>CM023359.1:8865028-8978251 GCA_013282895.1 Eriosoma lanigerum | reverse complement strand
GTGTGTGTGTGTGTATTTATTTATTTTTTTCATCTCGTTTCATTTCGTTTATTATGCGACGCGTTACGCGATAGCGATGATTGCCGTTAAATGTACGCGAGTTCGAGGGTTCGAGAGAATAAAATCCTTTTCGAGAAAGGGTCTTGTCCTATACGGGGGAGTGAGTGAGTGACGGTCACAGGTACAGTCACGGTACACATCGTAACTAGGTATATAATATTTTTTTATTTTTTTTTTTTGTCCCGATTAACTCGTCTCGTTTATTATTCCCTTTTTTTTTCGTTATCGCGTAAATATAATGTGTTGTTTGTTACTACTACTATTTTGTGTTTTTTTTTTTTTTTTTTGTCGTTACATGACCTTTACAAACCGATATCATCTCTGACATCTACCTATCTACAAACCGATACGTCTTCGGGAAAAACAAAAAATTTAATGTTAACCCGAACGTGCGATACACGAGATGTGTCTGTGCGTCTATACGAGTATGAGTGAATGTGTGACGAGGCGTATATATGCATTTGTGTTTGCCTTAAGTCACGAATAACACGTCATTACGAATACTTATAAGCGAATGCAATCCGAAAACGGATTATGAATTAATTTTTCCGAATCGTTTTGTTATTTCATTTGCATTTTATATCCGTTACGTATACCTACGTATACGCTACTATATTTTCTCGCGATAGTTTTAACGGCAATAAGTATAAATAACAATAGTTATGGATTACCGAGTAGGCACATAAGAATAACACGCCATGCCATACGAATTACACGGTCGATTTGAATGAACTTGTATACTTATCGACAATTAATAACCTTTCGAAACGGACGTTCGAAACAACATTATTATTTCCACGTAAGACGTAGGCTTACTCGATAAAGTACAATACCCTATTAACCTAAACGTTTGATATTTATATTGTAATTTTTGCTTTACGTTTCGCGTATATAAGATTAAAAAGTAATATTTATATATTTTCAAAAAAATAAATAGCATTATTTGTATAGTATGTAATAAATGTTATAATAATTTTTACGGTACACAGTTATTTAATGGTGTAATATATAAAAGATACAATTTGCAATTAATAATTTATCTTTGTACCGTAATATGATTAAAATACGTATGATGCAAAATTCTAAATTATTAATAATTCTATATACAAATATATATATAATCAATTAATAAAATCTATAATTCAATCTTTTAATATTCGTTATTAAGTATCTTATAGTATCATGCTTGTTTATTCGTGATAGGAGAATGTAAACGATGCATTATAACTTAAATACAATTTTACATGTCTACAAGACACACCACGCATAACACATTACGAGAATTAAATTTAAATAGCTACTTGATGAGTGATTACAAATAATATTGAATATATTATTATATCTAGTCCTCATTTGAAACAATGATTTTAATATAGTAATCCGATTAACGTCGATTATTTATATTTAAAACGAAGCCAGTTTTAAATGAAGATGAGATGCATGATAATATTATAGTCTCTTATAAACATAATTTATTATAAGTACATGTCGAAGTTTTTTTATGGATTTACACGTGTCGCATTAACTGTGATAACTGTGATAGATGTGATAGATGTTTTAACTTTTATATCAGAATTTTGTTTAATGATATTTTCTCTTATAGTTGTTATAAAATCTATATAATATAGTATACAGTTATCAAATGACTAAATCAGTATTATTAAAAGTATATGGTTATAAAGTATATATCGACTAATCTGTTTATTATAATGATTATTACGATTATTTAATATTTAACGAGTTAGTTTTTATTTATTTTTATATATTAAATAATGGTTTTTGACAAATATTGGTATTAACAGTATAATAATTATTAAAATTAAAAACAAATAGTTAAACATACATTTTTATGGAAAAAATTTCGAATGCGTCGCGAAATCTTCGGAAACTTGTTTCTATAACTTGTGTAAATATGATTATAGTTGTGTCAATATATATGTTTAGTTTAGGAATTTTTTTCTTTGGATAAGTATAATATAGAAAATTGTATTTAATCCTGCTCTTAGTTATAAATATATTATAATACGATATGTATACGTATATATACATTATACCTATACAAAGCAATTAAAATATTTTAATAATTATATTAATAGTTCATTCGAGTGTCAACTCACTTAAAATAGTTTAATCGTACATATATTTTTTTTATACTCTGCATAACATTCGTAGGTGCTATTCACTCATATATATATATATATATATATACGAGAACAGTACAACGTACTAAAATTTGTAACTATAACAATAATGTCTATAATTTTCTTTAAATATAACATAAAAAATAATATGTAATAATTTGTTCAAAACTCTTTTGAAGGGAGTCACCGTGTTTATTTACGGTTCGTAGTAATTTACTATTATTTCTTTTTAAACCGTTCACCTGGACCTACAATTATTCGAAAACTTAACCTCTCGCATATAACCCACCTAATTGTAGTCTTTAGCGTCATCACACTAAGAAAATCGAGAGGTGAAAAATATAGTCTGTATTTTAAATTACAACAGATTCATATTACCTACCTATACAACTATAATATTCTGCATTGACCCTAACCCTATACGTATATATACATATATATATATATATCGTATAATATTTAATATACACGATTTGGAATCGTTATCTGCACCATTTAAAATTACTCGGCCGTTTAGGCGTTAAATATTACCTATACTGCGCTGCATGTTCAGACAACAATCGATGTACCTGCTACAGTGTATATAATATTATCATGTACACCTGTTGGCAATATTTTCGTCTTTGGCAGTAAAATTATAGTTCGTATTGGTATAATATACCTATAGATATATAAATCCGTAAGGATATTATTGGGCGATGGTGAAGT
The DNA here is from genome assembly GCA_013282895.1 of Eriosoma lanigerum. Classification (NCBI taxonomy): domain Eukaryota; kingdom Metazoa; phylum Arthropoda; class Insecta; order Hemiptera; family Aphididae; genus Eriosoma; species Eriosoma lanigerum. The sequence continues at coordinate 8,975,342 of CM023359.1, read as the reverse complement.
ATACGCACGTTCACGCCCGCGGTTACCCTTCGCCTATTCCGCAACATCATGGTCTATATAAAATATACCTAGGTAATAATTATAATCATTCAAGGGTACCGCGTTCACTTGGCGGGTTTGGTTTGGTTGCGGGATTTGTTGTTGTTTTTCTTTCCACCCGAAAAGAGCGGCAGACAAAGCGCTGCATGATGTTTTTTTTCCATTTTTTTTTTTTATAATATGATTATTATTTTTGCTAAAGAAGTTAAATAAGGAGGAGAGATGGGGGAAAAAAAAAATTAAGAAAATAATAATGAAAATATTTGCACCTGTACATCAAAACCCGAAAGACCTAACCCTCTTGTGCGAGCCGCCACTGCGGTGTACCGCAACGACCATTATATTAATATTATATATGCGTGATGATCGCACACGAAAATTTATTAAAACCCATCGTATTATATTATATCATGTTTAATATATAGTTAAGATGAAAAATATTTTTAAAAAAAACACATAAATATAATATTTAATAAATATTCACATTATACGTAAGATTAATCTCTCGATCGTGTCTTCGACTACAGACTACTTTATTGAAATATAAACGTTTACAATATATTATTATTATTTTACCTACGTAAAATATTACTTTGTATTTAGTACATTTCGAGTGTCATATGAAAAAACCGTTTACCCTAAAACTATCTAATATTTGAATAAATATGATATATTATATTATACTCGATTATACAATTTATACCTAACAACTATAACGACTAATAAATAATGACATATATTATAATTTAAATACGAATATACCATATCAAAATCCCCCGACTAATGTACTTCCCTTATGAACTATATAATTATGTACTTAGTTTGAAACGAGCTAAGAATAAGTTCAGTTTCAATTATTTTTTAGTAAATACCATTTATTACACTCTGATTTCATTTGTATTTTTACGTTTGAATATTGAACTAATTTATATCACTCATGAAATATATTATGACTAAGTATATGAGTATTCACTTTTAACATGATTTGGGGAAAAATTCAAAAAAATTATTTTTATTTTACATAGATTTTTATATAAACGCAGAAGACATAAGTTTGCAATTTATTAGGAATTATCTATTTTACTCGAGTGTTTCTATCACTCTGTAAGATGTATACACAATATACCTAACATATAATAATATATCTTATGTGTATGCGGCACTACTTATACTGATACCTACGGTTGGCGATCGTCAAAACTTCCCCACTACAATTCAATACTTATATTTATTTAGTTACATATAATATTATCGCAATTAGAGTACAATTATAATATACTCGTGTTCGTAGTTTCGGTGTATCGTACACATATCATATCCAATCTTATATTGTGCGTACATTATATTTACTATACTTAAAAATGTATAATAATAGTATAAGGTTCATTTATTCTGCTAAGCGATCTACCCGCACGACCCTCGACCAAGGTTAATTCCAAAGCAGAATCACTGTTTGCACCTGTTCTCGCGTACATTTGCATATAACATAGCTACCGCCGCCGCAGCCTCCGCAGCATTATAATATTATTATTATTATTATTATTATTATTATGTGTGTTGTATATAATATAAAAAGTGTATAAATGTATAATACTTTGTACGTGTATGGCGTGTTGTACCGCCGCCACCGTCAATTTGTGCGCTCGTAAAATAAACTATTATACGTGAAATCGTCAGTAATATCCTTTCATCAAGGTTGCCGACTTCTACTTTCGTATAACTATAATATAAATGAATAATAATAATAATAAGATAATTTACCGTATATTGTACCTACCGTATTTTCATATGGCTGATACACTATTAATAATATTAATATACATATCATATTATATTATATTATATCCTATTAATTTGGTTAGCTATTATCGTTAATTTCCAAATTTGGAAATATTTTTTTTTTTTAATTTAATATAGTTAACTCTATCATTTTTATATGGGAAACTCTCGAGTATACATCAATGTAAATAAAAATTAAAAATTAAAATTGATTCTGCGGGACGCTGCTCGATAAGCATATTTATAATTGTTTGCATTTCGTTTTACACATTTCAGTGACATCTAGTAAAGGCTTAAGTTTCTGAATCTTGGTAAACTTTAAAATCCAATATAATCAGTCATTCCACGAATGCTTAACTGCTATATGTATTTACACGTACGGTTAAAAATAATACGCTCGGTTAAAAAATTGTTTTTACAAAAGTTCCAAAAATATTCAGTCATTATCGTTATTACTTATTGACTTTGTCAACGTGATTTCCTAAAGTACAAACATTAAAGTCGACGACATATAAATTTTGCCATGTTAATAAAATATACCATACAAATATCCTAATTCTATAAATACTCCACTTGGATAGTAATAACATGTATATAGGCATACCAAACTCAGGGTCTATATAATTGGCAATTACATAGATAATTTAAAAGTTATTCTTCGGTTTATATTATATATGTAGATAAATAGATATATTATAGTTGTTGTATCTACATGCTATGCTTATATACTTGGAAGGTATAACGTGAATTATTTTAGTGGTAAACGGTTCTACAATATTGTTCGTTCACAAGTATAATTTCTAATTGAATATTTTCTTTTATATTATTTTTCTTTCTGGCATTACAAAACTTCAAGATAGTTTTGGCTAACCGCTACTGCTTTCCACTTCTCACAATCGTGTACTCTTTCCCACCAATCTATTATTCTTATCTTCTCTGATCTTGTTCTATTTCCTCCATCCATACATTTTTTGGACGTTCTCTAAGTTTCATCTCCGCTAGTCACTTATTGATTGCCGCTTCTTTGTGCTTTCATAAATTTTTTTATTTTTATTTTTTTCAATACTCGTTTCATTTCTCGGATTTGTTTGTTTTCTCTTCTATATCAAGCATCCCAGCTATTCGATGTCATATATGGGACCGCAGATAATAAGTACTTAATTTTATTTTTAAATAACATCATATTTTACTCCATTCATTTTGTCAGAGTTCAGAGCGGTTAGATTTGACATAATAATAATTGTCTAGAGGTGTACAGTATAGTGTTTTCCTAGAGAATAATTACGATTTAAGGTAGAGCAAATTATTATTTATTTTCTGCCTTGTTGGTGCGTTTTTTTTAGTTTGGTGGATCAATCATATTATTACCATATATGAATATATAATACTAATAATAAATAAATTATCAAATGACTGCAAATCCTTTATAATGACTTGTGAATAAAGTGTATTGTTATTATTGTTGTACGAGAACCGAATACTTAATGTTATATCGATTCATTTCAAGTGAACAACTATATATTATAACACTACGTAGAATGTGGTCTACATTAAAATGTAGGTATATCATAATGATCGTTGTTGTAATATTATAATGAATTCTGCGTGATTATTTACCGACGAGTTTTGTAGCGCAAATCTCTAAAGTCTAAAGTCGCTAACGCAATAGTGATTAATCGGTTGGCGTGTAATTACGTATTTATACGATTAAAACCAATGAACATTGTATACAGCATAAAAATAATGTACGACGGACGTAGGACGATTGCTTTCGCTACACGAGACACGTCGGCGGCAGCGCGCGCTAATATAAAACGGCCGTTATTTTTGCCGTTACGACGTATTATTATTGTCGTCGTTCAGGTAAAACGACAACACCCCGAAAGTAATAATATGAAAAAAAAAAAAAAAAAAAAAATGAAATGAAATAAAATAAAATTACCACCCCATCGCCAAAGTTGAACACACACACACACACTCTCTCTCTCATTATACGTTTTTAAAAAGACCCAAAACAGATGTCAGTGCGGACAGCTGACACACGACGGCGACGCGAAAATGCAGCTTGTGCGACTACAACTGTATACACTACGATACTGCATCACAGTGTCCGCGAACGACAGCGGCGGCGGCGGCAGTTGTTTTCCCACACGTCGCGCGCGGGGGACGAAATCGTGGGTACCCCCAAAAGCCTAGCTGCAAAGCCCCACACGCGCAGTTGCTTTTGCCAAACGATCCGCGAGGCCAGCTGTTCCACATAGCCGGAGCACGAGTCGCCCCTGTTTGTACACGTATATAATATATACGAGCACCTACCGAGCGGTGGTCCGATATATATATGTATATATGCATGTGACACGCGCTATACCTTTTAGAGACCCCTCTGTTTCTACGATCTACATCGCACCACCCGGCCCATATCAATTATTTATAATAATAATAATAATATGTATGTATATAAGTATTATTGTGTTAATATTATAATATACGAATTGGCAAACAAACGAACGCCGCCGCCGTCGTCGCCACCCTTCGATTAACAACGGCTTCCGTATATAAACGTAGGTATTATATATTTTATTATTATAATATTATACGAAATTTATACACACACCACTCGTCGTCGTCGTCCAAGTCGGTTATTATAACATCATTTTATAACCGACTTTATTCGCGACGGCGATAAAGTAGGTGTAATATGTTTTTGTAATGCCATCACCATAGCTCATCAGCTTCTAAAAGGCCGCCGAACCTTGTTGACGTATAGCCAACCATGTATGTCACACGCCATCTTCTTGAGACTTTGGTAAGAACTTTGGTACAACCCATCCGACGGAAGATTTCTTCAAAGAAGGAGACTTACGCGGTCTTCCTCTAGTTCTTTTACCCGCTATTTTTTCTTCCATAATGATGGTGATAAACTCATTGTGTATCTTAGTAGATGTCCAATTGGCTTTATTTTTATTTTTATTATTGTGTTTATCACTGTTCTTTTTTCACCTCGTAGAGCACTGCTTCATTTGTCTTATGTTCTATCCAGCTCGTTCCTCTCATTTTCCTCCACATCCACTTCTCCATCGCATTATATAATATTATAATATGTCCACGCGCATTAACAACAATATCAAAACAAAACTGCAACAACCTCGGTTACATTAAACAAAATCAAAACAATCGTGTTTTTCCCAACAAATTCTTTATATTGGCAAGTCGTGTATACTGGGCACGTATTCAGTAGTGTCCCCATAGGGTATATATTCTATTTACGGCGTATATTCTCGAGCTTTTATAAAAAAAATCATGTGTACACTACATATATATTCTCAAAGTCTCAAACAAATCGCACAACGATAAGAAATATTTATATATTTGTTAGATTTTTTTACAATTACACATGGAATTCTGTACTGTTATATTTTTATACAGTAATTTATAATAGCGTTTGCGACTTGTATACATATATTTACTTTATTGTGTATAATAGTTGTCCTCGTCATTCACAGAAATTTGATTTAGGTGTATAGAAAAATATAAGTTAAATATTTATAAATCAATTCATTATTATTGAATAACACCTACCGTTGTATTTGTATATTACAGCACTCGTTGACTTAGTATACTGTCATAGAAATGAAGTGAGAATATCTCTGTGTATATTTAGAAATGTATTAGGTACCCAAGACGCTATACACAGAGTATAGATATCGGATAAAACATTCTCTTTGCTAGTCTGATTCAAACTTAACACCATTTTACTGGTTTTTAGTCATTTATTGTATATCATTTAGTTTACAGTCCGAAATGTACACTGTTATCAATTTATTAATGAAATGATAAGATACGGACATTTCTAACGAATTGATAACGAGTAATATTCCGAATATTATGCTAATTGAATAATTTATGATAATATTATCATAAAAGAATCATATCTCGGAAAATATAATACTTTTCAGAATTATTAAAATTATATATTTATATATAATATAATATACCTACAGGTTTAGATGTAAATTATAAATTTATTTAGTATTTGTCTTTAGGCCGTATTGAGAATTTGAGATCATCTTGGTAGCTATTATTTATCGTATAATATAATGTTACTGCACAATGTTCACCAGCGTTTGTTTGAATGTATACGTTTTATTACAAAGTATTGACTAATAGTAGATATTATTTGTTATAAATTGTCGGAATTATATTTAGGGCGTTTGTTTAATCAAATACTAACACACCCCAAACAATTTTTATCAACAGACTTTTTTTCAACGACTGACTGTGTGAAACCAGAGATCGACTGCAAATATTCACATGATAGCCCATATAATATAAGTAATTGTATAGAGTAATACGTATAGGCAATAACGATTAAAAAACGCCTACACGTTTTCTATTTATTAAAAAATTGTAGTAAAAGGACATTTCTAATTATATTATTACTGATACAAAATTAGGTAATAAGTATACCGAATGGCCAATTAAAACCGTTATTAATCTATTAGTACATATATACGTGTGAGCAATAAAAAAGGTTTTTTATTATTGTTATTTCTTTTTTTTCATTGGGGGAGAGGGAATCTAGAGGGCTATTCAGATTGTAGTAATAAGGGTGCCCGCATTGACCACCTTTTCTACATTGTTCATTCATAAAAATCCGTTTCCCTCTCTAGTAATTTATAATAGATGCATAATATTCAACACCACACAACCCATTGCCGCCTATAGCAATATAATATAAATAGTGTTATCTGTCATCGGTTGTATTAGAACAATATAAATTGTGTTTGTAGAGTTTGAGTACTTGGAAAATGAACTCGCGTATTAGCACTTTTTTAAATGTGCAATATGCACATAACAGCTAAATGAATCTATAAGTATAAATTAATTAAATTTATTAGTCAAATAAAATCTTTAAACTAGAAAAACTACGATTTTAATAATAAAAAATATCATGTCTATATGATTATATAATCATATAGATTAAAGATTTAAGCTATATAGCTTAAAAATTATAATAATAATAGTATATAATGATGTACCTTATAGTTGACCTCATATACTTTATGTTAAAACTACGTATTTATTATTAAATATACATCATATATGTATATATTATAAATACTTACGCTATAAAACTCGTTAATAATATTTTAGGTATTTATTCGTTTTCCTTGCATCCTTACCTTGATTCATATTTTTCATATATACTGCAGACTTTTTTATATTCATAATAATTTAATAGTACCTACCTATAATTTAATAATAAATAATTTTTTTTTTAAATTGTGTATATCATTCAAAAATTTATGTGAATATAGACATATAAACGCAATTTATTATTTTACATAAGATTCATTCATTTTATATCAAATTAGTTAGATTAAAAAAGTACATATTATAATTTAAAAGTCGAATACGTATTAACTTAATACGAATCGATTGCATATAAATTTGATATGTTACCGACAGATTTACCACAATTTACTATCATCTGACATATATTCATAAACGATTTCATCTACAGTCAACAACTGATACAAGCTTGCGAACATAAGTTTGCGATTGTTACAAAAATGATGAAATAGCTGTTATTTCGCGTCACATATTTTTCTCTCTCTCTCGATATTCTGCTATATTTTAATATTATATAATATTGTACAGATGAGTTATTTTGACGACGACCACGACGATAGTTCATTGACTGTGCTCAGGTACGCGAGATTTTCATTGAGAAACGTACCGCCGGACTGCCGTAGTCCATTCACGGCGACGACTACGACGACCGCGACGGGAGAATTTTTTGACCGTGTTTCCTGTCCTAAAACGTGCGTTGTTATTACACAGCTCTCTCATCCATTACGAATAACCGAACAATGTTCCTCTTCGGTCTCTTCAATTGCCCCAAGAAATTATTATTGCGACTTGCAGCTGGACACTCGTATATTATTATTTATTATACAATTACATAGGTTAGGTACTAAAATTAGGCCGATGCCGACCGCGGTTGTCGCCGGAGTGGATGTTTTTCTTATGTGTGCTCGGTCAATAACATAATAACGTACGTATAATAGCGTTGTAATCCATTGTACGTCCGCTGTATATTTTTACAACAACCCTGCATAACGCACGGTATATATATTGCGGCTATTATACGGTTCACTACCGAGTACCCGGTAATCGGTATAATAGATACATATTAGATATACCCATGTCGGGATATGCTTGTGCTATAAAAAAATACCTACAGTATACGGATGTTCCGCAATCGTTGAGCATCGTCAATCGAGTGTCAGACGATGGTCCATGAGTATAATGTATAATAATATAATATAGTTATATTGCGCCATAATAAATTTCACTCGCGGTCAAGAGATTTATCGACCGTATACACATTACCATTTTATTCTCTGTATAGGTATAATATACCACACGGTACACAGAACATTCGTTTAAAGTTGATTTCCAGCATTTTATCCAGTGTTATAGTATATTTTGAAACTTTAACGAAAGTCCAATCGTCAATTTGTTCATGACGTAATAACGAATTCGATAAATATACTGTCTAAATTTATGTAATTTAGCAAATTGGCAAATCATCATGCGCGGGAAATCTTTACAACCGGTCTACTACGTATTTATAATGAAACCGCAGTGAATTTTACGCCGTGTGTCGATAATATTTACATCAATTATTATAATGTACGAGAAAGTAAAATTTCAATATAATTATCTAATATATTGTAAAAACTTATTATTTTATTACAAACAAATTAATAACCGTTCGTCGTCTGTATTGACTAGACTATAATAAGTACCACGGCCGGTTACATTTTACCATATTACAAAAATTATTTATATCATACATTAATTGTTGTAATAATATTGTTTTATTTTTTAACAACACGTGAATGCGTATCACCGTGAATAGAGTATGCTTTCGATAGAAAATTGCATCTAGTTGGTACTTTATTTAGCTCATTTTTCGAATTTCTCAAATGTTTTTCTTTAGGAGAAGAAAAACTACCAAAAAATAGGTGAAAATCGGCAAAATTAGGATTTTCGTTATTTTAATTTTTTTAGTTCATGTGAACTCCTTGAATTTTGATCGTAGGGACTTGAAATTTATTCTAAACATTATCGTAGATAATTTACACTCGTAGTAAAATTTTGGAATGGATTATCAGTATAATATATTGTAATATATTGAGATTCGCTCAGAATTGTATTTTTTGATGCAATAACATTATAAATCAATTTTAATAATAAATGCAATAACAAATCTTAATTATAATAAACCACTAATTTCTCCGAGGACCAAAGGGACAAAGGAAGAACGTCCAAAATTAACCTTCCCGTTTTTTTTATATTTTTTTTTTAAACTGTAATATAGTTTATTATAAAATTGATAATAGGTATAATAATAACATGTTAATAAAATATGATTATTTTCACTTATAATTTACTAAAATAATATTTTATAATATAATATATTTTCTCGAAGCTGAATATTTTCTATTTTCTAAAAACAACTTTTTCCTGTGAACTCTATGTTAAACGATGAATCGTTCATATTTTTCGCTCTCATATAAATTTCAATCTAACCTAATTTAAGAAACCAGGCTCTAATTATTATTATAATTTATTTTTTTTATATTTCAAATATTTTATACAAAAACTGTCTGATGGCTATTGATGGCCGACTAAATATAATTTTCATCACATATTTTTTACAATTGTTGAATAAATCCATTTTATAACGAATAACCAAGTTTACTATGCACTTTGCTAGAAGTTTTGTGAACCTGTAAAAATGTTGGTACCTCCTATAATAATATAAGATATAAATATTAGTAGTTAGCTGGCAGTCATTGAAATTCGGTGTATGTCAATTAACTAATTTCGACGTCTGGTCGAAATCGTTTTATGAAATAAATTAAATTAAACGAGTAGATACCTACCATAATATATATTATTCCATTATCGCCGTCAACTGTTGAACCTGCAGCACTAGTAAACGTTTTACATAATATTATCATTATACGATTATCGCCTTAGTAGGTGTAATATATTTTAAATCCAACTGCCTATTGAACAACAATGTATTATATAGGCAATAAATGGCCCGAAGCGGGTGTTCGTCGATTGCGGCTGCTGAACCTACCTGTACCTGGTAATATATTATTATTATTATTATTATTATATTATGAATTTTTCCAATGTTTACACGCGATGATGCGCGTTATTATTGTGCCGCGACGAACAGCTTGTTACCGCAATCAAAATACCACTATCGTACGTCAATTTGCAAATAATACGATGCGGCTGGTTTCGATTCGAGGGTTTTTTGGTCGAATCGGTCAGAGAATTCTTTTGTGTAGTGGCTATTATTATAAGGTTCTTTACATTATATGATGTGTGTGTGTGTGTGTGTGTATTATTTGTGAAAAATCCAGAAATTCGCCAAACGAGCAGGTGTACAAGCTGTAGGTAAATAAGTACACTGTGCACATCAAGTGCTTTTTATGTACAATAAATATTATAAGGCAAGTACTATAATATGTAGAGTCGACGAGGTGTTGACGCCACAATTGGATGAATTGGTTTTGGTATACAACAAAACTGACATCAAGTAAAATATCGTTTTATATACAATAGTCGTTTATCATATAGTAAGGTTTTCGCGCTGAATAAAACCAATTTTTTTCTTTGACGACCTACGAAGTCTTTTTTTAGACTGATATAACGATCGACAAATTTACAATTTTAATAATACATAATATTTTATAATAAATCGATTTGAACGTTTATGGCAGTACGCCACGTGTATTGGACACCTATATAGTATTTCCATAATATATTATGCAGTATACGACCTTGTTTTATTATATTTTATTACATCGTCTGTCATAATATGGACGACCGCTATGCAAATGAGAAATCCCGAATCCGCATCGATAGCCGTATGTCCGGGGTCGTTAAAATAAAGACGATAACTCCTTAAAAGTACATTTTTGTCATAGCTGGAAACGACGAACCGTGTGCTGAAACAATAGTTTGTTAGAGTTATTTTGTGTGTATAATAAGAATGATTTTTTTAAAAATGTTAATTGTTTATCCGATTACGCGAAATAAGAGGCACAAATTCGTTATGAATTCGTTTAAATCGTTACAAATTAAGATAGTTTAAAACTAAATATAGTATAATAATATCCAACATGGCAACATATGTTGTTATGACTTATAAAATGCAATTAATTAATTGTGAATTGTAATTAATTACAATATTCAAAATTCGTGGATATTCATTACTGATGATCATTATAAAAAAGAAAAGTATACTTAGTAAATTATTATTTATTATGTATTTTTGTTTAGTATGAAACTATTGTGTCAATTAGTATGTATATTATTAATGATAATAATCCTTAGGCATTATCGAAAACCATTATACGTAGATATATATAATATTGACATATTGTAATTTGTAATACAATTAATAGCAAATCACATTAAAATTAATTTATATTGACTATTATAATAATACCTATATTACATAATAATTATATGATTATTAAAATATTTGAATACTTTTATTTAATATCTTAATCCGGAAATTTTAAAATGTTTACTAATTAGTTTGTTTTGTTAAAATATTTCATTTTCAATAATAATAAAAGAAAATATAATGTCTATAATTATTAATAATAATACAATATAATATATAATATTATACTGTACGCGGATCAAAAAACATAATTCCACTCCCATTAACCTATCATCTGTATTCTTATTTTTATATTTATAAATCAATATACACTAGGTGTATGTATATTATATATAAATATATGTACTGTACATAAAGTCTAACGCGATTTTATATTATTTAATTAGGTACTTATTTTTCCAACTGATGTTGGAGTAACGCAATAATAAGAACACTTACATGCTCGTATATACTTGCCATATTACATTATGAAGAAAATAATTATTTTTGTATACCTTTTTGGAAACAAATAAATTGAGTAAAACGTATAGCCCAAAAGAAGCGCGTAGGTATAATACTTAAGAATAACATATAAACCTAATAGTTATCATCATAATACGAAGTTAGGTATATAGGTTACTGTTAAACGGTCAAATATTTCAGAACAATTGGACATAATTATTGAGTTGTGTATGTCCAGACATTCTTTTACGTAATACTACGCACACCTATAAATTATAATTACAATATGTTATACAGTATGGTGATCGTACATGAGTAACACAATACACTTAACATATTATTACATATATAACGTACATAAGTATAGATAAACTGTATAATATTTCTACGAGATATTTCGAATTTTTGTCGAGAACAATATTATAATGTATAAACGCTGGACACGTAGTACCTATAACCAATTTATGTATTACCATTTTAATTAGTCCTGCAGGGTAAACGTTACAATGCACCGACAGTGCATCTATACGGTGCATGAACGAGTATATAATATATAGATAATGGGTTCGGTTGGAATTTCTCATCGTTTGTCGCACGTTTTAAACAACGACACAGTATACACACATATGCACGTACTTACATACTTTTGTAACGTTTTCAAATTCGAATCGGTCGGTTGTTCAGACGCCGAACACAGCTGGTCAGACTACGTGTCCTCACTCCTCGTGTTTCATATGATACCCATATGCATGGCTGTATATGCGTCGGAATGCGAAATCGTGAAGTTGCACGAAACCCTAAGACGAAATGTAACACACATAAAGGTACGTCGGTGAAAAATATTCATACGATCGACAAAAAAGGTAAATCGCCCGCTATTACACTTCTGTCCAGATTTTATAATATTGTTTATTATTAAAATAAATAATTTATTGTTATGAAAGACGGTTGGTTAAATAATAATAATATATTATGAAACAACGCGAGTTGGATCGTTTGATGTCGATCGGAAACTGTAAATTGCAATTGGCGTAAACAAATAAAAATAAAAATAAAACCATTTGGTTATATTTTTTTCATTTTACAATTCGTTCGTTAAGTTTTCTCGTAAAACGAAAAGCTTTATAAGGAATCGACCAAATGGACGGCGACAAGCTGCATCAACCCGGTTAGTACGTCACTTCGGTATGTCGTGCAGAAAATAAGAAACGTACAATATAGAGAGCAAGCGGACCTACCGATAATAATTATCTCGGTTATCATAAAACCGTATCTTAAAATACGGTACCAATGTACTTATGGTAACTGCTGGTATACGGTTCAAATGTTTTATAGGCAGTTGCCGATCGATATAATTATTATTATCTACTAACGACGTGTTATTATAACAGACAGAGATTGACGCGCGACGAGAAAAAATGCTAAGCTCAAGTGCAAAAACAAATATCCTAATAAGGAAGTCGATATGCCTTTGAATAATAATTGTTGCCGATTCGTTCGTATCGTTATATAAATTGAAAACATTCGTAATATGTACTTACCTTATAATATAAATATTTTCTACGCGATTGGAAAAAAAAATTCACCGACAAAGCGTTTGGCGGCGGTGTCAATAATTATAATTATAAATCGTATGGTGCGGATAGGGTATAATTTTTATTATTATTGTTATTTTTTAGATAAAACCTGTAACGGTTTGACGACCGTAAACACGGTCCAATAAAAATTTCAGGGACTTTAACACCGCCCCACCATTAAAACGTGATTATATCTGCTACATAATAAGTACTTATATATATATATATATATATATATTTTATCATATTATATGTTTTTCATGATTTTCTCCGACATCAATTCACACCATATATTATATACGCGCTCCTTTATACTATATAAAATATTTTAGGTATACAAATATATATATACATTATATTCCTCCTGTATGTCGTGTATGTGTGTCGACCTTGAAATCGGAGTGGCTTTTACGTAGGTATATAATAAATATAACCGATGTATGTACATAAAGGTAAGTCCGGCACATCTATTGTTGTGACGCCGATCCGATAAATGAATTCAATGGACGAACATTATGACAATTTGTTATGGCTGTAGATTTAACGAGCGACCACCGCGACCACGGTATATATAGGGTACTGTATATAGAGTGATCAAAATTCGTATTAAAAAAATAGTGAGAATTATATACGATTTCAATGTTATAATATATAGTGTTTTTATCACACGAAACTCTCATCACCCTGTAGGTATATAATACATATATATATATATATATATATACATAGGCAAAGAACTAGTTTGCGCTCAATCATACTTACTTATTTGTTTATATATAATATTAATATAATACATTAATACTAATATACACGACGACGGACACAATAGCAGTGAACACGTCTAATTAAACTTGTACGAACCCGTTGATCGTGTATATACGGAGTGTACCGTATAACGATTGTACAAAATATTTCGCTCGTCGGTATGATTATTAATAATTTAACCTTTGAGAGGATAGTGATTGGCGAGGAAAATAGACAATAATATGTCTGGTTAAAAGAACATCGTAAAATCATGGCCTAGGGAGAATGGAAGGAGCGATGCTTCTATACCACGAGGCTTAGTTGGGCGGAAGAGATGACCATTTTAGTTGCCAGGCCATGAAAAAACAATAAAGAAAAGAATGAAAAAGATCAGATGAAGGAAGTTTTATATGAAATAATAGTGTAGGATTGACTTGGTTGAGTATACAAGTCGGTTTCCCTCGATCCCTACATGACTGGGAACACAAATAAATTGAATCTCTTGAAAGAGATGAAAGCACAATATTGTGGTAATAATCTGGTAATCCAATAATCTTTTTACTTGATTACTCATTCAATTTTCAACTTTGTATTTTTAAGTATAATAGGTTCTATAATGAAATAAAATTGGTACAAAACTACAAAATATTGCAAAAGCATTAATTGAAAAAAAAGATCAAGCCGAGTACGATGAGGTAAATTGTATATAGTATATAAAGTATCATTTATATGGTTTTGCAAAATATAATATAATATTGTATTTACACCATATATATTGTTTCCACCAAAATAATATGATATATTTAATAAAAATCTAATTTATTTGGTTTGCACATAAAATGTGACGTGCGATTCTACGTGATTTTCGCTCAATCAACTCAATGCATTGCACAGTTAATCATTCTAATTTGTTTAATTTTATTTTCCTACGGAAAAGGCGTTGTATCCTTATCGTACTTACCGCGTGTAAATAATTCGGATGACAAAGTATTATATTCACTCGTATAACTCAATTTAAGTTGTTTTGTCAAACTGTCTTCAGTTATTTTTTAAGGTTTGACTCAGAGTCGTAACAACCAAATATTGCGCCATGCCCAAACTTCAAAATGCGCTCTTTTGAACTTTAGATTAGGATTAATTTTAATTTTTTTTTAGAAATTATATCATATAAATAAATAAACGATCGTTGCTTAGTAATTTTATTTAAATTAATAACTCATTATTCATAAAATAAAATAAATTTTAAAATATATTTGCATTGTAAGTTTTCAGTTTAATTTGCGCCGTTAATTGTTGCTCCCGAGAACAGGCACCTTTCGTCTCTCTCCCTTGTTACGGCTCTGGGTTTGTATATATATATATGGTCTGACTCATATCCTCCACCCTGTAATTACGCCACTATATATCTGTAATGAGAGACCTCATATAGTTGAAAAAAACTATTTTATTCGATTACAGAAAATCATTGTCGCTTAATTCGACCTTTTTGTTATATTTGAAATAATTCGAGAGAATAATATATACGGCAAAACGAAATCTGTCAACCGAAAGATATAATATATCGATCAAAACACTATGTTCGCTTTAAAAATATAGGTAATCCCTCAGTTCATATTATTGCGCAAGTACCTATATACTCCAGTAAAATTAGACTCACCCTGTATGTGACGCAAACGGATTGCTCCGATATTATTATTATAGGTAGGCACTGCGTATATACGTATTATTATTATTATTATTATTATGCGTGTGTGAGTGCGTTTGTGTGCGTGGCGACAGTGTGGCGGCCGTGCACCTGCATGCTCGTCGCTGTGCCACCTAGTGGAATGCGTTCCCACAACAATCCGATACACTGGCCACATCCACGCTGACCCCTCCGCCCCCGCCGTCCCTCCGTGGACCGCGTCATCGGCACATCGACCATGAGCGTCTATTTATCGTATACTAGCGTTGTTTATACAGGGTGATCAGTATTTCGTTTTACATGGAAAAAGAAAAATCAGATCGCCTTTAATGGCAAACAAATAACGGGATTTGAGAAGCAGTTTAATGTCAGGGTGATAACCAATCGAAAAAAATATAATTTAGAAAAAGACCTCTTTAAAATAAGGATGCGCGGTCAAAATGGCTGTGAGGGAGTTTAGAACGGGGAAAAGAGTTAAGGCCTAGAAGGAAAGAACTTTTAGGAATGATGTTGTAACTGTATCGGAGACGAGAAAAAGAAGCAATTTATGATCTACGTAAATCGATGATATAAAACAATGGCCTGGAAGGATTGAAATATTTCTATGCCGAGAATCATAGTTTTGCGGAACAGAGCAATAATTGAACTATCATCTGACAGCTTCCAAAAGATTATAATATGAAAGATACGTGGGAAATCAGACGGCGGCTGTTTGATATAAGAAAAGTTTATGATCTTGAAATATTACTTGAATTATTTATTTACTAAACGCGAAATTATGGTCACCCTGTATTGGATAATATAATAATTTTCCATCTCCATAAGATAATATTATAAGAAATCATATAATATTTTATACCGAGTCCCTCGAACGTGTGTAATATATAATATGATATCGTGTTTATTCGCTGTATATAAAGATTTTGCAACGCCGCAGACTTAAGTACTGTATTCTACGCCGCAGTCGCAGTCGCCGCCGCTGCTGGCGCCTTCTTTTTAAACAACAATCGCGTATTATACAATACTCCGGTACGCGGCCGCGTGTGTGAATAGAACATTATTCACATAATTTTCGTCCCCTTTTGTGTCCCCGTATTTTAGGTATTTATCTACTATGTGTATGTGTGTGTGTGCGGTTTGTTTTCGATTATATTATTATTGTACGACACCGTGTCAGGTGCAGTACACACATATATGTGTGACTAGTGTGGTCCGAAGGAGTGGCCCGAAATTCCGTGATTTAATGGGGAGAAGAATGAGATTTTAAACGTTTTTAACGAGATTCCCGCATTTACAACAATACATATACCCGGCCGATAACAATAATGTCGTGTATAATAAAATAATGCGCACGAATTTTCTCTTTTTTTCTTTTTAATAATTCGTTCTACTCTAAAATTATATTATTAATTTTATATTTCGATGAACCTACCTCTATATAACTATACGTCATATTAATCATTCGTACGAATTTGAAAATGCATTCTAAACGCAAATCAGCATACGACACATAATAACAATAATACTATTAATATGTATTTAAACCAAGTATTTTAACTATACCCATTAGTTATGTGTTATATATATATATATATACAAACCCAGAGCTGTAGCAAGGGAGAAGAGGCGAAAGGTACCTGTTCCCCAGGAGCAACAACTAACGGGGCGCAAATTAAACTGAAAACTTACAATACAAATATATTTTTAAATTATTTTTAATTTATGAATAATGAGTTATTAATTAAAATAAAATTACTAAACAACGATCGTTTATTTATTTATATGATATAATTTTTAAAATTAATCCTAATTTAAAGTTCAAAAGAGCGCATTTTGAAGTTTGGGCATGGCGCAATATTTGGTTGTTTTCAAAAATAATTGAGGACAGTTCGACAAAACTACTTAAACTGAGTTATACAAGTAAATATAATATTTTGTCATCTGAATTATTTACAAGCGGTAAACACGATAAGGATACAACGCCTTTTGCGTAGAAAAATAAAATTAAACAAATTAGAATGATTAACTGTGCAATGCATTGAGTTGATTGAGCGAAGTTCACGTCGTTAATATCTCTTGTGCAAACCAAATAATTTAGATTTTTATTAAATATATTATATTATTTTGGTGGAAACAATATATTATGGTGTAGATGCAATATTATATTATATTTTGCAAAACCGTATAAATCATACTTTTTTACTAAATCAAGTTTACCTGTATTGGTAGAGTGCAGCTACAAGAAGACAAAGAAATAAACAATGACCGACTGTTGTAGACGAACAGATCTGTGTAGCTGTATAATACGAGAATCTTTGTCCTCCGATCACCTATATGATTTCCTCCATTTGGCGGCAGACATGATTTGAATATAATATATAGACGTTATATTATGCATTAATAATATAAATCAAAATCCGTTTAAGCTGACAACACGGGCCTTGGATTAAACGTTTGTAATAGGGAAAATCGTAGACGACGAGGTCATAAATCAGTAATCACAAAACAAAAAAAACTGTGAAATCCGCGCGATTCGACGTAGTTATTATAAATTTTTATAAACAGAAATAAATTGCAACGGGTGTAGGATGAAATTTGCCATCATTATGATATAATGGGTACCTATATGATTTTAATCATTTATATTATAATTTTCATATTAATTTATGTCCGCAAACATCTTTATTTAAGTCACCGTTGATCGATTCTTGGCAAATTGTCTAGTTTTGCGCATGATTTATACAAATTGTGTTATATAATATGTGAATCTATAATATTCATCATATAGTTATAACTTAAGTTACAATATACTTAACAAGTCTACATTTTATTATTTTTTCGTGTGCACCAGTTCCCTTGAGGCTTTTCAAAACCGTTTAAAATTGTATTACTAATATTATTCTCGTACGTTCAATACTTTAGTCGACTAAATTGCGCATCTATTTCATATGTAGGTATATACCTATAATAATAATAGAACATAAATATGTATTCCCGCCCACCTGTCATCAAAATAATATCTTTGTCGTGATCGAACGGTATTTTATATCCATTAATAATAATAAAATACACATTCGCCTGGATATAATTTTACATATTTTGTTGTCCACGTCTTTGTGGTTTGTTGCTGTCATTCGCAACGGCGGCTGTAGATTAAGAATTTGGAATTTTATCGTCAGCAAAGTGAAGGTGAACTTCACATATAATATCATAATAATAATAGATGATTTTTTCTTTTTAATAAATACGCACAGACACTTAGCTAGGATTTTATTTAGGAGGGGGGTCGAAATAAAAACTACGTCAATTAATTTTACTCATTTATTTATTATTAATTATTTAATTACAATAATTCAATTTTTAACATATTATATTGTATTACAAAAAATATAAATTATATTATTAAATGTTCATAATTTATTTATTTAACTTCTGTACACACAAGAAATTTTAATTATTATTCAATTTCGGAGGAGGTCCGGACCCCGTAGACCCTCTGGATACTTCACTGAATACGCGTGCATAGGATTTTTAAAAGAAAAATCGATAATTTATATTATATTTGGAGAACTGTACAGAGATAAAAATACAGAGGAAATATTAACATGGACATAATATAATTTCAGAGTTACTAAACTCGTAATATATACTACAATGATCACGTTAAATTATATAATCTAACCTAGGTTATAATAGCAAAATTAGGAGTTTTCAGTCCTTTATCTATAACTATTTTATCTTACAAGTGACAATAAGGTCACTGGTAGTTGGAATATAAATATATGTATAAATAATTAGTGTGTAATCTTGATACGAGAAAGAAGTATCACCTTTTTTAAAATCGTTATCGCCATGTGTCGTTGCACATGGCTACATAGTTGTTTCTGAAATATTGTAGAGTATATATTATAATAAGTATTATGTATTATAATATTCATTCCAAGATAAGTGCCTATTTTTTCCCATACAATTGAGCGCTCAGAGGTTAGATATAAAAATAAAGCTTGAAAACGCGAAACTCAAATTATGTTTTTATAGAAACAAGAATCTTGTTTCGATTTTGTTTTCTCTACATATAGTCTCAAATAACGCTACAATGGCAATAACGATCAGGTAATATAATATTATGTAGTGATCATACTATTTGTCATATGCGCCAATAATAATAATAATATCGTATAAAACGTATATTATATTGTCTGGACGATGCGATTTACTAAACGATAGAATTGCAATTTTACATGAAAAATCTCATTCGCAAACGACAAATTTCTCATGAACAATATAATATAAAGTATTTATATTGCATATCCATTATTCTTATTTATTTAAATATGATATTATAACGTCTACTAAACGTTCAAGTGGTATCAAATAATCGAGTTTCCTCGAAAATTAAGTGGTTTATGGTAAAATAATTAGGTCTTATCACGTTGACCCGTCGGCAACCGATAACCGCACGTAAAATACGAACAAAAAAAAAAAAATTAAAAATAACTAGGTTTTAATTTACGTCACGATTTATGTGTAGGTACAATCTATATTTTATAATATAATATATTATAAACAATAACAATACCGCACGGCAATTGTAAGTTTTAAACTAGTATTATAAAAAATATTAAACGTGGAGAAATAAATATATTATACACCTATACCATCAATGCCAATACTGATATTATATGACTTGTTATTTGTTTTTTCAATCGGATCCAACCGGATGAAGCATCATAATATAGTTTTTTTTTTCGTTTTTTTTTTAATAATAATAATATACAAGACGCTCTGCAAGCGATTCGTCTGACGGCGGCGGAGATGAAAACAAATAGATTTTATACACGTGTAGGTATAAAATGTATGTTTGAAAAATGTTGAACTTGAAAACAACGAACAACGCGGAGAAAAGCGTCGACGACGAGGCGCGCGTACACATACACACACTCATGAATATTTACGAGGCCATTAAAACGCGAGTCCGTGATAGGTATTTGTCGTCTATATATAGTTATATCTACTACCAATATATATAGGTATATTATTATATTGTGTTTTGTTTCACTCATTAACGGTCCGTCGAGATCAGCTGAGATGATCTATAATATTATACATACCTCATACCTGCGCCCGAGACCCACAACAATAATTGTATATTTACGCAGGACGACGACGGTGTGAACACCGAGAAAACTTGGTCGAACGTTATTATTATTATTATTATTATTATTACATAATGCGCATAATATATAGAAATATAAATACTACATATTATATATTACGTGTGTGTACCTATATATAGGAAAAAAATAGGCGCTAAGAATTAATATTGAATCGCTGAACGTCCGACAACGACGACGGGACACCGCCGTACAGGTCGACGGTTGCACGTGCACGGAATAAGTAAAATATATGACGTATACGTATAATATGTAATAATATAATATTATATTTTATGTTTTCGTTTATAATAATATCATTCCCGTGTGTGTGTTGTACGAGTATACTCGTATATTAATGTAATACTTAATAATATTATCCATAAACAATCGGACGTCGTCGACGAGCAGTATTTTTTTTTTCTGTTTTTTTTTTTTTTTCAATTTCAATCATTTTCGTACATAAATATACATCGAATCACACACGCAATAATATATAACGAGCGATTGAAATAACATTTTATGCATTACAAACTCGTGTATAATACAATGAATAATTCGTATGTAAATTTTAACGCCTATATTATAAAAATACGTTTAAAGTTCACGTGAAAAAAACATTCACTAAATTACTTTTATCAAATTACCTATCTACCAATAATAATGTTGATAAATGCTCGGTTGCACATACTTAGTACTAATACCACATATTTAAGGATGCTTTTAGCAATAATTATATTTATTAAACCAAATTTTATTTATTAGGTAACAGTAAATAAATATATTATGGTTTTGACATTTTATTATATTTGTTACTATAGAATCTTAAGTTGAGATAACCATTCAAATTATTATTCTAACTAAATAATTTGTTTTTGGCATTTAAAAAGACCAAAGTTGAACACGCTCTTTAAAAAAAATTGAAATATGCACGTAAATATCTGTTTAAAATGGTAAAATATTTCATTAGGTATCATTAAAAAAAGGAAATTAAGAAACATTATATTTGGTTAAAAATATATAATTATATACCTATTACCTATATATATTATATTATGCTGGTGTTAAGAGGATATTTGTTGAAAGAGCATTGTGGCAATTTGGTACACTACTTTTATAACAGGCAACAATGACAAAAAAAATTAATCTTATCTGATTCACAATAATATTGTGGGCTGTTGCTGTTGTAACTAGCTTAAATTTATATATGATATTATTTTCTTAATTTTTCCTAAATGTTACGTATACAAAATAATATACCATTTTGTAAAAAAAAGTATGTTATATAATATATTTAAAAAACAATTTGTTTAAAAAATTCATACAACTATTTAAAACTAACTTAAAAATATTTATGCGAAATAAATTTTCATAAATTTAATTCATATTAGATGTGATTAAAACGTGTTTCTCATTCAGCAGCCAAATACAAATATACAGATATACAGTACTTGACAAAATCATTATTTTTGTCTGCGTTTAATACGCCACAATATGAATTATAGGTACCCATACTTATTATTATTGTGTGTAAACGTATGTATGATATTAAAACTATTTCAATGACATTTGAATAAGATGAATATAATTTTGATATTTAGATTGCAATTTACTTGAAAAATTATGGAAAAAAAAAAGTTTATACTTTTAATATTATTAGTTTTATACGTGTATTTTATACTTTTAGGCGTGTTAAAAATGTCAGTTTAATCAAATCAGTTATTGTTCTATTTTATAAATCCTCATTGATTTAAAAATGTATTGTATAATCATGTAATGTCGAATTAATTTGCAACACTTGCTAAAATTCCGATAAATCCAGATATAACTGAATGCATTCAATTATATTATAAATGAACAATCTTCTATTTTAGTTGACATAATTAAATCTTTGTTCTAATATAAATTAATATATCAAAGTAAAAAAATAATTTGTATTTACTGTCACAAAAATAGATTTAATATTACAAAACGCGTGTTATCACAGTCAACCCGATATGATACTAAATATTGTGTAATTGTGCGCAATATCATATATTCAAACAGACATTAATATATTGTGTATTGAGCAATAAATTTCTAGCACTGTTTGATTTTTTCAATATCCATTCTACAACATCAATAATATTTTTCAATATCTATTATTTGATGATGATGATGATGATGATGGCGAGTGGTATAAAAGCTTGTGTAGGGATATAAGAAAAAAAAAACAAAAAAAATACAAAAAATATCCACTGATGGACATGGTCGTATTCAGCATTAATTGTCGTTGAGGGTGTGGGTTCAGAAAATGTTAATTATGTATATTAAAATGAAAATCTTGTTGTTTCTTGTCAAATGTTTAGTGGGGGAGGGGTTGAACACGGAACCCCTCCTCCTGAATACTGCTATACTGATGAACACCGATGGTCATCCCGTCATATTATTATATAATTTATTTTTCCTGCGTTCTTTTCTGTTTTTTTCGTCTACGACGGTCAAGTAGGTAATACATAATATTGTATATACATCCGTATAATAATAATATTATACGGGGTGCCAGGAGACGTTTTTCAGTGACCGTGACATGTGGCGGTTATTATATTATTGTTGTTTGTGCCGTTTGTGGTGCACACGTGTTCGACAATCATGGCTTGTTAACAAAATATTATCTACCAGGCAATATTCCACACGAACACACACGCGCATACGATATACTGCGGCGGCGGCGGCGGCGGCCGACGAGCGCATACCGGCACCGCACCTATTAAAAAATATATATATTATATTTCCCTCGGTCGCCGCCGACACGCTCGGAGTGTATACACATGTTAAGACGTTATGGAAATGAAGTCGTTTTGAAAAACGCGGCGTACACCTGTGACCTCTTTAGGTTATTTAAAAAATACGAGAGAGCAACAACGGCGGCGCAAAGACTGTGAAA
Source organism: Eriosoma lanigerum (assembly GCA_013282895.1). Classification (NCBI taxonomy): domain Eukaryota; kingdom Metazoa; phylum Arthropoda; class Insecta; order Hemiptera; family Aphididae; genus Eriosoma; species Eriosoma lanigerum. Next base: position 8,951,494 of record CM023359.1, on the reverse strand, counting down.
AAATCTAGTAAAAATAAGACGGTCAATATAATAATAATATTATTATTATTATTATTGTTGCTGTTGTTGTTGTGTACCTAATGGGAAAATGCCGAAACCGTTTTTTTTTTTATTTCCCCGACGCCTATTCGGTGTGCCTATATTAATATCATATTATTATATCGTTTGTGTTTCATTTTTTATTCGCTCGCGCGGAGAGAGTGTCGTTTTACCGTCGCTCGCGCGGGTACTAAAAAATACAAACATTCTATAAATTATTTATTATTTATTACTATTATAATACGGGAGATTAGAATTCCGTGTTGCAGCAACAATTTTATTCCGAAAAGTGTGTTTAAAAATATTGAGACTTTTAAACGGAAAATTATGCCTATATAAATGGGTGCGTATTATATTTTTATAATATATTATTATGGGAAACGACAAACATTGACGAAACATAAAATATTCGTTTAATAGTTCGTTTAATACGCAGATGAGGTCTATATAATAATTAATATAAATGAAAATAATAATAATAAAAAAACGAACCCTTGACGAAATATCGTTTTGTATTTTTTTTTTTTTTTTATCCGCTCGAACCCCGTTCAAAGTCACGTTTTCGTTGTAAAACGTCAGCTAAAACGCGTAATAATAAATATATCTTAAACGCCGCCGTGTCATTAAAACGATGGACTGCGTTGGCGTGGCCATTTCATATTATTATATTATTATGGACGCGTGCGAGTGTGTGTATGTCTGTTAACAGCAACTATACGTTTTTTTCCTTGTTCGTGTAATTGAATTTAATATGATATTACGTTACATATATTAATACATATTTTATATATATTCTTACACACAGTTATACGCCGACCGGTGTTCTCTTGAAAGGTGGTTTTATTGAATAATATATATTGAATATGTACATATTATAGTACACTATGTGTACACACAGGGAAAATAATAATAATTTTATTGCACACCAATGTCGTTGACAATAATAAAATGTCTTCGTGTCGCCATTGAACTATCGTCAAGGAAGCGCATGATCACATCACTGCATAGTCGCGAATATCGATGCTCTATATCAATATTTATCGGAACGAGCATAAAATTTGTCGCCAAAGTTGCGAATGTATATAATGTATAGTGTAATGTTACTATAACAATTAAATGTATATCCTATATATAAAAAAAAAAAATTTCAAGAAAATAATTGTTTTTATACTATGTATGTATAGTTTAAACAATTGCAGTTTCGCCAATTACAAATGCAATTATATTGATCTATTATATAATTCAAGTCAAAATCGATTTCTTTCTTTTTTACATTGATTCATTCAGAGTCTGAAATTAAAATCGATACGATTTTATAATAGAATAGTTTTGATTATCTTTTATAATAAAATACTCACTATAAAACAAAATATTAATAATGAAATACACATCGACAGAAATCCATTTTGAGACGCAATATTTTCATTGTTCTATTACATTCAAAATAATAATCTTAATATTATATTTATGTGGAATCATGGTCGAAACTAAAGGTGGGCTTAGAAAAGCTTAGCCCAATATAAATCATTTTTAGCCCCCCTAAAATGTTTTTCTCTTTTTAGTTTTTGTAATATGTTTAATTATAAATTATATGTTTATTAAGCTCTTCGTATTAAAAAATTCTAGCTACGTTTATGGTGAAATCCACATAGTGAAATCATTCATATTTTAGACACTGTATACACATTGTGAAATAATATATGACAGAGTTTATGAAATGGAAAAATATAATTTTAAACTATGTTATTATATTTTTATTATATTATACAGTATATTATATATAATAATATATAGATAATATAATATAATATGTAGGCCTAATATTTTATAGTTAATTATTGTACTGCATCAATTATAAAATAGTATAATATAATATATAGACATTATCGTATATTTAGTAATTTTATTCAAAAAATTAATATATAATAATAATACACTAGTCTTAAATTTCATGAAGTTCTAATCAATTTTATGAACTGGACGAAATATTGACCATAATATAATATAATGAAAAAATGTAAATATGCAATGGATAAAGTTCACTATTTATTTCATGTGTTTATATAACATTTTCCTCTCGTGCGTTTAACTATTCTGTGATCTTAAAATTCTTAACTGTTTATTATACATAATAATATAATATTATATTATATAGGTAATATTATCGAGGTCTACTATAAAGCAACATATAATATATATTTGCTTCGATCCTATTTTTTATACGGTTTTGCACTCGTTTCCGGAATATTGAATTAAACGATCGTTTGAACCCTCTGCGTCGTATAAATATAACATAATATCTATATTATTATATATTATAGGTACCGGATTATGCATTATAGTATAGCAATGGCCAATGGCATTACGGTTAATTGACAATAACCGGGATGTCCGCAAAGGCAAATCGTGCGAAATTGTATATCTGTCGAAAGTGTAGGTACTACAATGGAAAAAAGGTCACACATTATTATGCATCCATCATCAATCCTCATCTGCGATCACAACTATTTAAGTAGAACATTTTGTAAAAACGTGTTTATTAGTAGGTACCTACTTAAGTATAAAAAAAGTATTCGATATATTTCGGATATTTACGCGATAATATAATATTTTATTGATATCTTTTACCAAAAATGTACATGATAATAATATATTATTATAATCACGAACAGCCGCATTTTCAACACCACCCGCATCGGTCGGGTACAAACGATTTAACGGTCACAGTGTAGCGTAGGTCCCCGCCGGTGCAGGGTGGTTTTGTACTGACTATATTATAATATTATGACGTATTATAACGTGTACTATATACTATTATTATTATTATATTGTTATATTATTGTCGTACAACGACGCGTTTTTCCGAAATCGCAGCTGACATTATATTATGTGTGTCAGTCGTGTCAGACATGTGGTGCATATACTCGCTCGAATGCACTGCAATCTGCAAATAATAATAATATACGCAAACGTGTATGCTTCAAAGCCCATCGGTGGCACAAAATAATGATAATAAGTTATTATAAAAATAAATTGGTTACGCGTCTTTATTATATTATAATATTACGCGTATATATAAGTGCTGAGAAATATATACAGTCCAAATTGACTTAACCAGAATGACAAACTTATGAAAGAAAAAAAAATTAAGAACTACAGGAGTTATATAACAGGCCAAATATTATATCGTGTATAAAAAACAAACGATTAGAATGGTTCGGCCATGTTTGGAGAGCGGATGGACTAGTAATAAAAGATGTTTTAGTTAGCAAAATAAATAAAAAATGTCCATTAAGAAGACCTAGGACCCGATGGGTGGACGTTATAGCTGAAGATATAAAAAACAGAGAAGAAAAGTTCTTTTGACGATGCATATGATAAATAGTGATGAGCAAAATTGTCTTGGTCTTGCAGTCTTGGTCTTGGTCTTGCAGCAAGACCAAGACCAAGACCAAGACCAAGACTACAATTGTTTTGCAAGACCAAGACCAAGACTGAGTCTGCAAGACCAAGACCAAAACAAGACCCACACTGCAAAAGTCTTGCAGTCTTGCAGTCTCGCAGTTATTTTTTTTTTTTATAAATTTCCCAGAATAACACATTTAGTGTAGGTTATTAGAAATAATTCTTATAATATAATACAAATGTAATATTTCATATTTTGACGGGAAATAATGAATTATTTATTTATGAAAATCAATATCAGAATTCAGAAATAATTAGATATATTATTCACTATAAAGTTGTTTTGTAACAAATAGTAATTATAGAAACGTAATGGAATTATTTTAAGATGCCGAATATGACACAAATGTATATTTGTGAGCACAATAACATATTATAATAATAACATCAGTCACCGACACGGTATTATTTATAAATCAAAATATTTATTTAGAGCTGTAAATACATCTCCCTATTAAATATAATACTAATAACAGTATTTAATTATAGTTGGTACTTGGAGTATTATTATATTGTACCATTGATTATAAATACTAGTATTTATATATAGATTGTACGTATTTATTTCGTCTTCGTGTACTATCCATTTAATACTGTCACATTGTATATTGTGTATATTCATATCGATAGTCGTATTTGCGCCGGTTTAGTACAAATATGAATCTGGATACAACATCATCTATACAATCCAACAGTAAATTTGATAATTTTTTTGAAATTATTAATACTAAAGATAAAATTTTTGGAAAGTGTAAGTTGTGCGGAAAGAACAAAAAAACAGTTGAAATTCTAATGAAAAACAGAAACACTTCTGGGTTAAAAAAACACTTAATTTCCGCACATAGAAAAGAGGCACAAATACTTTTTCCTGTAAAACAATTGTCAAAAAATATTATATTATTATAAGCCAATATTATTTGTATCTATTAATATATCAATTAAGAAACTTAATTTAAATATTTAAAATACAATATAAATATAAAACTCTTACATATTATTTACATATATTTATAATAAAATATAAAATTAGAAGGAAATTATAATTATTATTACATTGAATAATTACAACTTTTAAAATTATATCTTATATATTATGTACTTATTACAATTAGTTATAAATTCTAATAACATAATGTGAATGTGTATTTTACTTGTATATTAATAAATTATTATATTGTATTCAATTTTGTTTTGTTAAATTTAATATATATTTTTTATTCTACATGGGGAGGGGTGGAGGTGGGGGTTATAAAATGTTGTCACAGGGCGGAAAAAATCTAAATGCGATACTGTTTATATATTTTAATTTTAAATAATGCAAGAGTCTTGCAACAAGACCAAGACTTGAAGTGCAAGACCAAGACCAAGACCAAGACTACAATATCTCTGCAAGACCAAGACCAAGACTGAGTCTGCAAGAACAAGACCAAGACCAAGACTACCATAGTCTTGGTCTTGGTCTTGTTTTGCTCATCACTAATGATAAAGAGAAGTGGATAAGAGAAGTGATTTGATGGCAGCGATGGCCCTTAATGGGCCGATAAGCTGAAGAAGAAGAAGAAGATGTATACAATGTGATTAGAATATAGTATGTTACATCAGTGACGGATCTACGGGTGGATATGGGAGTCGTACCCCACCCTGGTAGATAAAATTAAGCTTTTTTGTAATATAAATTTATTATTTTATGTCTATATCAATAAAGTTTACCTATACATATATGTACACACATATTTAATATCCCCCAGACCCCGTGAGAAAATCCTAGAACCACCATTGCGTTACATATTTTATGATATATTTTATTATGCTATATGAAATAATATAGAGAACAATATGAGAAAATTATTTTCAAATACAACATATAAGCTGCGTAATCTACATAAAACAATATTTGGTGGTTCAATTATTTTCAAACGCTTTCAAATAGAGTTGAACCTCTATGTTTGTGTATTTTTTGTTTTTAGTTTTTTCACTGCGTTAAAACGCTTATAACAAGAAAAATTCCTCTCATCAGTCTGCACACATACCTATATGTAATATTATTATAGTATCTTTTATTCGCACGCTAAAAATCATAAATTTTTTCATATTTTTTTTAATTTTCAATGTTATGATACTCATGCAGCTGCGGCAATTGTATATTATATATAATATTATAAATATAACTTATGAGTGTCACATCGTCGGTGCAACGATTGCGTCGCGCGGTAGGTCGCAATAGACTTATAGAGTATACAGAGTGATCGGAATTTCGTGTTGGAAAAAATCAACACGGAAACTTATAATAATATATGTGATCGAGTAATTCCCACCAACTATTATGTAACGTGAGAAATTTTGATCAGCCTGTATATATTATAGTAAAATCTTTAATGGCATCGCAGTAGTAGGTATATAGTATTATTATTATGGTTTATACCGCGGTGTCAATGGTGTGGTTTTTTTTTTTTTCCGGGGGGTCGTTGCGTTTCCCACGGCGGGGACGGAGCAAGCGGCTATATACTATGCGGCAGCTGCGGCGCCTCGAAGGGGAGGGCAAGGTGCGCTGCAGCCGCCAGGTCCGGCCGTCGCGCCGCCGTTGAAACGGGCAACAGCCAGCACTCGTATCTGTGTCGTTTCGCAAGCTTTTTCCTCTCGTATACGTTCATTTATACCCTTATGCACGTTTTATGGTAAACAATAAAGACGACTGCGCGGGGGGTGCCCTGATTTTATTGTTGCACTCGTATAGTTATAATATTAAATACGCAGAAAAAAAAAAAAATGGCAACCCGACAACGCGTTTTACGTATGTATCTAAAGTATACGTTATTATATATAGTTTAATCGAATCATATGATTTAAAGTCTCACGTTAAATCGTTAAAATCGGATGTTATTAAGACGTCTGGTTTGGTTAAGTTAGGTTGGAATCACTAGAATGGTGAGACTATTAAATGATATATAATCTACTTAATGTCTGTTTCATTTGTTGACTATGAGTTAGGTTTGTCTTTTAGAATTGTTGAGCCGATACCTAACCCATAACCTAACCGATAAGTGAAATTACCGTATTTTTCTTACCATTTTAATAATATAATATATTACATGTAATATTAAACATTGTATAATACTTATATATGATAAACAAAATTATACAAACCATAATCGTTGATTTTCAATATGCTCGTAATACGATATGAATTACAATATTGACGTATTCTATATAAATACCAATTATTCTTTTCTTTTTTTTTTTTTTTTTAATTCAAACCCATAATATACCATACGATCAAAACACGTTAGACGGACGGGAAATAAGGATAACGAGCCGTATTATTGATTCTTTTATGTACATAAGAAATTAACAGTATGTGCATTAGAAGTCAAAACATGTGTATATATTTGAAATGAATACAAATTTAATATTTATATGGTTATTTTCTTGTTAAATTTTCGTTACAGATGTCAGATGTGTCGGAAGTGGCACGTTTTATAAACACATATTATATAACTGCAGTATTATAGGGTGTGTTGCACGTGTAAAATGTAAATCCATTTGGAAAAACGCTTACTGATACCAATGTTATATACACTTTACCATCGAATGAAATATTATATAGATACTGCTATTATATACCAATATCATCGTTATTATACATAAAGATTCACCGGGGAATATTGATAATATTGTAATACGTAATGTCGTAATATATTTTACTAATTGTATTCTTGCTGACACACAAAATCGATTCGATTTGAATGCGTTCAGGCATAAATTTATATATCACCCACGGTGATCAGAATTTTATGTTACAATAACCTACAAAAGTTTAAATACATCAAGAACAATAGAAGTTCCCATTTGAAAAATCACAAAACGGGCTTCTACAAATTTTAAACCTCCAAAAGTCGTCATAGGCCAGAACTATAGGTTATAGTTGTTTGTTGACGTACATTTTTCTGTGTTCTTTCATTAAAACGAGAAAATTGCTTGTAATGTAATATTTTGATAAATTTTTATTATAGTCTAGTGTTGTGACTAGAGATGTTCTCATTAATTTCTATGAGAGTATACTAAGTTAATGAGTGCTATAAATGCTATAATATACAAATACAATTGTTGAGGGGGTGTTATTCAATAATAACAAATTTAATTTAAAATATTTGTTTAGCATATTTACTATTTCTAATTAGTCAAATTTCTATGAATGACAACTATATATAATGGACAATCGTAATATATAGATACAAGTCACAAAATACTATATATTACTACAAAAAATATAGCAGTGTAGAATTCCATGTGTAATTACAAAAAAATCTAACAAATCTATAAATATTTCTTTTCGTTATGCAATTTGCTTGAGACTTTGAGAGTATACTTAGTATACTCATGATTTTTTAATAAAAGTTCGAGAGTATACGCCGTATAATCCATATACCCTATGGGAACACTACTGGTTGAAACCTTATACCGCATAATGCTGTGAACAGCGTCGTCTGTTGTATTAATTATTTGAATATTAATTTATTTTGGAAATGGTCGAATGTATCAGTTATAATAATTGTGCAAAAAAGTCTAGTTATTTTATTTTTTTCGTTCAGTCTACTCGTTATTTTTGTCGTTAGCCCTTATAAGGGATTTTAAAAACGTGTACAGAAATTTTGCTGCATCACGTGTGTACATTATTATATTTCTATAGTTGATGAAATGTGTTTTTTCTCCTCTCGCACACAAACAGGATAAAAATATGTAAAAAGGGAAAAAAACACGTGTCTTGTTTGGACACCATAAATTTTATCTTGGTTCGACGACGACATCAACGGGTGCGTGCGTTACACTTTTAAGTTTTAACTGTCTATAATGTATATATAAAATATGTTAGTAACTATATAATACGTTATAAGTACTGTGCGTATAGTGATTTTACCAGGAAGTTATTTAATCTAATGTTTCTGAATGTTTGCCTAATCGTCAGAGAGGTGCAGTATTTATAGTTTGTAAATAATTAAAATATATATTTATTCTTTATACATAAATATAAGGGATGGGTTCTTGGAAGTGTTTGACAAATTAAAAATTAATATCTAAATATATATATTATTATTAATGTCCAGATTTGAATGCATTTTCGTATTGTTATTGAGAGTATACATTTCGATGGGAGTATGAAAATTGAAATGTCCAACGATTTACATCATATAGAAAAAATTTAATAGTACGTAAATATGCATAATTTAGGGATAGCGTCATATTTAAAAGTTTTTGCATATTTAAGCATATTTTTATAAAAAAATTCGTAAAAAGTAATTTTTTTATGTATTATTATACTTAGAATGTGTATTTGTGTGTGATGTACTAGTTTAATAAAATTCTTCATGAATAGAATAGTCTATTAGTTTATTGTTAACTAATTTATATTACATTTTTTATTTGTATTTTTAAAAAACGACTTCATTAATCAACAATATATATATATATATATATATTATTTAATTTATTTAATAATTATATTTAATTTTCTAGTTGTTCAAACTTAATACCTATATATTAAAAAAAAAAAAAAAAAACAGTTATTTGTTATATTGCGATTTGTCTTATAATATTTTATATAATATGTTTTGGCATATAAAGAGCATATTTTGCCCGAAAACAGCATAATTTTGCATATTTTTAAAAAATTTCAGAACATTTTAGATGTATATTTTAAAGTTTGTTGATGCATAAATACTTATTATTTTAACCCTTTTTAGTGCATACAAATCCGGACTCTAATTATATATTTATATTATGTATATACCTACCTATAGTGCACCAAATATGCAACTTTTTGCTTGGAAAAGTTGGCGGAGATAGTTCATACATTATACTGAACAAATCAAAAATGGATAAAAATATGACTGCGTTCCTGTACTGTGTACCTATCCATTATTTTAAGTTCTTCTTATCTGTAAAAAGTATACCTTGCTTATTGCGAAATACACTATAATGTGCAGCTATTTTCTTGGTCGTACACCGATAAAATAATATTGTCTGATTAACCGTATGGCGTATATTATATATATATATAATATATTTATCGAGTATACAAGTTCAACAAACTGAATCATATACTGTTGTATTATTTTTCTACAGATGGATAAAAACTGCATAACAAATGAGCTCGATTTTATGAGCTTGTGTTTCCTTACCATAGGTACACAAACACAATAGAATACATAGATTAACTTGGTAAACAACAGCATACTTTTATATAATATACATAGACGATAGTTTCATATAATGCATTAAATAGCTTTAGTGTATTCTACACCTACAATTTTAGTAACATATACCTAATACTATTCATAAACTATACAAATAAAGCTCTAACTATATAACATGCGATAAAGTATGATTAAGACTTAAGAGAAAACTGTTTAATCAATTAGGAATTTTCGGAACCTTATGTAGTATACTCGTATGAAATATGATAATGAAAAACATCTTTGGTCTTGTGTATTAAGTACTACAGTTGAGTCTATTTCGACGAAATAATTTCGTGACAACAAAATACGTTTGGTAAAAATTATAATAATAACGCAATTATTTTTCATGGTCATATTTATTATTCGTTGAAATATTTTATAGTTTTATGTTACTTCTAGTATTCTGAACTTCTCAGTCCATTTAGTAATGAGTATGACTAATCACTAATACAATATTAAATGTAAATAATAAGTAATAACACTCTATATTTTATACTCGTATACCTATTGTATATTAATTTACCTCGAGGAAAATAGGTATAATACGTAGTTTTAACATTACATAACAAATACCATAATAATTATAATAATAATAAAAATATGTATGCTAGAAATTGGATATAAAAAAGGATTTTTTTTTTCGAATCAATATTTCAGATTTTTATTCTTGTTTTAAAAAATATTTTAAATCACATAATTGTGTTCTGTTTAAACAAAAGTACCTATAAATTTATAATTGCATATTTTCTCAATTTTTCTTATTTCTAAATAATTTCCATATATTATATAGGTATCTATATAAATCTATATAATCTATGTTTACATTAATTTCGTGTATTATATTTAATGTAAAAAAAAAAAAAAATTATAATCTTACAAAATTATAAATTATGACAGTACACAATTGCCAGAATTTTACAGTCAAGTATATAATATACTATCATATTATATCATAGAAAAAACTAATAGAAATACTAGCTATAGCATGTAATTATATGTATGACATTTTGTTATTATGAACTCATACAAATATAATGTTTAAATATTTGCCCATACAGGATATTATCTTTACTTAAGTTTAAGACGTTATAATAATAATACCTAATTATAAAAAAAAAAAAAATTATTGATTTAATAATTAAACGTCGCAATTAGGTTTTTAATATAATATATCCATTACTTAATACTTCTGTGTATTCTTTTTTTGTTCGGTAAAACAATAACATAATACCAGATTTTGAAACTTTATAGTTTATATTTTATATCTGTGAAATAAAAGTATTTATGCTAATTAACGATTATAAATATTCTAGAAATCATTTGGATATTATAATAATATTGGTCCTATATTTTATGGAAACGAAATATATTTTTTCCATCGAATTAATTATGTTAACTAATAAAATATGTGCGTATTCTTTGAACAATTAATAATTATTATAATATAATATGTTTCGTTAATAACGTATATACGTCGTGGTACGCGCGTTATACGGTATGGGTTATCTGAAACTTTTTGACATTTATCGATTTTTACGCATAAAAACGATGTGATAAAATAATAATAATATAACACGACGTCATATATAATCATATCTTATCTCATATCGTTTTTAAACGATGCAGTCTGCTGCAGCAGATGTGACACCATATCATTTATATAATATAATAATATATATTATAAATGAATAGATCCATGAAATTATTAAAATAAATTGTATATTTTATGATATTATTTATATTATACACGGTCAAAGTCACGAAGGTCGAATTCGCACAACACCGGCGGCGGCGGCGGGGCTGTTGCTTCTGCTGCGGCGGCGTAACCCATACACAAGTAAAAGTGACTCGAGGGGCAAACTTCATAGTTAGATACACACAGACCGCCGTCTATACAGTTAGATGTATGTGCACCATTAAATCGGATCATAATAATCTAATAAAAAAATAATAATAATAATAATAATAATAAAAAATACGTATATAATATATAGGTGGTACGCTTTTTAAAAGAACTTATTTCTCTTTCTCACTCTCTTTTTCGTCTTCTAAATATATATATATATATATATATTTTTTTTTTTTTTATATACACACGTATATTATAGAATAATACAATATTATAAGAGGATATATACCAGTTGGTGTTCCCACGCCAACTAGCCCGTTCGGTCCGGTCCGCTTTGAGACGAACGTGTGGTGCGGCGAGGCGGCGGGTTAAAAATCCTCTGTGGTATTTTTCGGTGGCCGCCGCCGCCGCCGCCGCCGACGAGGCAGGTGTCAGGTGTTCGCGTCCGCGTCGTCATCGTGTCGTTTTGTATACAGAACGGCGGTGGTGGCCGTTGTGCGTCCGCGCGCGCGCGCGCTGCGCGTTCGTCTCTTTGAAATCCATTCAATCTCGTCCGCCGCCACCGTCGCGACGGGCGTGGCCTTCTCCGACAATTCCCAATCCCACTCCCGCGGACGGGGGTCTCCCCTCGCCGGCCAGCTCTATAAATACCACCCGATCCGGACCGGCCGACGCAGTAGTACAACGTCATCCGTTCGGTTTCGACATCTCGCAACGCAATATATTTATTCGTTTTACATATTATTATTATTATTATTGTAAACGTTGCCGTATCACGTCGTAACTCCGTACGCAGTGCGTTTATCGTTTAGCTATATACTTACCTACATTCGATTGTAATTTTCTTTTTTTTACCGACGCCAGTGTTTTTCCTCTTGTATTACACGCAAACGTAATTATTTCTCCACCATGAAATCCGTACCCTTGTGCCGCAACAACAACAACAACAACACAGCCGGTTCGACCAACGCAGTGTCCGGCGGTCGGGTGCACCGCAAGCGCGGCGACATGGAAGACGAGAAGATCCAAAAATATTTGGCCAAACTCAAGGACTTGGTGCCGCTGATACCCAAGGACAAGAGGATATCCCGGCTGGAAGTCATCCATCACGTGATCGACTACATTTGCGACCTGGAGGACATGCTGGAAAACCACAGGTCGGTGAACGCGGACGCCGTCCACTCGGCCGCCGCGGCCGTTATGTTATCGTCCTCGGTGGCCGCCGTCCGGCAGCCGCTGGGAATAATATCGACGCCCAACGCGCTGGCCGCCGCCGCAGCCGCCGTAGCCGTGGTCGCACAACCGCAATCGTCCACCGAACCGGTAAGTCGCTAAAACATTTTACAGTTAATATTATCGCGCGAAATCTCAACTCGTTCGAGGGGTCATTTTAAAATATCATTTTTTTTTATTTTCCAATATCATCAATCGCGGTATTAACCGCAATTGCCGGTTAAACCGATAACCTCACCGATAGGTCTTGTGGGCTTCCATTTCGCGATGTATATATTTTTATATAACCATAATGTACTCGTACTTTCTCTATAATGAAATTTCATCACCATTATACCTGGAACTGCATCGCCGCAGTAGTATATCGGTATATTATATTCTTGTATGGTGTTTTGATATTTTACTGTAATAGGTACACTTAATTATTCGACTCGAATTTTCGCCCGTCAAAGACCCGCGATTTCGTTTTATCGTCTTAATTTGTATTTTTTATATTAGATTCACAATCACGTGTATTTATTTTTGTTGTTTTATTTTACAGACAATTTCCTCCGCTTCTCGTACACAAGACAAGCTATCGAATTCATCAGACACGAGAGCCGTTAGCTGTTAGACGATAATTCAAATCGATTAGAAATCAATAATAATAATAAAATAAAAAATAAATGTTTAAGAAAAAACGTTGCTCGTCATATTACACTCGTAATATTGTTATGATGTATTATCATTCATGCCGTCACACCGCCGTTGTACGACCATTAGAAACATGTCGATGGCATCAACCGCATCCAGGCGTAGCCGAGTTTACGTTACCGAGAACAACCGTTGTCCGTTTGTCGAATAATTAGAATACATTATACACACATTCCAATCGATTCGCAACTCTCGAAGTTTACTCGCGCCAATTTTTGTTTGTTATACACGTATGGAAGAAAGCTCGTTTTTTTTTTTCTTTTTTTTTACTGTACAGTTTAGGTTAAACTCCTAATCGTTATTATTATCATTATTATTATTATTATCATTATTATTATTATTATTATTTATTATTATTATTATTTTTTTTTTCTGTTATGACTGTGATCCTATCAATGTAGCTTAGGTTTTAGTATTTATTTAGATGTTTAGCTGATAGTATGATGGATAAAAAAAAATAATAATAAAAATATGTTTATTTATGCGTGTGGACCCATCGATAAAAACAGTATGCGAACTGGTGAATTTCGACTCGAACGTTTAAAAATAATATGTCGTTGGTCCAAATTATATATTGTATTGAAAAATATAATGATATATTATATTTATTTGACTACGCATATTATTGTAATATTATTATATTATAATATATATTTATATGTACGCGTATAGCTGTTTATGCGCTTTTCGGATACTTTTTATTTTTCTCTTTTGTTTTCTTTTATTAAATGATTTATATTGTTTGGGTAAATTATAATTTTGAGTTATTAGCTATTAATTCAATTATAATATATAATACGATTTATTACAAACATAAAAACATCGATTTGCTTATTATTATTATTATTATTATATTCTGGTTCCTTTTATGTTGTTTCTGTACCTAATACACAGTTATATATTATAATACTGCGTATAATGAATATTTCGATGGCAATTAAATATTATTTTATTATATATGGCCAAAGTGTTATGGTGGTCGTCGGGTACACAGGTGGGAGTAGTTATACATGTATACTCTATTACGATTTAGCAATACTTCAACATTGTTCCTATGTGAAAGCACTATTATTATTATTATTGTCTATTAATATTTAATAATAGTATGGTATTACACGTTGAAAGTACATCATATACAAAACTATTAATATTGTATCGAGTGAGGGAGGACTATTGTGAGAAATAAAAGTACTTTAATAAATTTATGTTGATACTTTAATTAATGGGGCTTGAAGGATTTTACGGAAGCTAAGTTCCACCGATATCTGCAGTCAAAAGTTAGGTTTAAGATGATATAGAAATCAATTATAAAGCAAGGTATTAAGACATCAGGTAAATGACTTTTCCTGATAATTGAGCAATGTTAAATTGTTAAATATTAAACAGAGACACAAAATAATATCAGAATAAGGTCATGTTGCTGCTAAATAAATGATATAATATTGAAAACACGTATGTATACTAAAAATAAATGCATTTTATACACTGTGGCTGTGACATTAACTTCTAGTGATGTATTTCCATTATTTCTCTGGTACAAAATTCTTATCACCAGCAGTATGTAATATTATATTGGACGTGTTTTCTCTTTCAACTGGGTTATATTCCTAACCAGACGTGTTTATAGGAATTGGTAAAAACTAACGAAAATGATGTGTTATTAGTTAATAACTTATTAAAAATAATATAAGAATTTATAACAAACATGTTAAATTTTTCATTTAATATTTTAAAGGTTCTAATTATTATTCATAGGTTTTTTACAAAATTTATTTATTCAAATTACACTAGTAAAACTCTACATTTAGCATCTTAAATTCTTATCAATAACCAAACATCATTATTATTACCTACATTTCCTTAGGTTATGATAAATCAATTACGTAAAACCAATAATCATTATATTTATTACTGAATGTGTAACCAAAACTGCGGAAACAACTTGTTTGAAAAATTCTGTAATCTGCTTAAATTTGGTGCAACGCAAAAAACACTCCCATTATAGTTAATGTCAATAGGTGTGTTTTTACGATGCAAATTTGAGCCACTATAGGTTACTAAAATTTAGAAAACAAAATGTTTTTGCAATATTGTTTAATGCATAATTGAATGGACTTCTTGACAACTTGTTAAGTGAAATCAGCAAATAATATGAAACATACCATTAACTGAAATTAATTACTCATATTTCCTTTGATAAGGATTATCATTACTTATATTATTGTATTATACATTTGTCATTTGTACTTATTAACTATAAGATACAATACAATTTTGAGCTAATTTAAAGAAGTTTAGGTACATGTATGCTGTGTCAATCTAAAATGTAAATGGACAACACTATCCACATCAGTTTCTGATAATTAAATATTTAAATGGTACTCATATCCTTACATGATATTGATGACTTCATAATAAATTTAGTATTCTTAAATTTATAATATTTTTATATTTAGTTTATTTAAACTTGATTGTTAATATTTTAGAATAGTTTATTGAGATTGTATGTAATGAAGTTTAAAATAGTTAGTATCTATGTATATTTATTATTTTGTTGTTCACTATAAATACATTCATATTTAAACATTTTTAAAAAAAAACTTCAAATAAATAAAAACTTAAATATTAAATAATCACATTTAAGATTTAAATATCTGTTATCACACATATATTGTCATAATATTATCAATAGGTACATCCAAAACAAATATTTACTAAAAAATATAGGTATGCAGACAGTATATTAAAGATGTTTTGGCCAAGGGTAACTTTTAAACTTATCCACTATCCATTAAACAATATCAGCAGCCAAGTTTAAAACACATCGAAAAAACAATTCTAATAATAGCATTTATTATTATAATGTGATGATAAGAACGTCGTGCAAGCTATATGGTATCCCGTATAGTGCCGATTTAAGTTCCAATCGTCGGGACACGATAGTGTAATTTTATTATCGCGTGCATACCAATCGTATTATAAATAACAATATATATATAAACTATGTATACCTTTATAGGATACCTGTGTTGCGAGAGAGAGAAAGAAAACGCAGTTGCATAAAGAGTTCGCATGCATACAGAATATTTCCATCAGGGGTTCGCAACTTTCTAAAAAAAAAAAAACGTGTATGTATCGTGCATCGATATACAGAGTGAACACGAAAATGGTGGGAATTACATATAATATATTCTTATAATGAATATCGTGTCTCTCATTTTTTTTAACCACAATTTCTGTTCACTCTGTATACGACATAACAGGTAATAATAATAATATGTTGCGTATATAGTGATGCGTTCATGGTGACTTGTCGTATATTTTAATATCTACCACTGCAGAGCAAAAACCATTTTAATGGCATATATTATAGTAATATAATATGATTATACTATATATTATGTTGTGTGTTACTCGAAAAGTTGAGTCGTTATTTTCATTATTATATTTTTACGTCCTTTAATGATATTATATACGCGTGAAATATATAATATTATATTATTGCAGTTTTCGCGCGTGTCCGCAGGCCAGTAGACGGTTATAAAATAATATCGAGACGCGCAGTCTCAAGGGCGCGATTGTGCGAGGACGAGTAGTATTTTTTTCCATTTAAAAACATTAAAACCGTGTATATATGATATACCTACTATGAACTGTATTCAAATATCGATTTAAATATCTTTTTATTTTTTTAACTACATTTTATTATTTGTATATTATGTTAAAAATGTCTTCGTTTTCATTTTCGTCTGATGTGAATGATAAAAACATGATTATATAAAATATGTCCATTAACTAATACCAAGACCAAGATAATCTTAGATTCTTAGATATATTTAATCGTGGTTAAAACCAAATAATATACTATAATCTTATTATTATAATATTATAACTTTTATAATATATAGAATGGATAAAAATATTATATCAATCCAAAACTTTACCAAACTGTTTTCAGTATTATAATATGTTATATTATACATTTATATTATTTACCTATACCAGTTACCATACTTACAGCGAGCATACGACTATTGTATTTGTGCCACGTGAAAAAAAAATACAACCGCTCTGTACACACCATTATTATTTTATTTTTTAGTTTTATTATTATGATTATATAATAAAATAATATCTCGTCTTTTATTAATATTATTATTATTATATCCTGACGTGCACGATGACTATATCGTCGTCGGGAGCTCTTTATTTTTCTATTATTTTATACAACATATTAGATATATTATGCGCAGTTGATATTTATCCATATCGTGATAACTATTAACTATGATCATATTTTATTATAATAATATAAGAACCGTGAACACGTTAACGTCGAGGTTTTGCTATATAGTCGAAATAACAAAACACCGCGAGTGAAACTTTTCCTCCATTGAGTATAATTTAATAGACAAATAATTATTGCGATATACCTTTTACATTTTTAGTAGACAAAATATAAATATCATTTCACGGTGTCAATTGGCCATTTTGTAATTATATGAATTCTCACTGTACCTATATAAACGTTATTTAAGTAAACTAATTATAATCTATTTATTATCATTGATATATTTCGTGACTGGGGTATACCTATATTAGATAATTATTATTTTACGTATACAAACGACGCGAACTATACTCAAAACCGTGTCAAGTCTCTCTTACACAACATCAGATAGGTACGAATATTCGGCAACGTACCCCAAGGTTTTATTTTTAATAAGTATAATAGTCGTATATAAATTTACAGTGTTGCCGTTGGTATTCATTTTGCCAAGGTTCGGTTTTGACGAGTTAAATGACAATTTCGATTCATTTTAATGAAGTTTTACAAATTAATATTTTTTAATTATCAACTTGATGAGTTATTTTTATTGTATAACACCGCAAATTATTTTTTAGTTAATTTTTTTTATGTAGCTAAGTTAAATTATTACACATTTATATGAAATATAATATGTATTTACACTTAACTTGAAACAACAGCATAATTGAAGGTAAAGCGAAAATATTAGATTTTCATAAACTATATTAATCCAATTATATTTTTTTTACAGGTTTTGACGTACCTACTCATCTATAATTGTTTTATGTTTCTTTTCATAATATAATTTTACGTAGTGATGACATTTGTTTGGACAAAATGTAGTGTGAATAAAATATAGAAAATGTTTGTTTTTGAAAACTACTTAAAGTATATTTTTATTTATCTGGTTTCATAATATAGTCAGATATACTAAAAAAAATTACGACTCACAAAATATTTTGTTTTATTTTCATATCTAATCAACCGTTTATATTATTATATGATTATAGTTTATAAAATAAATTATATTTGTAGCTACGATCCACACTATAATTATTTTACATCTAGTCAAAAAATCTATATTCAAATGAACTTGTATAAAAATAACTTAAAAATTTAAATTATAAGTTCAAAGTTTTTTATTAGCTCCCCTCAATGAAATTTAGATAACAAACAATACAATTTTAAGTAAATATAATAAACATCTAAATAAATTTACTTAACACATTCCTTTTGTAGTTATTAATTTAATTTTTTTTTTTATTTAAAAAGGATTGTTATTTTAAATTTAACACAATTTTGTATTTTTTTTTTTTTTAATAAATATGTTACAATATAATTATGTTCATATTCAATGATATTTATTATAGGTACCTATAATATTATATTACATGCTGTACAACAGAGTTCTTATTTACTAATATTTACGACGAATTAATATCAAATAAACCAAATATCTAGGTATACCTATATTAAGTTTTAACAATGTTTATTTAAAAGATTATTTTTTATGGTAAAAATATCATTGTTTAGTCTAACCTATTTTTAAAATATATTTTTAACTGATAAGACATTGAGTATTAATTAGGAATGTCTTGAAGAAACTTATTTTAGATTCTGAGCAATGTGAGGAATGTTTTGGTTTATAATAAATAGGGTATATGCATTCGGTAAAGAATTGCATGCAATTGATACTTTATTTAGCTCTTTTTTAAATTTTTCATAAGTTTTTCCTTAAAAAAAAAACTGCAAAATTTATGGATACTGAAAGTTTGACGAACTTGAATTTCATTATTTTATAATAACTAATTTTTCTGTTGCACATTATATGATAAATAAATAAAATATACAAAACGAAATATTATTAGTATATTGTTTATCTGATTGAACTTCACTCAAAATCGTTTTTTTCGAATGTAATTTCATCACTGCATTAAAATCTTAATTATAATATAGGCAATACAATAGCATTTTTCTACAAACCTCTCCGAAGACCAAAGATTTGAGATTTGTTTAAAAGCTATATATAATGTAAAAATTATGCAAATATAAATAAACTATTTGGTATAACGTGATGTTAAAATTCGAGTATTTCAATTATTATACTTTATAAAATTATAACTGCAATTTTATATGGAAATATAAAACAACAATATATATATATAATATGTGTACTATATACTCGTATTATGTTTCTGCACATTTCTCAAGGTGTATTTTGTTTAAAGCTATAGTTATAACGCTGTATATACCGTCGCATATTATTATTTTTTTAGTCGTTGTCATTAGGAGGCCTCGTTGGGATGGCGATTGTACGTATATACAACAAATAAATGTGATTTTACTATGTCAACGATTATGATAATATTATAAGTAAATAAGATAAAAAATACAACAAAATTAATTACATTTCTATTAAATATAAATATAAAATACAATCGTCTGTACGAAGTGCGATCATTATTCGTATAACTTATTTGTATAAAAACACAAATGACATACTCGTTTATTATCTTATTATACTATGATTTATTTATTGAATGTATAGAAAATAATATTATTATAATATAATAATAATTTTTAATAAACTTTAAATGCATCATACTATTTTGGAAACATTACATTGTTATTTATTATTATCATTATATATTATATTGTATAATATATAGTAAATTATTTAGTATTCTGCAGACCAATTAAATTATATGGAACATTCACTGAAATATTCGAAAAAAAATGCGAATTGGAATGCGCTTTTAAATTATTTGCGTAAAATACGCACTAAATATGTGTAATAAAATACTATAATTGCATATTTAACATTAATAAAGGCATCTATAATAGTTATTACTAACTGTTGTTAACTATTTTTACATCACTCATTATTTGCGTTTCTACCGTAAATAATATATAAAAATATTTAAATTATAAAGTGATTGTTGAAATAAATTTCAGCTATATAGTTTATAATACATTTAGTTATAAACTACTCTATATAATATATTGTTAAATAATTATTATAAGTTTGATTAATTTAAAAAAAAATATAAATTTGTTTGTTTGTACCTTCGCCTGTACGATATACCTATAGGTATCGGATACCGTACCAACTATTTAAAAACGATTTCGTTGTTTTTTATAAAATATTTGACCTTTTCATTTGACCCGACATCCACCGCACCAATATCTGATATAATATAATTACTATAGTATACGTATAAAAATTTGTTTTAGAAATAATAATAATAATTTACTGACCGTGATGTGAATTTATAAAATTGCGTTGTAATAACATTATTTGAAGGAGTAAATAAGAGAAAGAGAGAGAGAGATAATATAGTCGTATTTACAGTTGTTGCAAACATATAAAAATAATAATGATAAAAGAACTGGCGAAGATGACTATAGTGTGTGTCTGTGTGTGTGTGTGGAGAGGGAGAGAAAAGAAACTTCATCGGCGACGACGTACACAATGCCCGTTCTCGAATGACCTGAAAAGGAAAAAAAATAAATAATACGAGTGCTGCCCATAAAATATTGTTATGTATGAAAAAAGAAATGTTTTTCACCGCAGCGACCGGTTTTACGACGATTACAGGATTTAATTATTATATTACAATGACGTTAAAAGCGACTTATTATATAGATCGTTACATTTATATTAATTGTATTTCTATATCAAAAATGGTTTACGAAGATCTATACTGAAAAAAAAAAAAAATAGAAAACAATAATGGGTCATATTAACACCGTTTTTAAACACTAACCCGTAATAATAATGGTCGTAAATTATTTATGTTATGTATAATATAACAACAACGCCAAAAATGAATCCGTGACTCTCCCGTTATGACTATAACTATACTATTACTACCACTTTCCGCGGGTGAAAATAGAGAGAGAAGTGTGTGTGAGAGACAGATCGTATCTCAAATATAAGTCCCTCGATTACCAAAAACAAACACATATTATAACAATATATTAACAAAAATCATAATCCAGGGGTGGTAAACCTGTTTGCAGGATTAAGTTTCAATGTTTTGTAATCAAATTGTTGAAATCTATATTATATAAATATACAAACTATTCAAGATGGTATTTTTTTTTTTTAAATTATTAATTGATAACATTTTTTTTTTACGTTAATTTATAAATTTATATTGTTTTAAAGTTTATAATATTATGCTCGTCTTCTCTCAAAATTATGTTAATAAATTTGACGTCGGCCTATTATATTACATAGCCGATTATCCTCAACTCGATCTTCTTTACAGATCATTTTAATTATTATATTATATTGTAATTTATTTATTTATTTTATTTATTAAGTTTTAAACGGGCCAAGCCTAATTATACAAAAATTATAATAATATATATATTCGTTCGTGAAACAACGGTAAGTTTAATGTAATGGAATATTATTATATTATACCGCTACGGATTGTTTATACATTTTTCTCAGATACGATATAATTTCTATAGTAAAATTATTGTAGTTTTAACCCGTTTAAATAAATCACCACCAACTGATTGGTCGGAATACGATTATCGGAATTTCAATATTGTAATATTGGCCAATTTTTTACACCTACAATATTACAAAATATATATTCTATACTATTTTGTAAACAATATTACAGTATAGGTATTAATAGAAAATAAGCTATAAGTTATATAATATTAGGGAATAAAAAATAAATGCTGCATGCAAACGTTTGATAAAATTAATACTCAGTGGTCGTTAATTAGTATTTAACAAAATTATGTTACCTATATATACTTTATAGATTCTAAAATTCTTCATAGGTACATACTATAAATTATTTATTCGTTATCATTTAAATAATCAAATTATTATATTTTATTTCATTATTCTTTTTTAGTATTCTCGTATAATATGCCCTCATGTAAAAGAAATGAAAACAAAAAAGTCGCATTTTAAAACTAAATTGTTGTCATTATTTTACGGACATTTGTTAATAAACCTTGGATCAATGATTTAGTGTTATAATAATGTTCAATAGACGTTATTATTTTATATTTTTACATGGATTTCAACTATATTTACAATCAGGCGCGGATGATAGGGGGGAAATTAGTAGTGTTTAAATATTAATGTTATAATTCAAATATTTAATCATACCTTTAATTAAAAGCCCCCCTCACATTTTAAATTTCTAGATCCGTGTCTGTTTATGATATAAAATAATTATTTTGAATTCGACTTGATCGAAATCATCTTTTCACTATCATCTTGATTTATGGCCGTATATAATAATAATATATAAAAGTATAACTCTTAATAAAGATAATAAGATCTGCAGCGTTTAGACATAAAATAGCTGAGTATTTATATTGCAAATTATTAACTATGAATATTTTCTCAAATATAATATTTGTAATATCAGATAAAATAATATTTGCATAAAATGATATTAATATTATTTTATTGTGTTTGTTTATTCTCATTACAGTACTACCTATCATTGTATGTTCATTGTATGTACACTTTGTTTATATATATATATATATATATATATATATATATGTATATGTATGTATATATATATATATATATTATGAAATTCTTATGAAACTATGATACTATAAAAAATATAACGACATGACAATATTATAATTTATTATGAAATATAATCATTTTAAATAATAGCAAACAATGGTGTAATTAAAGGGGGGGGGGGGATATAATACTTCCAGAGAGTAATATATATATACATTCCTTTAATAACTGTTTAATTACAAATTGTGCTTGAAAAGATGAAATAATGAAAATATTGTGAACATTTAGTATATGTGTAAAAAAAAGTATTCCCCCAGAATAAATTTTTAATTAAGCCACTGATAATACATTTTTTGACTAGAATTCGTTTTTATTATGTTCGTTATTATATTAATAATAACGAGTGTTATCGTAGTGTTATACATAATGAAATGTATAATAAATTGATTAACTACACGTGTATCCGATATGGCCTCTGCGATCTGCTTTATCTATAATGTATAATATTACAAAGTCAATATGTTTTATATTATATTTTAATGATCAACTATATATGTTTCAAAGTTGATTTGGATAATACCGAAAAAGCATTTAAGATGCATTGAAAGATTCCAACATTTTAATTCTTCAAATTTTTTTTTCAAATTGTTACATTAGAAATATAATTTTGATATTACGCTAAACAGTTGTTAAAAAAACGCGATTTTGTTCTATTATTAATATTCTTGGCAAGTTACGTAACAAATTCAACACAATTTTCACCATGTACAAAATATATATAAATTGTCCGTTTCAGCTTATTCCTATAAAATACCTACTCGACGATACAGCACAATGTGGTATATCAAAGCGTTATAACAATATTCCAAAAATACAATACAAACAATATAGCTCTCTGCTCTGTTGATATTGGCGAAGAAGTAGGCAATCCTGCTGTATTTGCGCTACGGATTTCTTCAATCTTTTTCTGACTAATTGCATTCGATATTTTTTATTCATATCAATATAATGTGTTCTGGTTTACCGTAATCTCTAAAACAACTGACTCAATTAACATAATGATTTGTATTTTGTAGGTTCTCAATGTTGACTGTTTTTTTGAAATATTGTTTAATGCATAATTGAATGGACTTTTTGACAACTTGTTTAGTGAAATCAGCAAACAATACAAAACATACCGTTATCTGGTTTTAGTTACTCATATTACCTCTGATAAGAATTATCATTCCTTTTTTATTTCTATTATACACATTTGCATTTATGCTTGTTATTGTAGACTATAGGCTACATAACAATTTTGAGCAAATATAAAGAAATTTGCATGTATGCCATGTCATTCTAAAATGTGAATGGAAAGCACTATCCATATTAGTCTCTGATAATTAATATCTAATATCTTTAGATGATATTGAAAAATGCCTAATAAGTTTAGTATTTTTAAATTTATAATTTTTTTTAAAATTAATTACATTTAAATTTAATTGTTAAAATTTTAGCATAGTTTATTGAGACTGTATAAAATGACAAGTAGGGTTATTAATTATTTTTTTGTTCACTATAAATATATTCACATTTAATTATTAAAACAAAAAAATTTCAAATAAATAATCGCTTTTAAAATTTAATTTAATTTATATAAATATATATATATTATCTATGCAACGGATTTCTTCAACCCTCATCTGTGTTTGTTGAATATGTTTAAATCGTATATCAGTACAATATCTTCTGGTTCTCCGAAATCTCCAAAACTACTGAGTACTGATCCAATTACCATAAGAATTTTTATTGTGTATTTATGTAGGTTCTCAACACAAATGTTAAGATTTTTAGTTATAGTTTTGTTTCATTTTTTTAAACAGCTGAATAATATGTAATGGCTACCAAATGAATAATTAAAAAAAAAAAACTCCGAGTATAATTACATTTTTAAAAACGTTATAGATTATATGTTTCAATAGTATAGGTATATTTGGCGTGAAACCGCACTAATATAAACTTAATAGTTATATCGTATAATATGTTAGAAACCAGCTATACCATAAAATGATTAATTAATGTAATTGAACAATATTGTTATTTACCAGAAAATGTTGAAAATAAAATGTTTTTAATGGAAATTTACGAGTTATTTCTTCCTCTTGACATTTTACCGCGATAATACGATTAATTATCGTATTATAGTTTCGTTAACGGTCATCTTATTAATTCCCCTCTCCGAGTAATGGTTTGAATATATTTCAGCTCCATTTCGGGTACGAATATATGAACGAGTAGTAATGGTGTAATGCCTTAATATTTTATAAATTATTTCACAAACTTATATTACTTTCTAGCTTTTAATTTTGTAAAGTCTATTGTATACCTATATATTGTCTTAAAATTAAATATCGATAATATTATGTTTGGTAAGGTATACCTAAATAAATATTTAATTTTGACAAATGTACATTATATTATACGACATAGTGCGACGACGTTCGACGTACAGACATCGTTTTGGGTAGTGTATAGTAAACTAAAACTAATCGTCGATTTAATTGAAATTTTCAAAAGTATCTAAATGCGATCGAATACATCGCATACCCCTTTCTTCTACCCCGCGTTAAAACAGCTGTGCGAAAGATTAGGATTTTTACATCCGTAGAGTTTAAGAGAAAAAAAAAAAAAAAAAAAAGAAAGACGGACCGCATCACACGCGCGTTATACACAATCGTATACATTATCATGTGTGTGTTGTACACGTGCAGCAGACGCGTCGGCTAATTTTAAAACGCGCGGCTGCCGCGCGACTACCGAAAGTCGCGCGAGGTATATAATATTATTATAATAGTATGGTTCGATAAACCGACTGCAGAAGGAAAAGAGACGAAGAAAAAAACAGCACTGTGTTAATAATTATTATCGTATGATGAATACCATTACTACGTCGCGCGTATGTGCGCAACGTGCTCGTACTTGTATATACATAAATATATATATATATATATATATATATATATATATATACGCTCCATCGTGTGTATAATATTATGTCTAACCTATAGGGGTAAAAGACAGGCGGTTCGCTATGTTTAGAGCTTATATTATTGTACGACGAGACTATATATACTATGGGGTTACGTTATAACAGTTCTATATTCCGTTTTATTCGAAATATATTTATTTATTATTTCTACACAACGACGTAAAAATATACGCTAAGCACGTGCTGGGGCCCATGGTACGAAGTCGCCGGATCCAAGTTCGTCTTACATCCCATCCAGGTGCAGTGTGTGTATGCTCTGCGTGTAATTTTGGCAGACTTTCATCCGTATATATATATATTACACACTCGTTGCGA
This sequence comes from Eriosoma lanigerum, assembly GCA_013282895.1. Taxonomy (NCBI): domain Eukaryota; kingdom Metazoa; phylum Arthropoda; class Insecta; order Hemiptera; family Aphididae; genus Eriosoma; species Eriosoma lanigerum. The sequence goes on along the minus strand of CM023359.1, from coordinate 8,924,809 downwards.
CATATATAATAATAATATAATAATATAATATAATTGGTGTCGCTTTTTGAAACGTTGCATACACACATATACAACACACGTGCGATGTCCTCTGAGCTATTTCCATTTTCTCTCGAGTCCGCCGTTTACATTATTTAACTATTGTATACAGGGTATGATATAACAGTCGACATCATTTTTACTCGTTTCGATAAATAACATTCATGTGAAATAGAGAAAATTTTAATAATTTTGTACCTATATATTGTACGACAAAATCGTTTGTTGTTCCAGTATTTTCCGCGACTCTGATGTTACCAAAATCAAACGCAGACGACCACCGTTTATTACATGTTACATCTATAAGCATGCATTTGCAATTATCAAATCGAACCGCTGTACTTAACTTTAAATTATGATCACCCTGTATATATGTTTATCGTCCAAGATCATTCGGCGACGAGCGCATATGGTAACGTTATTTGGATACTCAGCTCAATACTGAACAATTTATATATAAATGAGCTATATAAGACTGAACTATAAACAACAACAAAAAGTTAAACTATGTTATATGATATTTTATTACAAAGTTTTAAAAAATGTTTGAATTCAAACGACAAAGAATAGAAACAAAGTTGTAAGTTTGATTGGACTGAAAAGGTCATTGATTATATTGTTTAAAATCAACGATTTATATAAAATATTTATTAATATTCTATAAATTTTATATTTTAGTGATTTTTATTGGAGCTAATGTTAAAAAAATGTCATAAATCACATATCATCTATTCAAACAATACAATAAATAAGACTTTTAACTTTTACGTTGTTTAGAATATTAACTTAACTTTTTGAAAGCTGTAAAAAATGAGAATAACTTTTTTTAATGTGGAAACCATGTTGAAAAAAACGAAAATATATTATATGATAACATATCATACTTGTCACATATTCATAAACCAAGTCCGAATGCGATGGAAAAAAATTGACTCTTAGAAAATTTCAAGTGAATATTATATTATTAACTCTCATACAGTCTATTTAACTCAATTCTATAACTGAATTTATTGTGTTCTATATAGTAATCATTTATTTATAAATATTTTCATAAAGTCTTCCATTTTTTCTGTCCCCAGGGATGAAAGTGTTTGTAACTTAAGTACTTCACGCAAACGTGAAGTTTGTTTTCCAAAACTTTTTCAATGATCCTCCTCTTATTTCCAATTGGTAAATTATTTAACAGCATGGATCTATATATATATATATATGTACATATTTTATAGAATTTTTTAACATATACAAAAAGAACACTGCATGCATGTAAGTACTGTAGCGTGCAGGAAAATGATAAAATCCAATTTAAGTGATTAAATATATACTAAAATATAAAATTTAATTTGTAATATTCCGTTATATTTTAAAGCCCGAAGAGGATAAATGGACCGCGTCTGATCGATAACAGCTGCATGCAATGTCGCGGTCAGTCGATGTCGTTATATTATAATATATAAGACATTAAAACACAAGTATATAACTGATAATAATTATTATAATACAGAAATATACAGCGAGATTAAAATTTTGTGTAAGGAAAATCGGGGGAAAAAAACAATACGTTTTCAATGTAATGTCCATAATTTTTATTCACACTATTCTGATTCCCCTGTATATAATATCCCCGTATATACGAGTATCCCGTATATTATGTTGCAATATAATGAAAAATCCAACATTTTATCTTCGTTTAAATTTTAGTTTAATAATTGACTTCGAGCGCATAACTTATCCACGATAAATTATTTATATATACCGACCGAGTGCATTATGCAAATCGACGATGCTAGTCTAGTTAGGTTGAGCGTATGTATTTATATAGTTTAATATTATGAAGATCGAAGTCATTATATTATTGACAATGCGTGCAAAAAATTACACGAGCTTAATATTATGCATGTACCCGAACCGGTTAATTCGACAGGGTGTTTCTGAAATATCGCACAAATCTATATTTAGGTCATCTTTACGGGATTTGTCAGATCATTCATGGGCATCCTGTATATACCACCCATGTATATAGTGTAATGCAACACGTATTAAAAAAGTATGATGCGAACCGCATTTGGGCGATTTGCGTGCAGGCAGGTATAAGGTATGCGATTAAAAAGCTGCTTAATAAGGCGATATAATTCCTTTCGTTTATTATTTATGTACATTAATAATTATAGTGAAAACACAAAATAATACATCGGAGTTTTAAGAAAAAAATGTTAAAAAAAAATGACTGTCGAAATTATTTATGTGGCAAACACGCCAGTTATGTATCTAATTATACGCACGCGAAACTACGTATCATAAAGGTGTACATCATATTTAAATTGCTTATTGGTTATTATTTTTTCCATTTTACAATGTTGTAAAAATTATAAGATTATTTAATTTTTTTTTTATATATAAGCTTTTTAATATTTGTAATATATACATTGTATAGATGACATTGAGAATCGTTATGTAAATTAATATAGAAGGACTAAAAGGAAAGATAGATTAAGGAAAATCGAAAAAAGGATAAATAAAATAGAGAGTGATATGAAGATAGAAGGAGAGGATAGATAAAGATCTATGGAAGCAGGAAGTCTATGTTAATGTGTATAATATCAATTAGATCAATTCAATGATTTTACAATCCATAATATTTGCCTACATAAACAGCATCGAATGATAAACATATATAATATTAATCGTATGGGACATAGGTATTACGCGCGGCGAAGCAATTTAAAATTGTTAACAATACAAATATCTACTTATTGGATATTGAAGTTTAACAATGATAACATTATTGTTAGATCTACATAATATCATTTTAATATACAATATGTCGATCTTCCTAGAATCCTTCGATTATATATCATTCGACCGTGGTTCTGTGCGCCGGCTGATAATAAACACATTGTATCTGTGTATGTATTCATATAGCTGTCCATATTAGCGCGGCTCCTATACACATATTAACGACCTTTCAGGGATAAGCTTCGTTTAAACCGCCAACGAACAAGAGATAGACGACGCGACGAGGGTTGATGGTGTGTTTGTGTGTATATAATATTATATTATACGAGGTATGTATTTATTTGGTCTCGAAGTGTTTATACGGACCTAAACGGTATAAATACACAACAGTAAAATATTATTATGTGTACCCGATTTTGATATGAAAATAAATAAAATGAAGAGAAAAAACCGTGATGACAATGCGAGAAATTGTGTTATACGTAGCACACACGTTATGTTCGTGAAGTCAGGGTGGTATATGGAACAATCGGAATAATCGGTTGGGGAGAAGACAATATTATACCCTTCGCCGAATGAATAGCGAGGTAAGGCGATATACTTTATACAAATACGTATTACCTATACAGGTGTCTCTGGTTCGGTGTTCAACATATAACATTATTATACAGGGTGATCAGAATTTCGTGTTACGAAAAATAACAGTAATGACATTGGAGATGTACGTAATACCAACCATTTTTGTAACACTAAATTCTGATCACTCTGTATACGCAGTGTACGCACGTATAAACATAGACGTATACCCAAATAATGTACATTATTATTACTATTATATCGAAATGGTATATGAGATACCTTTACAGGTTGGGTTAGGTACCTACTGTAAAGGTATAGTAGTACCTATATTATATTGTTGGTTTCGACATTTATTTTTTCTATAAAATATGTCTTTACTTCTTCACTGAGTAGATCTGGTGTAAAAGAATGTGTATACATATTATATAACCTATACTGATATTCTAGGTATTGGGATGTGAAAGGCTTGTGTAAAAATGTGTGTTCGGACGACATCGAAACGACGACACGCAGCTGTTAATATGCGGCGTTCACAAAACAAAAATGAGACGTTTCCAAGTCGTGTACAAGACTACAAAATATTTAATTTACCTACCTAATAATATGTTGAATTGTTGTTGTTAGTGATATACCATGATAGAATCTAATCAAGTTATTGAAAGGCATTTTTAATTTCAATAAAAAAAATGGCGTCGAAATAGTATACCGACGATTAATGATAGTTCCTTATATTTTGTATTTTCGACTCTCTCAACTCGTCCAAAAAGGTATTCGTGTTACACAGGTTAGTTTATACGTTTTTCGCGCGCCATAGCTACATTTTCAAACAGTTAAATTAAGTAACGAAAAAATTTAAGAAATATCTAATGAGTTTAAGGTTAATTTAACCTAACCTAAAAAATTTTTACAAACCATTTATAATGTTTAATTATACATTTATAAATAATCACAGATTAATAATAGTAATTTTACTGCATATACAGGGTGATTATGAAATATATGAGGATATCAGTTAGTATATAGAATGGCCAATCTCCAATTATTCGGTATTTATCAATGTATCCTTAGATTGTTATCTTAAATAGTCTATTAAACCTTAAACGTAAATATAATCAAACGATATTTCTTGCGAAATTCTCATACGAATCGACATGTGAGAAAATTTTTAGTATACGTCCAGACAGAAAGCGTTTTTTGCGTACGATGCGTATTGAACGTTTAGCCCAGGTAGCGCGTATAAACAAATATAGGATTTTCTAAGTCCGACGCGATTGTCGCTTAACACGGTACAATATCAAATCGATTTGGTATTTGGAACATTTTGGACGTAAAATTCATAAAAATAATTATAATATATTACCTATAAAAATAAAATGTAAATATTGAAAATATTAAATAAGTACCTATATAAATTATAAAAATATTATATAAAGTATTTTTTCAGGGGTATCATTATTGAGTATTTAAGTGTTTAAGTATTTTTATGTTATTAAATGTTTTGACTTATTCAGAAGACTGATTCGGTATTATAACATTTTAATACGTATAACTTTTAAGTAAACTTGATTATCGTTATTGTCGAAGTCTCGACCACGATATCTCATCACAATATCTCAAAGCTAATCAAACAACTCTTTGGCGATATAAATGACGTTTCCGATGACAACATAACAACAACAATGTAAATGTAAATATTATACACTCTGCATTTAATATTCTATACGGTCGTAAGTCGTAACCATAATCCTAATAATAATTGTTCGTCGTGTTCTCATCGTCGTCGTCGCCGTCACCCTCGTCCGACCGACGAAACACTCGCAATAAACAATGTGAACGAGTTTTTTACTTTTTAACATACTAATCAATATTATATTATATTGTGTTATTATAACGTCGCGCTTTTAATTTCCATTCACGCGTTATGCGACATTCGATTAATTAAAAAATCAATTTAATATTTATAATATTAAAATGAAATAATCATATCACTGCATGCGTTTTCCGTGATTACCCCTGATCATAATTGAACAGTACGATCCGTTGAATATAATCTTGCTTGTATTCTTTGCTGGATTACAATGAAATAACAAAATTTAGCCGAAAAATGTAATACACAAACAATAAACAACATCGAAGACGATAACGATTAGACTTATTGAATTTAACATTGTTGTTTTGCTGGATTTACCTATATTAACATTCTATATATAAATATAGAACATTATATTTACATATTAAAGTATTACTTTAGAACTGTATATTCTGTAGGCTTACGACTTTAGTAGGTACCGAAAAACCTGCAACTTTTCGCCATTATAAAATAATGTGGTACTGATTTTTATTTTTATTTTTTAAACATTGTTTTTCAAAACTATTTTTGTCTTTAAATATAAAAAGGAAATCCATAGGTATTGACATTGTTATGTTTTGAGCCTAGAGGACTCTTATAAGTTTTGGGGATATGCCTTTAAAGCCCCTGTCAAATTGGCCCTGCTATACGCATTATAACACGAGCGATTCGGATTAATTGACCGCAGCTAACCTGAGATAGGTTAGGTTATGTTAGGTTAATCTAATCGAAATAGTCGTAGAAACGAATGTCTTAATTTAACGATCAAATTTAAAATGATCAGTTAATGTTCGTATTTTTATATACCTAACGTATTGTAAATTACCATATTGTGTTTTTGGGATTAAATAAAGTTTTCAAAAGTATACCATAAACAGTACAAAAGAACATCGTTACGGAGATAAACGAATGTTCATCAGTTTATTACAATAACAATATTGATTAATGATCAGTAATCGCATAAGTCATCGGGGAACAATAATTTTGTTGATAACAAACAACATACAACATGTGAAAAAAAAATATAAAAATTAATAATTATTGTTTGTCAGTAGCGTAAAAGTACGTTTTTTTAATTTTTATTATCTATTACTTATGACTTATCAACACGAATTAAGATAGTATGGGACACGATAAGCCAAAATAATATGGCAATTAAAAGTTCTCCCAAGAACAGTTGATTTATAGCCTCAAGATGCCCTCCAACTATATGAAATAAATACACATGTGAAATTATATTACATGTCGCTCTCTTTTTTTTGTGATAATTACATATTCTTTCATTTGAAATGGAGGTAAATAATTTAATATAATAATAATTATTAATGGTCCGATAGATATAGAGGGCACCCTTCGTCTATAAATCAGCTGTTCTCAGGAGTAATTTTAACTATTATATGTGATATGATTTTAAACACACAGATAATAGAATACTGGATAGGATATGACGCTTTGTGACGCGGTCGTTATGGAGAAGAGAGATAGTGATATAATCAACGAGAGAGACAGATGATTAGAGATCTTATTAGAGGTTATCAGCCAAACTATAGCATAAAAATGTAAATCGATAAACAATTAAAAGTATCATTATAATGTTTACTATGAATTTGTTTATGCTTTTTCGTTGTCTAGTAGTCTAGTGTATATTAAATCTTACTGTTTTTTTTTATTTTGAAATTTACTGCTAATATATTATATTATTTTAAATTTTACGTATATTCAATTTAAAATGGTATATCGTTGTATTTTATGTCATAAAAATTTACATCAAAATGAGAGATAAATTAACCAAATTAATACACTTCTGTTATAAATAATATTAAAAACATTTATAAATTTTACTTTATATTTTTATGATCAAAAATTAATATATGTTATGGAAATAACAATAAGAAAATGATATTTTTTTTATCAATTTATATTTTAATCAACTATTATTATCACCAGGGCCGTGTTAATGGGAGGGAAAATGGGGCAGGTGCCCCGGGTGGCAAATTTTTATTAGCGCAAGAAAAAAATTTGTATTATATTCATTTAGATTTATTTTAAGAATAACTTATTACTTATTATTTATTAATATAAACGAAAAAGATGAATAATAATAAATTAGTAAGTGTTGAAAATTCCGTCATTTAAAGCCCCCTCATCATAACCAAAAAAAAAAAAAATTCTATTAATAATATTATTTTGCCACCTGTTTTAGATTTTACATTATAATGTGTACAGATACAGAATAAGTTTAATTAAATTTTTTTATATTTTAAAACGGTAAAAGGGGGGTTTTGGCTTTATGAAAGCTTCTAAAAAACAATTTGACACCCTCCCCTCTTTATAAATTGCTAAATATGCCTTTGTTTTACATAATGCATAAAAGGGTATAAAAGGGCGGCATTTAAAAATTTTTCCTGGGTGGCAAATTGGTTAACACGGTACTACTTATTACTATTATTATTAGTTATTAATCTATGATTTTGGTCCATAATCTCAAATAAGACTCCTTATCATCTATCTCACTCGTTAATTTTATCACTATCTCTCTTCTCCAAAAAAGATCACAACTCACTATATAATTAGTATAAGCATGTCCTATCCATTCTTCTATTATCTATGTTCAAACATGGGTCTTCTGTTATCCATACTATTTTAAATCGTGCTTATCAGTAATCGATAATAAATTAGTTATAAAATAATATCATTATGTCGAGTTATCGAGATGGATAAACAATATTGTCGAATAGTGTCGAATTTCCAAGTGGTAAACGCGTTTTGTCCAAAAATTATAGATAACATAAACATGCGTCATGTGCCAATAACGGACACTAATTACAGTCAACGGCGGCGATAACTAACAACTTATCTTGGCTAAGCGATGTGAAAAAAAAAAGATATATTAGAATAACAATATTTAAATTTAATATAAACCATATTTTAATGAATCAATTACTTAATTGAACATACAACTTTGCAGTTTTGGCATGTATATTATACATAAATGTGTAATTTGTGTACTATACGTATAAATGTATAATACATCACGTATCAATGTATTATACATCTATATTTTATACATTATCGATGTATAAAATAATTATAATTGATAGAATACATTTACAATTTAAAATATTTGTTGTGCAAGAAGCAATAATGATTTATTTTTTATTTTAATCATTTAACTTTTAACTTCTAAATCTTATTTTACGTTAAAATGAATTGTAAATTTTATTTTATTAAAATTTCAATTATTTATAGTATTAGTTATTTTAATTATTTAATAATTTAAATATATTTAAAAAAAACAATTTATACGTTTTATATATGTATATAAATGTATAATACATATGTATTACATTATCTTGGTGTATAAAAATTTTATACATGATTTTTCCCAACCCTGCAATTTTGATATCACAAAGTGTACTTTTTAATAATAATATTTATTCTCGACAAATTTCTTAATTATTATAAATAATTTAGTCTTTCGTTTATTTAATCTACTGAAACTGTAAAATAATATTATTATATAATACCTACCTACCTAATGTATATATACATTATTTTTATAGTCGTATATATTATACGATATTACGATAGGTTGATTTTGATTTTTTATGTGCGACCATAAACTAAAAATTGCTTATATTATGTACAAAGAATAAACATATATTATATATTATCGCAATTAAGATATCTGTTGCTACTGATGCTACTATTATAACCTACATATAATATTATATCTGTTTTAACTATTTCGAGTATACACGGTGATCAAAATTTCATATTATACAAAAGTGGTTAATATACGTTTGCAATGTTATCTCCATTATTTTTGTAACATGCAATTCTGATTACTTTTTTTATAGCGTATACTTGATAAAAATATAGGTATACTTTATTATACCATAGAATACTAGATTAAAGAGAAGATTACTGCAATGCGTCTAAAATGGTCATATCGTGCAATTATTTAAAAACTATTTCACCTTGCACGAGATATTATAACTGGTACATACTGGAATTGTATAATAATATTAGCAATTACCTTTATATTTATATGAAGAGCTGAGAAAAGTATAAAAATAAATTAGCAAATCGCATTTTCGTTGAAATAAAATGATAAAAAATTATTTTCTTCATAAAAATATTTACAAGCAATAATATTGTGTTAAGTTAATATAATCTCAAATGATCTCTAACGTACTGAATTTATTTTTTAAACCTTAATTATGATTTTTTATGTAAAATAAATTTTGTTCACTCTAATCCAGCATTCCACAACTGTAGATGCATGGAAAAAACCTTTTATTTAAATTTTACAACTATGCGAGTAGTTTAAATTTCTGTAACATATAATACCTATTATTTTATAAATAAATACACATTCGGAATGATTTCGTATAATAGTTATTTGTTTCATTTACTTGGTTAATGATAAAACAGATAATTAGGTTCAAGTTAGTCCTTATTTTAAGGAAATCGTGAGATGACTGACTTAATTTTTTATTACCTATTTTGGGGCTCGCAATACTAAAAATAATGTCGAGAATCGACTAATCACCATTTAAAAATCGATATGCGAAATTATTTTTCGCTGAAAACACGACGTGTTCTCGTTTCTATATTCGTAACGTATACATGAACCTAAAAGAGTATTAAATATTATTTCATTAAATGGTTTATAAAATGTGGTACGCGTAGTGTATTATTAATATATAGTGCTTTTGTCGAGTGAATTTGTACACAGCAATCGTGGTAATATAGTTTAAAAATGAACGAGCCACGTAGATACCAATCTCTTTAAAGAATCCCTAGCGTTTACATTTTCGCATACAATTTCGATAAATGGTATTTTAAACGGGTTTAAGTATAATTATATTATTTTTCAATCAATTTAATAAATATGTAAAGTTTTAAAACGTATTTGTGTAATACTGTAATATACTATATGTGCACGTGCAGTCTGCAGTGCAATTAGTTTTTGGAGAATATCCAAGAAACATTAAAACCATAATATATTTGGACGAAAGCGCAAGGTAAAACCAGTATTTTTTCATCCGATAATATTAACTGCAAGATAAATCTAGTTTTAGCAATCCGTTATATACGTTTTAATTATATTATACGTTTTCGAATCGTAATTTTCAAATAAATAACTTCAATATAAGTTATTCTTAGGTGCTGTAGCTGGATTTTTGAATTATTCTGCTAAAATCATTTTTAAAATGTTTTATAATTTTATAAGTTCTCAAGCTATATTTTCACGGAAGGTAGGTCATTGACGTAACGAACATCTTACGCCACAGGATCCTTATGACAAAATTACCAAAATAACACTTTTATTATAAAGGAATAAAATATAATATTGACATTTTTAATAATAATTACTTAAAAATAATGTTTTTTATTAAATTTTATACTATAGACATTTAAAACTAAAAAAAAATTAAATATTACGTTTCATTGCAGTTAAATATTATTAATTTTAAAATTGCATTGAAAAATCGATTTTTTCACGAAGATATTACAATTAGTTTTTAAATTTGCCTTTTGAGTATACATGTATATTTATATTTCATATATATGTTCGGTTAGAACTTAGTAGTATAGAGTTATGGACATATATAGTATGATTGCGATATGATGTGGGTAACATTGGCCCACTAGGAGGGGAATTAATTCTCCATTAGTATTTAGAATAATAAATTTCAATTCCTCTAAATATGTATTCCAAATTAAATTATTTTTATAATATACCTTTGTTACTAAGTCTTAAGCCTTCTAGCTTAAAAATTTAGTTAGGTACGTTTATGGCAGGCAGCCATTTTTCAAATGAGTAAGCGCGGGACTGATTGTAACTACTTACGAAGTGTTTAACCATATTTAGAGCCATTTAATCATTTAGAATTTTATGTATAAATATTTAATTAATGATTTTTAGCGACTTATTTACCCATCGTAAATACGTACAATTATTACATATTTACATTTGATGAATAGTAAGTAGATGGGCGTTAGTTAGTTTTTCAATGGAATAATATTATTATATTGCAGTTTGAAAAAATAATAATAATATACCAAACGATTATAAAATATTTTCTGTATCTGGATCTCGATTAGGACACGTCAATTTTATAATGTAATATTGCTGTAGCCTGCGGCTGTGGGTATGTTATATTATATATAGGTAGTGATATTATTTATTATGTTACCTGGTACGAATCGTCCAGAACCGGACAAAGACGTCGACGGTTTAAGTCGGACGAAAGCGGCGCACCCACGTGCGAATTTTACCGGGAAATGATACATAGTCACGCATGTGACACATTTCCAAAAGGGCGTGTTGAAATAATAATAATATTAGGTACCTATATTATATTATTATATATCGGACGATTGTCAACAGGTCGGCGGCGGCGGCGACTGCGGCAGCCAGCAGGTACCACACGCACTTGTTACAAATGACAATAAACGATTATACAATGGACGTCTTGTACGGGTACCTACCGTATGTACCGTATATACCGAGTTTCTGGTGCAATGTTTTCGAACTTGGTTTGTTTCGTGAAAGAGACTATTATGTTTATAACATTATGGTTATGGCCTATAGCAGGTATGCAGTACGGTTTCCGAAATTCCATCGTTCGTGATCATCCGGAACATACGCGAATGGTAATAAATAATAATAATAATATATTATACTCGTTGTTGTCATTGAGACGTCTGATTCTCTTTTCCACACACTCACAATAATAATAATAATAATATAATATTGTGTTTCGCGACCCGGGCAAAAATATTTGTCGACAACAATCGCGTGTATACTCTCTCAGCTGGGCGCAAAGTTATCATTGTGTAGCCCACCTTCAGGTGGTAATCCGATCGTCGGTGGCGAACCGCTACAAACACATATTTTCGCGGCATAATATCATATTATTATTATTGTATGTACTATGTTGTTGATGACGGGCCATGGTAGGACAAAGGTAGGCCGCCCGTCGCTCGTCGTCAATAATAAACATGATATTTATTATTGGCTTGCAATTTACACCATTAATCTAAACGTGGTTACCCGTTCTTTAACCAGGTTGCAGAATTTTAAAAGCAAACAACAGTGTTGTTTTTCCGGTTTTTGTGACAAATTTGGTAATAATTTTCGGTTTTTGGTAACTGTGATTGACGATATATCATAAACATGACCGTTCAATTTAATTCTTATGAATCATATATTTATAACGTTCGGTTATTGTTAAACTATGAAATACTATACTCAGTAGTTGTTACAGGTCATTCGATGCGTACAGCCTGTTAAATAATTTCAAACCGTTTCGTTCAAAACTTTCGTGAAAATGATGAATTTATATTATATACCTATTCAATAATGTAATCGGCCTATTGTATTCGAGGAATTTCATTGGGTAATTACTGATCGTGAATTCGTCATTATAATATATTAAACCATTAATTTTCGAAATCCATTTATGAATGCATTATAATTTTGGAGGAATGTGAATATAGGAACGCATTCTGTTTGAGTGGAACGTCAACTCGAATTCATTACATTTTAAATATAATGTTCCAATATAAAATAAACACTGAAATTTTCATCTCTGTAGAATTCCAGTAATTTTCCTGGAGCTGTTAAAGGGTGTTTGGAGTGTTTTTAGACAATTCGAATGGTAGCGATACTACTGCTGTTTTCATGTTTACCATTTTATACAGTTTACTATACCAATAATTACAATACTTACCTTACGTGTGTGTCAACCAAAAAAATAATAATATTATGTTATTATTTAAGTACCTACATAATTTATTTGTTTCGTATAAAATGTAAATTACAATTATTTACAATACTTATGTGCATATACATCTTAGTTTTAAACAGTAAGCAGTAATGTTTACGTTTTTGTCACACCATGGGGCTGCACGCGGCGTTATAAATACGTCGGAAATGACGCTGAGGTCTCAGCGCAGCTGGTGTCTGAACAGAGTGATCGAGTTTAAAAATTATAAAATATACGTAATGTATATACATTTTGAGTAAATTTCATTTACATAAATATTGTAATGTTGTTGTAAATTTATTATTATTATTGTTATTATTTTACCGTCGCGTAGTATTTGCAAAACACTCGTCATCGACTGCGTAGACGTTGTAAAAATATAAGTGTTAACATTAAAATATAATATATACCTACAGACACATATTACGGTAGGTATATACATACAGGATGTCCATCATTTTGTTTATCCTACTCGTATAACATTTTATCCACTTCATATAAATAATATAATTTTTTTTTAATTACTCGTAAAAAACTGTAGAGTTTATTTTATCGAACTATATTTTAATTAAACATTAATTTACAATTTTTTTTTTTAAATCTAATATTATTCACACGATAGAATAGCGTAACTTCTGTTAATTTATTATCGACTTCTTGGACTACGACAATTATTTTTCTGGAAATTGCAGTGTTATAAAAATCGAGTTTACAAACCGGCTTTTTTTACTAGACTATATATACCTTGAAACGTTTTTTGAGTAATTTCACCCTGTATGTATTGTAATATTATTGTTCTGTTTATTCACAACGTATTATGTAATATTGTCACAGCATGAAAGTTTTTAGTTCTTACAGCAAATGTGTACTTTACGTTATAAACGTTATACTTAATAATATTATAATAATAAAATGATGTTTGTTTAACTAAACGGTTATAATTATAAATGACTGTTCACGATATCTTTATTAGTTATATTATTATTTTGTTTCGTGTTTTTCTGTTTTTGGCCCGTTCAAAACCTTGCATGTATATCAAATACCGTACTGGTACTATTTTAACTATTTTCAGACCAATAAAACGGAACGACTTCGGTCTTCCTTGAAAATATTAAAATAATACGTAACGAAGACATACACTATAATAATATACGCGCGTAATAAATTTTCACTGCGCGTCAATGTAAAACTGCCGCGATGTTATAAGTTTGGAACACGGAGAATCGTTAAAATAACTTGTTAAAAAGTTAAAAATTACACATAATTTAATCTTTAATGTCGTAGAAAAACGGTCGTATTTTTAAAATTACATTTTTACGGCGCACAGTTTTATAATATTAATATATTATACTTCGTATCTATTTCAATTTGTGTAAATTTTGAATTGCCATACGTTCATTGTTAAATGGTTAAAAATTTATAATATACTTCTATGATAATATTATAGACGATTAGAAGCTAACGAAATATACGTATTTCGACCAGATTTACGAAATTCTTCCACAGGACAAGTTTCGAACAGTCGAAAATACCATACTCGACTATAAAATAGTATATTGATAATTATATTGTCATGTAAACGGATGGGTTCCGGTTTTTGCTGACAAAAGGACACCTGTAAATCGTATATAAATAGATTACCCGTGTCACCATTTCAAAATATGTCGTTTTTTATTACCCAAAATGTGGTCCGCACATTGAGTCTTGCACACATCATGACACCCCCTACAATCTTATTGTATTTGTAAACTAGAAAGATCTCATCGAACACACGCATTTTTCCTTTTCCATACATACACGTTTCTATAATAATAATATGTTCTTTCGATAATAAATTATGTATATTGTTCGTTGTCGTTTTCATTTTATAAAACGATGTTATATATGCATAGAACAAAAATAGTAACCATCCTTCAACGCTTATATTATTATTATGTTGCGGTTATTTTATGTCGGACATTCCGTGTGTCTAAGAGTAATTTATATATTTTAATAATATAGTCGCGTGTCTGTTTTCTTTTGATATAAACAAAAATATTATACTCCGTCAAATCCAGGTTGTTCGAAAGTTAAATAATATAAATAATATAATAACATATTACAAATTCGCATCAGCTTTGCGGAGATTTTTCTGACATATTCTCGTAGCGATTTCATCGATCTAATATCGATCGTCGCGACGATTCATCGTGTAATGAATCCAGGAAAAAATGTCCTCGGAAAATGATTCCAAAATTATCAAATACATATATATTAAAATAACTATTATGGGAAAACATATATACCAATATTTACTAAATAAAATATGTACGTAATTGTAGAAATATGAATCAATATTTTTTTTGCGGTATATTTATTTTATTTTATAGTGCACAATAAACTACTATTAGACCACGTTTAACAGAATGTAAAGGGGGAAATTTCCTCAGGGCGGTAAATTTTTCGCTAACTGGGTGGCAAATTTCTAAAAATCATCCAAAAATCGAAAATAAATTAAAAATTGCTACAAATAATTCCAAAAATGCTTCCTTTTTTATTACTACAAATACAGGAATAAATAAATTAAGCCTGTAACTAGGATATTGTGAATTATTGTGTATTTTCAATTCCAAAAATTAATTTTATAGTAGTATAGCTAAATGTTAGAAACTAGATACAATACTTTTTTCATGTTTCCACTTTTGATTATTCTACACCGTTACGTTTTACCACTTTATAATAATTTATAAATCGTGTGATAAATTCCATAACTTATTAATCAAAATTGTCTCGTCACTCTTTTATATATCATAGTTTTTGGATTCTATATATTTTGTGTTTTATTGGATTATTGATCACATTTATTGAAATGTGAAATAAACATTCTAATGAATAAACAATAATATTTCAGATATATTTTCTGGCTGTTCAATATTATGGGGAGAATATTTTTTTTGTGATATTTATTTGTCGGAAATCACAATTCAGATGGTACCAGGACTGACGGACTGTATATTTTCATATAGAATTTATTAGTTTACGTAATACGTGACACGGATCGCTGTCTATGTTTTCCCCCTTATTTTATATGTAGCCACACACATAATATGATAACTGGACTCGGGAACTAAAAAATTAAAATGTTTTGACCGAGTTTACAAAAATATGATATGACATTTTCTATTATAATATGCGGGATGCGCATTCCCTGACACACATGTAATCCATTGTGTTAAACGAACACGTGTTCATTGCATTTAAGCCTAATAGATAGAAGCGTTACGTAGAAAATGTGCCTGATGAGAAGTGAAAACATCCGTTTTAATCAAATCGAATGATCTATGTTTAGTTATTTCTACAAACATTTATAGATTTTTTAAAACATCATAATAATACCTCTTTGTGCAAAAAGTACCTAATTTTAAACCTACTGCAACAGAGTAGTATAAAAATATATATAAATAAAACGACTAGGTTAGTGACAGATTTGAGTGGGTGGGAGAGAGAGGGGGGCGATAGGACAATTTTTTTAATTTCATCAAAATAGATATATAGGTGTGTACCTACGTTATGTATAAATTCTAACAATAGAAATCCGTGTTGAAAGCAATTAATATTTTCCTTATTTTTATAATTCTTTTAATTATACAGGTAATATTAATAATAATTATTATAAAGAGCTTCCACTATATAATTTCATAAACATTTATAAATTTTGCTAATATTTTGTATTGTAGCAACTAATCTATACAAAAAGTATGACCACATAGTTTAAGTTTAAGTTCAATTGTTTCGTTTTTTTTCAGCCTTTTCTACGTTCCAACTTTACGAAAGCTTGGATAGAATCCACGAGGCCATGACATCTTTTTCTTTGTAGTTTACCATCTTTGCTATCAAACTGTTCAAAAAAATGCCTTGGAATATTTCTTTGAATGTTAACAGGTTCTAGTTCGCTCTGGTAATCCTAATATAATTTAAAATAGATTTATCGAGGTAGACAAGAGCAAACTATTTCTAAGTTTTCAATCGAGACTAAACAATAAATAAACGATGAACCACATAATTATGGGATATCGTGTTAAAACACGACGTTCAAAATATTGTATTGTTCTGTAATTAGATTTATTTTCTATTTGTATCGCACGTCATTCAAAATGTTTTTACATATAATATAGTCAGATTATTACCTACCTCGCTCACAACGAAACTAAATTTATTCGTATTTTATTTATAAAAAAGCGGTTATGTATACGAATGTGTATGTGGGATAATATAGAAAAAAAAATCGATTCGATTTTATATAATATGGTATATAATATATGTATATACGACTATATGAGTACTGTGGAGTTTTAATTTTTTTAATTCAGCTGTCTTATGCAGCTGTGAGACTGTTGCAAAAATAGAGCTTTGTTCGAGAAAAGTCTCGCAAGACATTTGCCCTGCACCTTTTGCAGATGTTTTCGTTGTGTACGGCGGCGGCGGCGGCCGGCAATGCGCAGAACGAAAGAGAGAAACGTTTTTTTGACAAAGGGTCCCTTGGTCCAGGTGCCTTCGCCGGTGACCATCTTTACCTTTTTTGTGTGTGTGTGTGTGTGTGTGTGTGTGTAATACGAGGGCACACCACTACAGCTGCCATTTTTTCTCAATCCCTTTTTGGACAAGGTGGAGGCAGGAGCGGCGGCAGGCACCGTGTATATTAGCATTCTTCGATGTTATTATTACACAACAAGTAAAATTCCTAACCCTTTAAAAAAAGAGAGGAAAAAAAAATGTGTCCCGGTGGTTTTCCGTGGCAGCCACATGTCGACAAAAACAGCCGCGCGCCAGGCCCGTCCGCCGCCGCGCGTTTTACGATCGGAACGTTACAAAACCGTTTTGTGTCAGGGTGGTGTGGTATTTCAAAACATCTTCCGTATTATATCAATTAGGCCACCCCTCAAGCCATCACCGACGTGTGTGTGTGCGTGTGCGTGTGCGAGTGCATCGATTGTAATTTCCGCAAAAGGAAACGTACAGAGATATTATGTAAAATATAATATTATGGTCGAGGTGCGTATATTATTATGTATGGTAGTGCACCATACGAGGTCGTGAACGAAACGAAAAATATAAAACGCATATTATTATTATTTATATATATACCAGGAATTCGAACGTTTTTATGTGAGATCGCCAGCGTAAGGATGTATGAGGACGAACAGGTCAAAATAACATATTGCAGTGCACGTGTATACCAGATACCCGGTACCTATATTATGTTATACCTATAATGCAGTGTGTTTTGAACGATCTCGTTGCAGGTGTGCAGAAGTCAATAAAAGATTGTAGAGGTTAGGTCCGTGACTTCCGGGGAAATATGCGAACTAGTAACTATAATATCATTATATTATATAGACGCGCGAAAGACCGCAGTAAATAACAGGTTTGTTGCCATCATATAGGTATGCCGCGGCGAGGATCGATGAATCATTGCACGCTCGTCGTCTATATATGTTTATAATATAACATAATATTAGCTCAAGAGTGGAGATACAATAATGATCTATATAATATAATAAAAGATGTTTTATAGACCGTGTGTATATGACCCGAAAGGAACGTCCGGAAACGCCTAACCTTGTGTTGATGAAAAAGACAATATTCGGTTATCGAAAAAAATAACCCATACCCATAAATAATAAACGACAAAATAAAAATCGTAAAATCGCTTTAAAATTATTTTGGAAATTGATTTAAAAATTTGATCCGCGTAATTTCTTACGTACAATTGATTTATTTAATGTAATTAAATTTTTTTTTTTTTACTCGAGTTCTAAGTTGAATAATATATTAAATCATAAAGTTTGACGCGTAATGTTTGTATAAACGTTATTAGCGTTTTGCAATATGAATAATATTGTCGTTCGAAAATATATTATCATAGACCATTGACGATTATGATTGTAAAAATTTTAAACAAAATATACAAATATCATTGCTGGCTGTGATTCCACTGGTTAGATTAGATTTTTTTGCTTCGGCAGGTGCGCGCGCATAAAACAACAACAATATAATAGTAATAACATAGGGGAATACTACGATAGATTATAATAATAATATAATGCACATATACGAATGCGGCCTAAAAACCAGATTCGATTTAATAATAATAAAAAAATAAAAAAAGAGGGACGATTACGACGATTATTGCGCCACGCAGTCGTGCCGGGCGTGAGATCGAGTTTGAACGATCAGACTAGGGAGAACTCGCGAAGCTCGACCGTGGGAATATTTTGTTAATAGCGTCTCTGGTCAGCGCGTCGCAGCACCTGCGTCGCGTGAATATTAACTACGTGTTTAAAGTGATTCAAACCTAAATTTATTTGACACGCTGGTTTACACACACACAGATTGTAATTTATGTACCTAATAATAATAATAATAATAATAATAATAATTAATATTATTATTATCATTATAGGCGTATGATGAAAGAAGAAAAAACACGGATTTATAAGATCTATTATAAAAATAAAAAAAAATCAAATATTGGAAATTATATATAATATGATATAACGGGACAAACTCAATAATTCCTCTCTATTTTTAAAATTTTTTTTCTACAATTTCATTGTATACTTGCGTTGATATTAAACAAAAACTAGGGCGTCTGATATAATCATATTATTATAATTTTAATGAATTATCTAGAATTGATTGTAAAATATATTCAATAAGTGATAAACTGATAATTTTATTTTTTTTGATATTTTTTTATTAAAAAATATAAAAAAATATATTAATAAGTAAATGTAAATTTTTCTCCATACTTATTTTTATATACACACTATTTAAATCCGTAACGCAATTATAAAATTATTGTGTATACTGTTTTCACATTATATTGTTAAATATAATTGTTGATTAATACGTGTAGATGAAATAACAAAATTTAAATTTATTATTAAATTAATAAAGCTACTAATTAAAAAATAATAACATATATTATGTCATATTATAGAAATCTTTAGATACCGGTCATTTTATAGGAGTAATGTATAGGCAATTTCTTGTTAGATTTGTGTTTTACGTAGTGTTATTTTGTTGTTGTTTATACTTAATTTGTACGAAACATGCTTGTAAATTTCTATTTTTTCTGTTTTCTTGAATAAGTTTAGACATATAAAACTTTTGAGAAACTTCAAAGATAAGAAGATAAACTATGTTTATTTAAATTTATTCAATAATACAATTTTTTAAAGCTGTTTATCAAAACTAATAAACATCTTCTTTTTAGTATTTTTTTTTTTCATAAATTATTTGATATAAAGAAGGATGATTAAATAACCAATTCACAACTGCTATTAAAATTAATAAAAGACCTGTAATAATAAAATTAATTTATGAAAATAAAAAGATCGTTTCAACGTTTTTAAAAAAATAATAATACAAGGAAGACTTTTGAAGCAAAATTGACACTGGTACTGAGCTGGTCATGTTTGGCCAGTTGACGAAAGTCTAATTAGTAATGTAGGTACTGGTTAAGAATCCAAGCAAAAAGCGGTCACGATGAAGATTTCGTCAACGATGGATATAGATATAATGATCAAGGATATGAAAGAAATTAACGACGGGATAACGATAGAAATGGCAGGGAATCGTGATAGATGGGATAGACTTGGTAGAAGCATGTAAAATGTATTAAAATTCTATTAATTCTATTAACGCCTACTATACCCGGTAAAAGGTAATATTGGTAATATTTATATATTATATTTCATTTGTGTACCCGACATCTAAATACTCACGAAAATCTTTAATTATTATCACTATTGCACCGTGATATAATGTGCAGAAATCTAATAATCGTGATTTACATAATATTATTATTATAACATATTATTGTTGGGATTATATTATGCTCGGATAACATATAGATCATGATTGTTGGCAGACACGGCGGTCGCAACTCGTATGTCGAAAGATTTATTGTTTCGTCGTGACGTGTCAGCAGGCCTACTAGGTCGCGATCGATTTTTCTTTTGGGTTACAAATTTGCAATAATGAAATTTATTGATAATATACTTCCATTACAGCAGCCTCAAGAGCCGGTGACATTGCACTATATTTAAGGACTTCAAAATTGTGAAAATAGTGTCTCTCTAATATTATTTTTTAAGCAATATCTAAACAAGTTAACATGGTTAACTATATACTATAATCCAATATGGATTTATTTTTTTGAATTAGATAATAATATAAATAAAATATATAAAAATGTATCCATCGTATAGAGATTTTAAATCTCTGATCTATCAAATTATATAATTTTAGTAATATTTTCAATATAAGAAATTTCATATTTTCATGATAAAAAAACCACACGTAAAAATGTACAATATAATAGACAAGAGACAATTCATTATTTCCTTATATGGTCAGAGATAAATATTATATTATTATGTACCTACAGTCACAGATTTAAATACTTTAAAAATTCCTAAAAATTAATTTTTACCGCATTTATGCTTTTAAAAATGGCATATCTATTAATAACAGATTTAATTTGATTACAATTTTATTTTATATATAAAGCTTTTAAGGTTAAATATTAGCTTGACAGTTTAAATATAAAATATCTAAGAAATAATATATAAGAAAAAAACAGTAAAAACAAAAACAAAACAAACAAACATAAAACAAAAAAAAAAAAAACATAAAAACAATACAAAATCATAAATGTGTTAATTTAAGAAGCCATCATATAGAATACAATTTATTAAAATAATTACGACAGGAGTAAAGTCAAGTGACAGTGGAGAATCGAATGAACAAGGAGAAGTAAGAAAATATATAATTTAATTACACTGTTAAGCATGAAAGAACCGAAATACAAAGTGATATAGATAATATTTCGAAGTACTTATATATTTTATATTAGTGTATATTTTGACACTAAAAATTCGTATTATTCATTAATATGCATTAAAAAAGTAAAAATCAACAAAATTACTTTAAAAAATTTATAATTTGTAGACCTATCTGTTTTACGAATCGAATTATGCAAGTATATATATCAGGAGGGCTAAAATACACATTGTATTGAAATCCTACTTAATACGAATACAATTTCATGTAATTCCAGGTACCTAAATAATATATTTATGTTAGACAGAGTAACAAAATATTCTTCGATTTATGGACCCACCCACATCGCCACGAACTCGTATTATTATTGTATTACTGTTATAATTTTACAAGCCGCTTGTCTGAGACCGCCATAGCATTGTCTCCGATTCGTCGTACTCGTGTACACGCGTTATTGTAATAATAATTCGTTATAAAATCGAATTCTTGTCATCGACACCCTATCGTGAAAATCATCTCTGTCGTGTACCGATCTCTTAAAAATAAGACGGGAGAAAAAAACAAAAAAAATTATGATACACATTATGTTATAGCGATTTACTCGGATCGACCGCGATATATATATATTATATTCGTTATCGCGCGTGTGGCCCGAACCGAACCCTCAATACAGAGCATTTGGGTCAATTATGAGTATTATTATTATTAGTAATAATAACAATATAATAAGCGCGCGCGCGCACAGGTACGGCGCGATCCGAAAACCCGATACCGAGCGTCTATATATACCGTGGTTCGGATACCTGCTACACATAATATTGTTATACAATATATACGTCGTCTTTGTATACCTATAATAGGGTAATCACGGTAAAGTCCATGAACACGGACGGTGTGTATACATACACTATTATATTATAATATGTATCGACTCGGCGCGGTCGTCGAGTCTATTTTTTTTCTATACGTTAAAATGATCGTATATTTTATAGATTTATTTATTTTTTCAAAGTTTTTTTTAAACAATTTTTTTAATTATCCGTTATAATAATATACTGCCGTCGCGCGATATAATATATGAACAGTAGGAGGCTGCCGGCCGGCGTGGACCACCCACGACAGTCATCGGTCCACCATGGACGCCCACCGGGTACCACACCCGTTACCACTTTCCTGAGCACAAAAACAACCGTTGTTGTATTAGTATAGGTTATTATAGGTATATATATATATATATACCTGTCAAGTGTCATGCCGGAAAAGGTCGCAAACACGGGTGCAATTCCATAATTGGTCGCAAATAACAATTATAATAAAAATTCCCGTTTAGACGAAACAAGTATAACTATAAGCAAAAAAATATATTAAAAACGCAAAACCTCTGCTCCGCCGCGTACCTATCGTCGTGACGCGTCCGAAACGGAGAGCGAAACAAAGTCAAGTCCATATAATATTATTTACAGGCTGATTATTTTCTTCACGATGGTACACTATGATTATCTCGTCTAATGTTTTATATTATATTATTATAGTTTTATACCTACTTACATTTGTAAAAAGTTGTTTTTTATCGCTTTCTATTTTTATCTCGATTCAGTCAAAACGAACAAATAAATATATAATTTGTTACAACATATATTGTAAAAAGTTAAAAAAAAAAAACCGAAAAAGCAATAGATAGTTGACTGGACGAGTGATAGGAGATCTAGGAGATCTATGGAGGTGTAGGACTATAGGGTGGCCGATTCTTATCTATAGTTGGGAGTGAAAGGCGAGGTAGATGAAGAAAAAGATATATTATAATATATTTTATATTAAACAATAATAATTATTATACTACGAACGTTAATAGGACAATAATAATTATAAATATGAACCTAATAAGTAATTTATAACAATGTAACTATTTTTTTCAATCAATCGATGTTTTATTTTATGAGGAAAGTATTTATATCCGAAAATGATATAGACTTGTGAAAATTATGATTAGTTTTTTATTTAGATTATAAAGGGCAATTAAATACGTTATTAAAAATATTTCTGATGAATAGAATTTTCTAAAATATATATAATAAATTTTATAAAACCTATTATTATATATATATTATAGATACGATTTGCAAAACTTGTGTTAACTATTAATAAATACATATTAAAGAAGGTATTTCATGTTTGTTCGGCGTACCTACTCCGAAAATATTAATGAATTGGATCGTAAATTTAATGGATACTTGCGAGTTTTGGTATCAATCTTATAATAATTTATGGCAAAACAAATTACATCAGATCTATCGTGTCTGATAACCTTTATTTGTAATTATATATTAATTATATACAACTACACATTGTGTGATTAATTATAAATATGGGGAATGATTAGTGCGGTATTTTTTTGTTTATATAAATCGATCATTATCTGGTTATCAACCGTATCGGGTGTTTTGCTGTACAATTATTGTCAATACTGTAAATACATATAGGGTATAGATTAAAGATTTAAAATATATAATATTGCACGCGGAATAGAACAATTATCACGCATGATTTAGCACATTTCTCCCATAATATGCGCTAATAATACGCATTAGTCACAGATTATGTATACTAGTATACTTAATATATTATTATTAGGATTAGAAAACAAAAATCAAAAAATGCATTATTCACTCCAAAAAAGTATTCTATAAAAGTAAAAATACACCCTTTTTCTTTAAATAATGACATTTTTTAATTTTGAATATAAATATCTAATTTGTTAGATAAATACATAATACAATAATTGTATAAAAAAGTTGGTATTTTTAATCATTTTATTTAAATTATATTAAATTTCAGATACAGAAATACCTTTTATTATTATACCTATAGTACAAAATTAAAAATGTATTTATACATATTTACATTGTAAAAGTTTTTTCACTTTTGATCACGAATAATAGATAACTATTTATTAAAATTTTAAATTAAAAATGATCTAAAAAATTAAAAATTATAAAAAAGTCCTCCAAAAAAATTCGTAATTAGAAAAAAAATTCTTGAAATACAAATTTTATAGCTATAAAAGTATAATGTCAATCATTAGAAAAAAAATACAAGAGCATTAAAATCTACATACCACGACGATAACAAATAAAGATTAATAAAAATAGTACCTAATCAATAATAAAATAATAATATTAACAAAAATAACTACAACAATTCATAATTAAACTCATACAACCTATTATGCATAATGTTTAAAATTCTAAAAATGTGATTAATTTTTGAAAATAATTATTACTTTAATCAATGCATACTAGTCATTATGAACATTAGGATTGGATAAAGTAATAAATTAATCGCTTAAATTAACTCATAGTATTAAAATAGGTATTCATTATACATAATCGCTATATAATCATTATGACCATAACATACGTATTATAGGTAGATTATTTTTTCTTGCCATAATGGATTTTAAATATTTTCGTCGTCTACCACATTATTATAAATACGTATAATATAGTGAATAAATATGATTATAATTTAGTTTTATTTACGTTGACCAATATATACTTACATAGAATTTTTTTAAAATTATAATGTCCTTATTAAAATATCCACCTTTTTTCTGTTTTTAATCCCTTATTTTAAGGTTTTAGATATAATATAGAAAGAAAAAAAACGTAATTTTATATTTCATTAATTGAATCTGAATCTAAGTTTGCATATAATATATATAATATTTATAACACCTATTTTTCAAATTAATCAATAACGCGATTGATGACACTTTCTAATAGCTTGTTATATTTTGAACTTAAAAATCACAGTATTCGAAATAGTAATTTATTTTATACTACTCATTCTTTGTCAAATAAATATAATAAAGGACACTATTAACATTTTAATATCTTTTGGTAATAATCAAGTTCTTGTAATACCTATTTGAGTAATCGAAATATATTTTGAAACAATTACTGTACTATACTATAAATTGGATATTATTGGTATGAATTAAAAATAAATACCTAAATAAGTATAAATTGTGAAATTCGTATTTATCTTATAATTAAACTCAACTACACTAAATAATTAAAATACGATTTAAAATGAATTTTTTTTTTCAATTTTCCATACTTACCTTAATGTAATAATACATAACTCATATAATTTCATAACAACTATATGTGTATAGCAGAGGAGAAAAACGTCCTCTAGCTGTGGCGGATACAGTCGTCCCACACGGGCACGCATGTTATCACATATCCGTTCGACCGTATAGATAATGTTGAAAAAAAAAATGGTTCGCGCAATGTGTGCATATGGAAGTCAAAACACTTTCATTCCTATCGCGGACTGATTTTCAAACATATAAATAATATTATAATATAATTATGACGTTTCAAAAGAACCCGGCCCGAACGACATAAAATATATTTTATATTATTGTATTGTAAAATAATCGAATCGATATCGCGTTGCCGCCGTCGAGTTGCACACGAGGATGCGTGTTTCCGCTAGAGAATCGCTTAAAAATTTATATCGTAATAATAATAATAATAATGTTTTTCGCAATCATTTTTTGTCGCCAAATTGTTTATTTATTATATTATTATTGTATAATACGTATAATACGCGCGGGCAACGCGATTTCACCGGGTTAAAAAAAAAAAAAAAATATAAAAAAAAAAAAATAAAAAAAAAAATACACGCGTCGTGTTTATTATTATTATTATTTTCCCAACCATCGTCAGAGAGGGTCGGTATATTATTAATACCTAGGTATATACGTACGCCCGTTTGTAATATTTATAATAACAATATAATATTATGTGCGATTTCTTCACTAGGTCGACGACGACGACGACGACCGACCGACCGACGTGGCTGCTTGCCGCCGCACAGAAACAGCCTTTTAGAACGCCGAGGCCGGCTGTGCCGGAACATCTGTTTTTGCGTAACTTACCCCTTCGGAAGAAGAATGAAGTTTAAAATGTAGAAAGAAAAAGAAAAGCTGCATCGGTCGCCGACCATATTACGTATAATAATATAACTACCCCGGCGGCTGCTCGGTGGCCGGTGTCTATATATATATATATATAATCTTAATAATATTATACATTGTTTAATATACGCCAAAGACCGTCCGCGATGCACAAAGACGTTATATTTATATATATATATTATATGCACCTTGGTGCTAAGGCGGTTTTTCGTCTCTTCCGCGAGAGAAATCATCTGCCATATATATATATAACACAATATTATAACCTACAGACAGGCCTTCTGCTGCATAATTGGGTACCCGCCGTGAATATTATTGTGATTATGATAATAATTCGAACACCTTGACTTCCACATATTATAACAATATAATATTATACCGTCGAAAATATCAAATCTGCGAGGTAAACCGATATAATAATAATAATATAACAATATTATTGCGTACGCGGAACGACAAACGCGCGTATTATTCGCCGCGCGATGCGCAGTTTGTGATGACGCGCGTTTACAGAAATAATTCCCAGACGTGTGTTGTGTGTAATATATATATATATATACTTGCTGTATAATGAATGATTGTAGAGGAACGAAAAATAATAACAATTCGCATTTCCAGGAGCCGATTCGGAGGTGGTCGACAAATGCGAGATAATACAAAGCGCATAATATTTATGAGCGGTTGCAGCGGGCGTCTTAAATATTTTTTCGTACGGATACAGAGTGATCGATATAGGTAGGATTACAGGGTGTGCCGGGTGTGCCTATAGGCATTTAATTATTAAATAATAATTATCCGAGGTATTTTTAAAGGTTCCTCCAAAAATTTGATATTTATTTTATAAAATATCAAATTGATATAGGTACGTAAATACACTCGAGTCACTTTTACATTTTTCTATTATTTATATAAGTGTTAGATTAACTAGACTGACTTTCAGTAATTTTAAAGTAATTTTTTAAGTAAAAATGTGTTTGTAAATTTGAAGTTAATTTACTGTTTTGTATGTTCCTAAAATGAAGGGATCTAGATACTCTATGCCTCTATTTTCTTTATTCCTTCGTTAACACTTATGGGCACACTTTAATGTAAAACGTTAAACCTTCGTTCCGTCTATGGTGATATGTCTGTCTATGGTCGGAATTTTGTGTTTCGAAAAATAATGGAAAGATATTGAAAATATTTACCTATATGAAACTGCTAACCGCTTTTGTAAGATGAAAAGTTAATCATCTTGTATAAAATGTATAACCAAAGGCGTGCTTAGAAATTTCCGATATGGGGCACACCAAAATACCTATAATCTATTAAATGTATAGGTACTTAATAATATTATATATCTATATAAAAAATGATATGATAGTCAATTGAATTTCTTTTTAAAATTAAATAATTAATCTGTATAATTTTTTATGATATTTAAAAAATCAACAAATATTTTTATGAATATTTTATTAAACAATATAATAACTTGTAAATCATAAAAACTGAGTACGCCGCCTGGACGTGTTTTGGCATACACATTAGTAGTATTACTTCTATACAGGCAATAAAGATATTTCAGAATGAATTTGGAGTCGTTTATTCTTTATTCTGCCATACCTAACTGACTTTAATTAATATATTTTAATTCTCTTAAGTGATGAAAATGATCGTTCTGTAGTATCCATTATAGTTGTAGAAATTGTTGCATAAATTATTAAAAGTTTTCAATATTTGTATAAAATTGTATAAACGGAGAAGTTATAGTTGCTGATATTATTGAATGTTGATGCTGATGATCTTTCAAATTGTATTATCTTTCCGTATTAAATATTAAATCCATATTCATAGTCCGCCTTCGAATTCCGTGGGAGTAATGTAAATCGGAAGTAATTCGAGAATATTTAAAAATTCAATAGATTAGCAATAATTTGAAATTATCCCTTTAAAATTAAGCACCTACTTATATAGTTATTTATTTTATAAAAAGAAATTGTTTACTTTTCAGCTAGATATTAAAAAATCTAAAAATGTAAAATAGATTTTCCATTATGGTACTCAGGATTATTATTGTTCGTCGGTGTATTAATACGTTTTCGTTGTTTGTTAATATCAATCGTGGTGCGAGTATTTTAATTTTAATATATTTTCTTTTTAAAAAAATGTGGGCTCTTGGGTCACCCCATTAAATACACTCTTAAGTATAATATACATATATATATATTTAACATGGGTGGCTGTCAACATCGTCTTGCGTTTTGTGAATTCGATTTTTTCAAGAAACTTAAACTCAAGTTAAAAAAACCAATCAAATCCCCTCCCCCCTCATCCGATCCCCTACAACTGTTACAATACGTTACGCATATTATTGTCATACTCGTGATAGTACACATTAATTCATAAAATTGTATGCAGTAAATTGCGTATAATATAAGGTCTAAGTCATTGAGAAACGGTGACACGACGTGTACCTATATACTATAAGCGTACATTATAATATATAGTATTCATATGGGTCTCGTAATGAATAAATTAGGAAAAATAACAATGTTTTAACAATGCGTATTATAATATGTATACGTGTTAATATAATATAATATTATGACGAATTACTGTCGAGTCTCCATTCATAATTATTTATGCTCATAACGACGTTAACGAGACAAAATTAAACTCACCCTAATTATTCATTCAGAAATTAAAAATATCAACGGCAATATTATATTATGTTAAAATAAATGCACGTCATGACTATAACATACACAAACACGTGCGCACGACGTACATAAATATTATATTATACACACTTACGAGTTACAGCGGACGATAACTTAACGTGATAATATATCAAATCGTTGTTATTAATAAGTGCACGACGTTGTTGATCATTTATTTTACAGTTTGAATTTATTGCTAAGTAAATTTTAAATTAGTTTCAATACGGGTAAACAATTTTAGTATCTACAAATTTTTAAAATTTCATTGCGATATCGTTGATATTTTACATTATTATAGATTTATAGCGTCGAGGTTTTTTTTGTTTTTTTTGTGAAACGAAGAAATTAACATTAAATACAATTGACGTTATTGTATTATCAATAGATATGCCATAAATGCAAATTCGATATATACATGTAAAATCGAATGATATTATTAAAGATTATATATTTTATACATGAAAACATCGATCGAAAAAAGTTATTTTCAGGTATAAAAACTTATTGTTAATTATATTGATTTGTAAATTAAATATGAAAATGAAATTTGAAATTTAAAGAAAGCCCTTTATAATGTCCAATGCAATGATTTTATAATGTAATGGTTTATCGATTGTTTTCAATATAATAATAAATTAATAATTTTTTTATTGAAAGAAAAATTAATGTCAAATGATTATTAAATATTTTATTCAAAGTATCCTTTTTAGTGAAATAAACATAAATACAATTTATAACGAAACTTTATTATTTTTAAATGCAATTTTTGGTATTATTTAGTCTATTTTAGCCATTAAGGATGGTAAGAGTGTCTCAACAGGATGGCTATATTATTATACCGTGTTTATTCTGGTCGCGATAACCGTTTTATATTAAAATCTGTTATAATATTCGATATTATAATACCTACATTTAATTTGTTTTCGCATGACGATTGATATAAACATTTAAAAACTAAATTATACGACCATATTTTATCAAGTTATGTAATATTGTATTGATTTCTGTATACACCCTATACATATAGTTGAAATCATAAGTTAACACAACGTATATCATTATATTATATATTAATTACATTATTTCATTTGGCTTCAGATCGTTATTAGTAAAACAACATAAGAATATATTTAATAAGTAATAAGTATAAACGATATTATAGTAACTGCCGTTTAACTATACGTATTTAATTTTATGTAATTGTTACCTTAGCGCATCTTTAATATCCTAATTGTACACATTTAATTTATGTTTACCGCATATAGAATTCACAGTAATATAATTATCGATATTTTAGCTGTTTACATAATGCGTATTATACCTATATGATATAACTATACCGAAAAAGGGCGTTTCCGATCCAACGTCTGTCACCCTCGTATATACAGAATAATATTATTTATAAGGCATATAATACATGTATCGAGTTACCGTTCGTTTTTTTCAAGAGTACTCTAATTAATTGCAATCCACAATATAATATAATCTACCTATGTTTATCAATTAAATAAATCCATTTGCTATCTCCTCAAGTTAAAAAATGAAATAAAACATTCTATATTTCTGTCTATTATTTCAGGCTCGAGGATTTCGGTTTAATGCATTGTTTATTTCTTCTGATATAGTTTCAGTATAGCGGCTTCTTTTTTTAGATATATGTCACTTTATTACATAAAATAAACTATTCCAGTACAAATTTTCCAAATATTTTAAACGTGACTTATTAACAATTTTCCATTAATATTTAACTAAATTTCTTTCAATATAAATCCCATCGTATCGGATGTTATATTTTGCTATATTTACTTGCCTGCGTCTATCCAACGGAAAATATTGCAAATATAGCCACGCGTAGATTGTAGCAATTGTGTTACACTTACAGATTAAATACAATAATTATACAATGTAAAGAGTTAGCAATTTTCTGTTTCCTCATAAGCGTTTTGTAAAATTTCATCAGTCCATGAATTTATATATATATATTTAAAGTAGAAAAAAAATTAAAACACTTGTACGTATATAACTTCATTGTTAGATGAATTTCAAAATTGTATAGAAAATTCTATATAAATGCAAAATAAAATTTTCATTTTTAAATTCTTTCATGTATGAAATTAATTTTGTGTTGGGAAAACAATGTCTTGGGATATACAGAAAAAAAAAATTTCATTTTATCCGGCCCCTAGTAGTAAATATTTGATATGTAAGTTTAACTCAAAAGTCACAGTTTAAGTCCTAAGTGACTTTGATATCGCTATATCTCCTGTTATAACTATTAAATTTATACCAGGTACTATAAGACGTAAGACCATCGATACGCATCGACAAATAAACGAAATATCCAGTGTAAACATATTAATAAAAAAATAATAAAAAAAAACCGTTAAGTAGTTCTACACGTTGATAGAGTTATTCCCATGTCGGCTAAAAGGGCGAATAATAGAAAAAAAAAAAAAAATTGACCATATTATGAACATTATAATATACGATTACGAACGACTTAATTAATAATAATGTATTATGCTCCGATGCTCGCCTGTCTTATACCGCGCGGTATCGATTTCTCACGTAGGTATATACCAAATAGGTATATAACAATATATATATTTATATTATAATAACAAATACAATAGGTGTGCGAAAGAAGAAAGGGGTTGAAGAAAACATAACCGGATAAAAAAAAACTATTTCTACGCGTACACACTGTGTCAGCCCGAGCGAGGGTGGCTATATGGAAGACTTTTCGGATTTGTGAACAGCCGGTGCGGCCAACGCGTACAGTCGGCGGCCGGAAGCCGTTTCCGGTTTCCACGCGTTTTGAAATTCAAATCACGAAAATTTTTCCTTTCTTAACGTATAATAATAATAATAATAATAATGTATTATATTATACGAACCTGTATCCGGAAATGCGCGCACGATGTGCGTTAACCGTTTACGGAGGAGTGCGTCCAGTTTGGTTGCGGTGTCCGTCATCGCACACATAATGTGCAAAGACACTGCCGTATACCCATATTACCGCGGTATACCATATTGGTACATAATATAATACTAAATATTATAATACATTACAGTCGAAACATCATTCAGACGACCATATGCGTGCTCGTCAACCGTGGTTGCGGTAGTCGCGTATAAATATATTACTTACTTATACATATGTATCAAAAACACATTTATGCGGACATAACACTATCTCCTCGACGGGGGTTTACTGTATTATAATATATTGTTACTGTGTGTGACAAATTATAAGCTATATAGATAGATATCCATTTATTATTATTTTTCTTACAAAACCTTCATCTTATTCGTTCGAGTACGATGGTGTAATATTTATTACAAAATTTAACCTTACTCGTTTTTTTTTTTTGTAACCTATATCCATCATTATTCGCGTCAATCGCATAAAACCATAATAATAATTTAATTCAACCGTACATCTTTTAATCTGTTTTAATATAGAATAAAATAAATGTTTAACCGCAATAGTTTCTTGTTTTAAAATAACAATAAATTGATTGTAAATTTTATTGTAATATATATATATATATATAAGTTTATGGGTACTTGGATGAAAAATAGAATAGCGGTTTTTGAAAAAAATTTTTGGTGTGGGCTTGCCCCTGAACTTTACAAATTCATTATTTAAACATATTATTTTAAAAATGTGACTTAAATTTTTTTTTTCGTTAATATATTATGTAAACCTATAAAATAAATTCAAGTTTTCTTTTTTTTTTTTAACGAGTTTATTTATATCTTCATCTACTGTCAAGTTGGATTTATTTCTAAATTACTATATAAATATTTTAAATATTAAAATATAATATGAAATCAAATTTAATCAAAATACTTAAATTTTAAATGCGATTAATAACTTATTAAAAATTATAAATTATATATAATAAGCTTCAACTCCTGGTGGGGAGTCCAGACCCCTTAGACCTACCCCCCACTCGTAAAACCACCACTGGCCTTGTATAACCACGAAGTCTTCGTCTCAATAATATTGCTTTAGATTCGTATTTTGCACTCTGTATATATGCATTAACGATAATAGCTGACAATAATCTAATGTATGTACTGTGTACTGTGCAATCAGTCCCCTTTTATGCGTATATTTTACCGCTTTTTTTCTCGTAAATAAAAGGCGTGCCGACCTAAACAATAATCGCGTGTCGTATATGCAACGAGCGTATCCATTAGTAAAATTAACTTTGTGATTGACATGACGATGTAAAGCAAATATTTGGATTTAGAATAGTACAATATAACAATATTATATATACATACGAGTATACGACATAATGTGTAATCTATAGTCTATTGTTGAGTATATTTGTATCGATTTTTTTTTTTTTATGTACACTGTATAATACTTACCTATATAATAATTATCATCCATTTTAGTGTTATTAGTTATCAATTAAAAGAGCGATGGGTTAAACGTGCAGTTACGTAATTCAGTTTGTAAGTTATTTCCATAGATTTATTTTAAACCATTTCATATTTATAATAATATATATTTAAACTATAAAATAATGGTCTACATATATTATGAAGTTATACGTTTTGTATGGCAAGAAAAATCATTTATTTTAGATTCTGAACCAAGCAAAGAATGTATTGTCTTTACAGTGATGTTTTTTTTTATGTCTGAAAGTACGATTTTGAGTAGAAATAATGGTTCGATTACCACGAATGAGGTATAATTTCTGTAGAAAATTGTATCAAGTCGGTACTTTATATAGCTCAATTTTTGAATTTCTCAAAAGTATTTCTTCAGGAGAAGAAAAACTACCAAAAAATGGTGGAAAATCGGCAAAATTACTTATTATTATATATATAATAAATAAATAAATAAAATAACAGGAACCGTAATTTTGCCGATATATATAACGGGCACAAGGCCCAAAAGTGCAATATATTTTACATATATTGAATTCACAAATGAAAAATGATTGGTTGGAATGAACCAATTTATGGCAACAGAAAATAATAAAAATATCAGTTGATATAACTTAAATAATACATTTTGACGACATACAGCAATTAAACACATATCAAATATAATGTAATAGACTTATTTTGATTTTTTATATTTCGTAATTAGTAGTTAAATAGTATATATTACTATATTTTATCAATAACCAAACATCATAACCGTTCTTATTGTTTAGTTAAGTTAGGTGCAGCTAACCTACATCAATTATCTAAATTTTAAAATTATTATCAAATTTGTAACCAAAATCGGGAAAACAATTTGTTTATAATTTCTAGCCTAAAACTTAACCTGCAAGTTATACAATTGGTTGAATACGTAAAGCGAATTATATTACTATTTATTCTATACGTCTAATATACCTATTCATCATTATCAGTTTATCATTTGATACTCAGTATTTTAGAAATAATTATACCAGTTATAGGATAATTAGGAGACCATTTGTTTTTTTTTTTATTTTACTTATGTCATGCCTTTTGAATTAGGTTCTTCTTCAATATTTATAGAAGCAATATGTTTTTAATAATTATTATAGCGTTAGGTATAAGTGGTTTAACCATAATATTAAATTTTAATCATGTCAGAATATAAATGGTGTTTTTTCATCATATTCTCTTATTTATATAAGACCAACTTTGTGGTCGGCTTATTTGATATAATATGTGTTCTTGTTAGCTCATTTGAATGTTCAATCTACCTGCACGATCACATCAAGTCGATTTCATTTAATCACAGCGGAATTAGCAGCTTCAATAACCAATTTCCGTTTCGAATGTTCCTACTCAAATGTTTTGTTTTTAATTCGATGAGAGAGCTACAGTAGCATAACACCATACTGATTTTATCTGTTACCGGATATGGTAAGTCCATTTTACGAACAATAGATACTGGTGGGTGCGCAGTTGTAATTTTTCTGAAATACAGTTCATCTATTGTTTTTTGTTTTAAAAAATAATAAAAATATATTTCTACGTGAAACAATAGGGTGATTTTTCAGTTGTTTAATTTTTCTACTTTCTGAGCCTTACATAAAAAATATAATTAGTAATCTTTCTGTAATCAGTAAAAATAATAATTTACATGTAGTTGATGTTTCTTTATTAAAAATCAAAGCCATCATATATCATATTATATTATATGAATTCATATTTTCCTATTTAATTTAATTTGTATCTATAACATAATATATTGTGTTATTAAACATAGACATAATTTAATTCATATTTGCATATAAACATCATTAAACTATAAAAGGTAGAATATAAACGTATAAAATGTTTGAAAGTGCAAAATAATATTATATTCAACAATTATATTATAATAGATCACACCCTATAATATTATAATAACAATAGAATAATGAATTTTGTTTAAAATATTTCCAACACGTAAATTTTTTTCCGTAAAATCTAATTTTTTTTTAACCAATAGATATGTTTCGGCCATTATCGAATATTAAGAAAAGTTATGTATAGTTATGTTAGTATTATTATGAAAAGTATTTCATAAGAAAAAAATTAATTTAAATTTTGTAGGGAAATGTTATTAAGCAACGTCTTTTGTTCTGAAATTTTTATCTTTCACTAATATTAATTCCTCAATATTTTGTGATCGATGATACTACACGATAATATAATATATTATATCAATTTATATTATGTTTGATATTATTATTAGTAGGACCTTTATGCACTAAAAACTAGCCTTATATGCGTTAAAATATGCACTATAATATTATTAATAAAACTATACATAGGTAAATTATTTAAACTAGATAATAATAAAAAACTTAAATCCAATTTATTTTAATAAATATATAAACTCAAAGGTAGGTACTGGATTAGTTTTTATTAATTATAATCGAATTAAATATTATATCAAAATAAATAATGTTAAAAATAATTTACTTATCTAATCAAAATTAAAATACATTGAATTAGAATTATAAAAGAAATTAATGGAATCAAATAAAGGTCATTAATAGTCGTATGAAGAATAAACAATGTACTACCTATGTCAAAACTTGAAAAAACAAATTTGTATTCTTAATGTTGTTATTATGAAACGTATAATATGCTCACTTAGCATGTTATACGATTAATCGGAAAAAATATGCAAGTCCATATAAATCTGGGTCTTAATTATTACTTATAGGCTTGAAGAATTGTTATTGTTATTGTTATTATTATTATTTTTTATTATCAAATTTAGTGTTGTATATCATAACAAGCACATTTTTACTTTTATAACCAGTTTTGCAGTTACATTTTTTAAACACCTTATGATTAAGCCACTACTTGTATTATGGATATCTTTATCATTTAATTTTTACATGGAAAATTAAAATATTCATTATAAGGGGAAATTAGTAACTAAATTTATTATTAGTGGTATTGTTGCATTAATATTGTTAATTTGTTATCAAATAAAGAATTACTTATAATCCAACGTCATTGTCCAACTTTATTGATTATTGACGTCATTTCCCAATTAAACATTCTTGACCGTAATATAAAGGTATAATTTATACATAATAACACGTTTGTTAATTGGATAAAAGTTCAATAATTGTAAAAATATTTAACATACAATATACAATTAATTAAATAACAAACAACAGTATAATATATTTTATAGATAGGTATATAATAATATATTGTAATGGATTTATATTTTATATTCATATAAGGCTCGAGGTGCATTATACTAATATTATTATTATCATTATTATTTATTATAATGTCCATAAAACAACAACGACTGTTAGATTGTATTATGCATTTTGTTAGCGTGTGCAGCATAATACAGTTAATGTCCGAAGAAAAATGCTAAATAATAATAATAATATGCAAAACACGCGGTGCCGTGTTTCGCTACATATCGTGAAACAAATTTGTATTTTATCTGACCCGGCACATATTTTTAATATGACCACCCAGATGGAATGTTATTCAAGTCTGAGTCAGATTATATATAGGTATGTATACATATTATGTATATTCAAGTTAGTGTCCGATGAAAGCGTAATATTATAATAATATACGAATAAAATTGTCCGACGACCATTGTTTCGGACTCTCGACTGTGGTATTATAATAATATACTATAAATAAAATATTATTGTGTTTAGTTCGTTGCCATTTACATTTTTCTTGCTGGTATAGCCCATTCTCGACAACTATTGGACTCAATAGTGTTATACTTAGGTATACACTAATGATATATTTAATCTATAGGTATAGTTAGCATGATATAATTATTGTTATTATATGAAAATTATTATAATTTTAAATTATATTTCGTCTTGGTTCTTTAATTTCAATTAAACGTTATGTTTTTAATTAATGGTGTGTCCGTTTATCTAATGAGAAATATAGCAACATAGAACTCAAACTGTGACGTAATTCTTTACTTATTTATTATAATATAAACAACATTATGCTCTTTACTGCATTAAGAAATGTATATAGACAGTATAGATATACACAAGTAATAAGTTAAAAATAAAACATAAAAATAATAGGTAATTAAAGGGGGTCCGTATTGACAATTGACATTAAACGATTCACTGGTTCATTTTTCATTGTACTTAGAGAAAAATTGGACTGGGGGGAACGTTGGGGAAATTTAAATTGTATCAACGAAAGTAATATTGGTGAATAAACATTATCGTTTAATAAATCTTTTAGAAAATGTATACTAATACATAGTTTAATTAGGTTAAACTAAAGTATGTAAAATGTTATAAACTTATAATATACCTAGTAAATTTAATGAAAAGTTATTTACAGTGTTTATTTATTTGTTTAATTTTAACTACTTTTTAAGACGCTATTTTATAAAAGATGATATAAATTGTCTCAAAAATATGATGGTTCATTTTACATTTTCTAACGGTTGTTTATACTCAGTTTAACTTAGAGTCTTTAAGTTAAACTATGATTTGTATGATAAAAAATTTCATATAAAGTCTCATATTTAAATTATATCATGAAAATTATTATTGATTTTACTCTTAATTTTGTTTGGAAATAAAATTCACAATATCATTTATTGAACTTTTATACAAAAAGATTAAATTGTAAACATTTTTTTTTTTATTTGGTAAAATAATGTTAATGTATAATTAATATTTGTTTCAGATTTTAAGTTGAAAATTTGATATGTATTTTATGACAAACTCTTGTCATGAGTTCATGACCATGCAAAAATTTATGGATAATCGACAAAATTGCGGTTATCGTGAATTTGATTTTAAATATTTTGGTATAACTAATGTCACTTTTAACGTAAGAAAAAATAAATTATTTTGAGCATTCTCATAGGTAGTATATATTATATGCGGTAAAGTTTTGGAACGGATTATCAGTAGAATATATCAGTAGTAATATATCAGTAGAATATATTGTATATCTGACTGAATTTCGCTCAGAATCGTATTTTCGAATGTACTCGTAATATCATTGCATTCAAATCTTAATTATAATAAACCACTAATTTCTCCGAGGACCGAAGGGACGAAAGAGGAACGTCCGTTATCAACCTTTCCAATTTTTTCTCGTTTATGCCCAACCTTGCTGGGTATATTTACATGACTGTGTAAGATACTAGGTAACTGTGTTTTGTTTTTTGTAAGAAAAATATTGAGGTAAGAACTTAATGTAATATAATATACTAATATAATAATCCAATAAACTATATATATTATTTTAATCGCGTTTTTTTTTTGCTTTTTTTTTTAGTGCAAAAACTAGTATAGTACTTAAAAATAAATACATAATATAGACTATATTATATAGTCTATAGGGGATGATATAACGAGTTTTAGTTATTATAAATAATTATAATAAACTGTACAGCGTTCGAACCTACTTGAATTCACCTCGAATAGTGACTGATTATTTAATATAATAATTATTATACGTTTTTCTCATCATCTTAGTACGTTGTACAGGTAAAGATTTGTCGTGAAAGTGTTAAAAAATACGATACATTTGAAAAAAAACGTGTATTTATGCATTTTTTCAAAATATATTAGATTGGAGCGATCGCATAGTACATATAAAATGATACTCGTAAACGTGTCGAAAGCAATAAAATCGTTACCACACGTTCTAGTAACTATATTATGTATTATGTACACAAGCCGTTTAAACGGAAATAAGATTATGATTTACGTTGTGAAATCACACATGTAGGTCCGCCAAATAGTTTTTACCGCGAAATTTCACGGTCCAATATACAATATTTTATGTATACAATACACGAACGGGTTTGTTATGTAATAATTATTGTGAATCGTTAATTAAAAAGAGATGATTTTTTTTTTTTTTACTAATAACACAATAGATTCTGGAATCTATTGTACCCGTCTTAAAGCATCATAAAAATTATTGTTCACTATTATTGTGTTAATAAATGTAAATATCACGGAGAAAAATATTTATTAAATTATTATTTCGATTAACAATATTATTTGGTTGAGAATGCTTTTACACGAGACACTTTGTGTCCGGCCATTAGTGTCTGGCTACTAATAATATACGAGTTTTATATGAACTTCCATAATAAGTACGTTCAGACTACTTTGGACCAAACACGTCGTGTCTACCAATTTAAGTTCATACATTATTAGTGGCCCAGACAATATAATATATATATATATATATTATATAGTGATGGCCGGACACAAAGTGCCTCGTGTGAAAGCGCTCTAAATTATCAATATTTTTCCAAGAAATACTTAGTACCTATTCTCAATTATTATAACTACAAAAAAATGTGATTTTTAGTATTGATATAGCTATATTAAAGTTATATCAAATATAATATTTGCATAATAACTATAAGTAAATTGTAATAACGAGTGAAATTTAATTAAATAAACTATTTTGTTTTGTTTAATTTACTATAAATTCAACTAAATTTATTTAGTAGCTGTAGAGACTAAACATAATGGTTGTCACATAGTTATAGCTATTAACAATTTAAATAATTTTAAAATAGAATAAAGATGTTTTTCAGTGTATGCGTTTCTTTCACAGCTGTAATTTATTATTTATAATATCTTATAGTTTATATAGATTCGATATTCGAATTTTATTGTTTTTTTTTTCACATTTTAGATATTTAAATTTAATTCATACTTCATAATTAGATTTAAATTTATTATTTATGGATAACAAAATTTGTGGAATAAAAAAAAATTGTTTATTATTACGGAACAAGGTTTATTGCTTGCAAAGGGGGGTCTCATAGTTCTATATTTGATATTGATTTATAAAAAAAAAACCTTTACTTATATTATTTAGGTATAGGTTCATTCCTGTTGTAACTTATATTTTAGTTTATTAGGTATTAACTAGATTTGAAACTATCATACTAATTAACAGTTTTATATCTTTTATTTTCCTTCTAACAACATGTTACCTGGCTGGTATAAAAAACATTACATATTAAGGGAGAAAATGATTATGGTTCTTGAATTTTGATTAACTAGAACAATGATGTCTTGCTCCAAAATCTACAAATTATCCGTTGCCATCCAAGAATCAAATCCGGATCCGCATAGATCCAAAAACCACTTAGTCAGTAGCACAATAGGGGCGGGGGGCTATAGGACTCTTAGATCCTCCCCCCCAAAAAATGTATTTTAGCTTCTTTTACAAAAATATCAGTTCCGGAAACATGTATGATCAAAACATTTCACCTTGTATATATTTCGAGACATAAATACAGTGGTCAGACTGGGGACACTGGGGAATTAAGCTCCCCACTACATATCTTACTATTTGTGCCGTTGGGCTCGAGCCCGACCCTTATTTTGAAACTATAATCACAGATTATATGAAACCAGATAGGACACTCGGCCGTTTGTCAGAATGTAAACAAACTAAAATTCGTCCTCACGTCATACTGACAACACTCATGAAATGAAATTATGGTACATTCATTTTACCAAAATATTGTACTATTGAATAAATTATTATCATTTGTTATCATAAGTTTTGTATACTAATATCACAGATTATATGAAAGTTTTTGAAAAACTGAAATTTTTCGTCAAGTGGTTAACCTGCCGCCAAACCGAAATTCGGTTTGTTTACATTTTTGAGAATTACATTGCTTTAATAGGGAGTGTCCATAGCATGCTCTAATCAATGTTAAACTATTATACGTATACCTTTTACAACTATACTGTCATAGTCATATCTATTTGTAAATTGGAATTTATTTCCGTACAACAATGATTATTGCTACGCGTCCGTGGAGAATATATATAAATATATATCGCTCCCGCAATATATCGATATACAATATAATATACTTGCGCGTTTTGCGGGGCTGTCTCTTTGGGGCGATTTGACGATTTGAAGGGGTGCGTTATTATATATATATATATATAATAATTTATACCGTCGCGTATATACGATATTATGTATTATTATTATTATATATGGGGTCTGCCCGTCGGCAAACGCAGTATACGGCGCATGCACCTACCATCTTGGATCCGGCCGCGTGCATTTTTCTTCCGGTATCACAATATGTGCATAACGTACGTCGTATACGTCCGGGCGGCGTGCGTCATTTCCGGAACGCTAGCGATTTAAGTGTACGCGCGGCCTGTCGGGCGGGTAGGGAAATTCGAGATGCATCTCCTCCATCCCGCCCTCCCCTTCCCCCACCACCCTCGTAACACTGCAGTTCCAGTCGCATGAATATTGCATTTTCAATTCCGGTCGGCCGCCAGTTTTCATTACGCTCGAACGCTCGCTCGCCACGCATATTAATACGCACGCGCGCGCCATCGACTTTCTGTGTGTACAAGGCCCCGGGGGTCCCCGCCTTTCGGTGGCGAGGGACACGCTTTAGTAGAGTTACTCGCGGGAAACTTTTTCCTCCGAAAAATCAATTCTCCTTATCGGGGTCGTCAGTCCTCATGCCGTTTCCATATATATATATATATACGTATATATTCGCCGCCGAATCTATTATTATAAGTTTAGCGACGAGAAAGTTATAGGATCAGAATTCAACAACAATCAATGAGCAAAAAATGGAAAGAAAAAAAAATGTTGAATTTTAAATATTTTATTGTCAATTGACATTTTGAAAATACATAATATTATATAGTACGGTATAAAATCGTCTCATAATGAACAAAAATCAGATAACTCTGACTTCTAAGTAGGTACTAGGTACTAGGTAGGTGCTAGTTTAGAAAAATTGATCAAGAAATCGACAGGGCAAGGAATATAATAATGAGTGGTGGGTGAGACTGATGGGTTCAAATATTTATGGTCGGTAGTGCAAAAGAATCGAAATTCTGCGGAGGACAATAGAGGATAGAATAAGAAATGAACAATGTAAGCCGTAAAAGAAAGTATGGGAGATGAATAAATTGTGATGAGGACAATGAGAGAAAGAATAGCCTACAACGAACCGTGGTTTGGAAATAATGATATTAGGTGAATAGATTCAAAGGTTAGTGAGAGTAGTTATTGAAATTTATGTAGATGGTAGAGAGCAACACCGAAGATGAAATGGACAGACGGAATGAAAAATTACATGTAACAAATTACAATAATATTTTTCCATGAATTTTTTTTATTACTAAAATGTATGTAATTAATAGAAGCGTAATTTAAATAAAATTGTGTTATAATTTATAGTTTTATACATTATTTTATTGTTAAAATTAGTTAAAATACTAAAGAAGATCTCAGAATCAATTAACAAAAATCCTTAAAATTAAATTTAAAATGCATATTTTGTGTTTTATTTAACTACAAGTCTTCTATCCCAAATCCTAATAAATTATATTATTTAATTATAATATCACTAAATATTATACTCAATTTCCAAACTTAATTTTTTAATTATTGTAAAAGTTTACCTATACTATTTTATAATATGTGATTTGAATAATATTTCGGTTTATACGATTTCTAAACATTTTGCATTCTTTTTTGCGTGTCGAATAATATATAAATAATTTCAAAGTTCGATTATTGAAAAGTACAATAAGTGAATAACTTATTTTAAATTTAAAATAATATAGCTTTTTGTAATAATATTTCTTGTAGCAGTTAATAATAATTTAGTATAGATTAATAATTATAATATAATATAATTATTATTTAATAATTATTGTTTTTTTAAGAAACACACCTTTTATTTTCGTTATCGTTATTGAATGAATACAAACATACATAATTGTTTACGTATAATTGTATCTATGATATAGATACCTTACAATAATATTTTAATCGTAATTTAAACTTGTGTCTCATTTTAACAGTTAAAAGGTTATTTTAGGTATTTCTTTTTTTAGACTTTTGGATCTTTCATTTCAAACATGTTTTATACATGCGGCAATATTAAAATAACCGATAAAAGTCATTAACAT
Source organism: Eriosoma lanigerum (assembly GCA_013282895.1). NCBI lineage: Eukaryota > Metazoa > Arthropoda > Insecta > Hemiptera > Aphididae > Eriosoma > Eriosoma lanigerum. The sequence continues at coordinate 8,880,893 of CM023359.1, read as the reverse complement.
ATGTTTTCTATTATAATGTACATATGGTTATTCTATTTTTATATTTTTGCTTCTGAGGTGTAGGTATATAACTGCAGGTAATTTTTTTGTATTTTCATCATGTAATTAAGAAAAAAATATACAATACAAATTGTATCATAAAAACTTGTTTTTTGCTTATGAAATTCTGATATATAAACATATAAAGTAATAATGTTTTATATAATATATATATATATATATAATCTTATAATTCTTTATAGTAGGTATATTCAATATCGATTTTATAATATGATATAATAATTTACAAAACTATGGTCATAAACGACATAAACCGATAAATAATAATAATTCGTATTATTCTCTTCGACGTTATTTTTCTCTTTGATGACTAATATAATCAATGCTTATATGAGGACCGTGGAAATCATATTATTGTGTTAGTAAAAGTTTGACGGTGTGGTAGAATCAAATAATAAAACATTGTCTATGTAGTTTCGCATAATACTCGGAAATAATATATATATATATATTTCTTTTTTTCGTATTACAGTCGCAACGATTTATTTAAAATATAAATTTCGTGTTGTGGGTATATATTATAATATAATTTTTTCTCATACTACAGTATGATTATGATGGTGATGATAACAAATGTACGTCTTTAAATTTCGTCCGGATTAATAAACTTCATACAGAAAATTACACGGTATAAAATGATGTACATTATTATTGTGATGTGCGCGTGTCGGTAAAAACAACCGGAAATATCAAATCACGTTGAATATAACTCAGCCGAGCTCCTGGAACATAAAATAATTTTTACTCTTCAAGTCTAATTGATACCTAGTATAAGAATAATATACGGTTTTTAAGTGACTGACACAAATGTCAACATTTTTCAATGTCCGTCAAGTCGGCTATATTATTATTATCCTATTAATTGTATAATACAATGTTTAATAATAATAAGGAATAAGATAATATATGCTACCTACTTATGTTATTAGTTTTCAGATTTATATTTTAGGACATACGGTTTGTTTAATAAATTAAGCGTATACTTTTCATATTAATGTCATCAATTTTTCAAACAAAGTCGTATTGCGCATTTGCCAATAAAAATTGCCACGATACAACGTGGTCATAACTTTTTTAGAAAAATAATGGTGATGACATTGAAAACGTATGCAAGTCTTAGCATTTTTGTAACATGAAATTTATATCACTTTGTGTGTATAATATTTTTTTTAAATATATATATAATTAATTAACTTTAAGAACAATTTTTTAAAAAACATCATTACAATATATATACACACCTTATATATTTTATCTCAACCACTTTTTATTACAATCACAGCTATATGCACGTATTTATTGTAGTTTTTCACAAATATATGAAATTTTAATTCGTCTTATTGACTTTGAGATCTCTATACAATCTGAAAGGTATTTTTAAACCCAAATTGAATTTGTAATAAACTGTTTGATTTTGACACGCAGAAGTGATTTTCGTGTATCAACTTATTCTAAACGCGTTTTAATGGTATTATTTGTGTACAATCCAAATGAATGAGTCAAGATTGGACATTTTCAAAATGTCTAAAAATAATTTTTAGTTGACTTGTTAAAACATCTGTCGTCTTCGAACATTTATATACCCGTCCAAGTATTTTAGATCTCTCAAGATAATCCATTCATGCCGCGGGTCGGAGGTGTTATATGCGTACACGCCGAACGGTAACGAACGATGTGTGTATTACGACTACCTAATTATATGAGTAATTTTTCATGCATCTTTAGTTCACCGACCGTTATTAGTATTTATGGGCATATTAATTTGTTTCGAATTTTGTTAAATTATTACTTTGTACAAATGCCATTCCTGTACATAATGATAATATAGTAGTTTTACTACGATTTTTATAATTTATTTAATCCATATGCTGATATTTTTCGTTTCTAAGTGAAATGATATACACTGCAATGAAATGACATAACAATAATAATCGACGAATTTATTATTTGAATAGAAAAATTGTATAATTCCTACAAATTTTCCCTGAAATAAACGATTGTTATCTACAATATTTGAGCGATGACTGATTTTTCAGTAATAAATATATACACAAAATGTTAATGTTTTACCGAATTTGTTTTATATATATTTATAATATATATATTTATTTCAGTCATTTTTCGAAAAAATTGATATTACATTGGTACGTATTAATAAGTATTACGCAAAGATAAATTAAATATTACTAATTATCTAGATAAGATTATAAAAGTCTTTTCCATCATATTATTATATATACATTATATACATTTATATTTATTATATACATATTATATACATCATTAATATATTATTTGTAGTAGGCTTTAAATATATAAATTAAGTTGCCTACATAATTTTTGAAGTTTTGAAAATTAAACAAAAAGTGAGAATGTCGATTGTGGACGTTCCTCCTTCGTTGCTTCGGTCCTCGGAGAAATTAATGATTTATTATACTTAAGATTTGAATGCAATGATATTGCATTAGAAAATACGATTCTTAGCGAAACTCAATATATTACAATATACTATACTAATATACTGTACTTCCAAAATTTTACCTCACTTGTATACTACCTATGTTAATGTTTAAAAAAATTTTCAAGTTCCTACGATCAAAACTCAATTAGTTATCAGGAAATTAAAAATTTTTAAATAACAGAAACCGTAATTTGTTTAATTTTCTGCCATTTTTTGGTATTTTTTTTTCTCCCGAGGAAAAAATTTTGAGAAAATAGCTCGAGAAATGAGCTAAATAAAGTTCCAACTAGACGCGATTTACTACCGAAAGCGTACCCTACTTGTGATAATTGGACCATTATTTCTTCCCAAAAAAGTGTTATCATATATCATAAAAAAAAAAAACAGTTTTCTAAAACCAATACATTCTTTGCTTCGCTCAGAATCTAAAAACTATTAATACGTTTACTTTTCAGAAATATTTACTGTATCATGGTAATAAAAAAAAATCGTCATGTATAACATGTAAAACAAATTTATGAATTAGATAATTATGACAATAATGATATAAAAAATTCATTATTATTGTTGGATGTTTTTTTTTTATATTCAAAATAATTAAAGTTTTATATAGGATCTAATTATTGTTTGTATAAGTCAACTTTAATGATACAGACATAAGTAATAATAACCTATATATGGATATAATATTATTATTCATTTGGATAATATTTATCAAAACATTGTAAATACAATCAACATCGTTTTATCTGTATAAATATCACAGATTTTGTGTTTTTAAAACAAATATATTCCATATTGATTACTTAGGTAGTTATTAGGTATATATAATATGCATAATACAATTTAATATTTTTAAACGTTTTTTTAATAAGTCTTCCGCCACATGATGGTCATTTGAAAATGAATTCGGATTCTCTGTTTTTTCTCGGTTAACCTGTTGTACGAGTAAAACAGTATATTAGTATTATTTTGTTTATCGCGCGAATATTTTTAAATATTATATGAACGATAATATAAATGTAAAGATGAAACATGATTGAGCTATTTCGTGATAGTTGGCTCCTGCAGAGTAAATCTCATCGATGCATTAATGCTACGCGCGCTTATAAATACTAACGTATTTTCTTCGTTTGTCTCTCTCGTCAAACCCGTTATATTTTTCTATATAGTGTTCCATATCTATTTGTAAAAAATTTAAATTTTTGAATGTGCTTTTTTAAAATAATATTTAGGCAATGGGCATATTATTAGCTTTTTTAATTTTTTAAATTTTAAACCTCTATAAACATTTTCAAAAATAACTTTTTATTTTTTAAGTTACCTATGTGAAATTTGAAAATGACCAGTTTAAAGAGTACGTACATTTTTAAGAAAATTGTGATTAATTTTGATCCGACCACCCAATTTAATTAAGATGTTTTTTAAGAATTTATTTCATTTATTGGAAAAATTATATTTCTGACGTCATTTTTTGTAATTATTTAATCTATTATATTTTGAAATATAAAATATTCATATTATCAAAATTCGATATTATGATAAGTTATAAATAATATAAATTAGTTGTACCAACGGCTACGAGATCTATAATAATTTCTCGAGAAATATTGATAATTGATAATAATAGTAATTTTGCACGACAGACCCTAAGTACTTTAACACGTTTGCCTCATACACTATAAATATGCCTTATATGCCTCCATAAATTGTTTAAATCACCTTGTCCAAGATATCACATTCAATCATTTACTCATTATGAATAATAATCCAGATCAAAAAATGACCTATTCCGATAACTATATTGTTTCTGAATCATACACGTATTAAAATACATATATTTCCAAACTATCTCGGCCTATTCTCCCTCATTTCCACCGCCACAATCGATGCATCTCCCACACGTTTTCCCCCTCATTTATTAATTTCTTATTCAATGCTATTTAGTCACTCTATACACTCCGGTCTTGGCATTTCGCAACCTCGGCTTACACTCATCCACCATACCATTTTTCCTTTTCCTTGTCGTTCACACTGCAAAGTATTTTATTATTCTGAGTAATATAGTCGAACACAATATACAATGCGACATATAGTATAAATTTATAAGAACACATTTTCTAACGATAATAATGCACTCCGCGTGTACGATCATATAATATAATATAATATTTATAGGGTCGTCGTCCGTAATGAACGGTTTAGTTTTAATGGCGGCCGCGGGATCAAGATATTTTGCACGTGCGCGTGCACGTGCACGGGGGACCCTCACGCGCGTTTTATGTATACGCGTATATAAATGCGGCGGCGACAAACACGTGTACGGGGCTGTATAACGCGCGGCCGTCGGTCTTTCGTATAATTAAGCGCCGGACGGGAGCCTCGTGTGTGCAGTTTTTTTTTTTCAGAAAAAAAAAAATCTAATGTACAATCCCGTGTACATAATAATATAAGTTTTTACAATATAATAATAATAATAATAATAACAATATGCAATATAGTACACGGAGTGATTAGAATTTCGTGTTAAAAAAAAATAATCTAAAAGGCATTAAAAAACGTACCCTGCGGGGCGAGTTATGGAAATTACATACGTTTTCAGTGTTATCGTCACCATTATTTTTTTAACACGAATTTCTGAATACTTTGTATGTTATTAGGTATAGGTAATATACTCAAGGCGGCCGTCACTAGGCACTGGCAAGAGGGCTATTTAGTATTACAAAAGGCGCAAATTTAACGATATTTATAAATAAAAATAACATTTTTCATTATTTTGTTAACGTATACATAGAAAGTTCAATACACGAAAGCATGGTTTTAATAATATTATATAGCACATAGCCATAAAATTAATGAGTTTTAATTATAAGTCATAATCTTTTACAATTATAGATTGTCAGGGGCGCTATAACCCCTTATTGGTAATACCTATACAACACTAAATATATACTGCATTTTTTTATTGAAAATATAAGTACATACAATCTATACAAATAATGTACAATAAGTATATAATATAATAAGTATAATATGATCTATACGTGTTAAATTAAGCCACCTTAGCTTGAGTCTTTGGACCAGAAATTTTATCACACTTAACAAGTAAAAAAAAACGACTAAAAGTGTCCTAAAAATATATTCAAAAAACTCTTTTTTTATATTATTATTTTTAGGTATTAGTGTTTTAATGTTTTATTGATTTTTTCCACCACCAAAATGTGTAGGTATGTATATTTTATAAATAATTATAAATTTGTATAACATTTTGTTTTTAATTTATATAATATTATTAATATTAACTTTAAACAGTTTTATACACAGGGTGATGGGGTGGTCTAAATTTCGTGTTACAAAAATTATAGGAATTATACATACCTTTGTTATGATCTAAAACTAAAAATTACAGTATTTTTGTTGTGTAGATATTTTTTCTTAGATATAATTTTTTCGAAACGCAAAATTTAGACCACTCTGTATAATATAATAATAGATATATTATACTGTGTGTGAAAGGGATTTTTTCCCCTGTTGCCCCCATGTATATACTATACATTTATGATAATAAAATATATTATATTATTATAAATTCTAATAATGCCAGGTGGCTTTTTTGTTTTCGAAAAATTCAATTGACACGATATATACGAACGCCGTTGACGCGCACGTGCGTTCAACTACTCGACACGCCAGTCGATAAAATAATATTTGTTCGGTATTTATATATACAATATTATAAAAATAAATTAAAAATATTATTCTTGTATATTGTACCTATCTACGATTATATGTATAAAATATTTATATTACGGAATATAACGTGACTGTAATATTCTCTAGTTTATAACATGTAACAATATCACATCATTCCCGTGTTGTTTTCTTAAGGGATGCGCTTCAACTATTTGAATACTAAATACATTTTGAAAGTTCCATAAAATATCGTCGGTAATATAATAGGTATTATGAAAAAAAATATAATAATTATTTTGTTGATAACTATGTTCTATTTATCCTATAGAAAAATTCAAATAATTATAAAATTATATAAAGCAAATATTTAGTTCTCTTTAAGAATAGTATATTTTACCTATTTGCATATTTATCATTACCACCATTATCGAATATTTATGAAACAAATGTAATGTAATTATTTCACCTTTTCTCACATGCTTTGCGAAGAATTACGAGAATAACGTTGTTTCTGATCATAGTCAGATTTAAACTTTAAGTGACTCGCTCAAAGAGGTAGTCTACCATACAAATTGCAAACTTAAATTAACCAGGTGTAAAACGTATTTTTAGTTTCAATTATATATAATTATTTAAAATTTTTAAATATATTACTTATATAGTTGTATCAATACGTCCCAACGCTTCTGGTCTTTACGTCACAAAAATAATTTTACCTGTATTAATTATGCAGTTAAATTTCATATTTTTTAATAATAACATTTTTATTACTATTATTTTTTTTATCATTTAAAACAATTTTTTAATTTTTATTGATATAGCTCGAGAACCACAAGAAAATTGTATTATATTTTTGAACCAAGGGGTCTCTAAAACTATGGAGTCCAGGGTAAATGCCCTTAATGCCCGCCGAAAAATCTGGCCCCGTTTCTAATAACTATATTTGGATTATTTGAAATAACATATGGAATTTATTTGAGTAGAAATAGCGACTATATATATATGGTAGAAATTTAATAATATTTGGCATAAATTATATATTCGTTGGCAATTCTCTGATTAAAGTATTTGATTTGTAATCGTATTATTTATGTCTTACACCGATGGGCGTGGACAGACAATATTATACTCATAATATGTATAACACGATAATGTATACATTTACGTGCAATAGGTACCTATTCGGACGAGTACACTTTCCGAAAATGCAAAGACCGCTGGCGTTTTTTTTTTTCTAATATTCGTTTCTTAATATATTATTTTTATTTGCGACATTGTTTGGCCATATATGACCCGTGCACCGGCTACGACGTGAGCAGAATATACTCCTCCGCGAAGCCTTGCGCGTGAGCCAATATTCGCGGGATCGAATCACCTCCGCCCGCTTTGAAACTGCGTCCGGGGGAGTATATTATAACCGAGGCCGTTAAACGAGAAATGAAAAAAAAAAAAAAATCAATTTTCTGTACAATATTAAGATCGCATAATGTATAATTATTAAAAGTGTTATTTGCAATGATATATAATTTCGTAAAAATTGGTCGAGCGCTGAAAAGTTTGGATAAAAATTGAATGGAGAAGTAATTGAACGTATACGGTTAAGTTATTACGTTTCTAAATATGTCGTATATTGTTTTTGTTGTGAATTAATAATATGCATCGATTTTGCATTTACTATATTTGGATGTAAGCATAACTATAGTAACGCCGTGTAGACAAATTTTGACAAGAGAAGAATATTTTCGCTGCCTTAAACACTTTTAAAAAGTTGATTTATCTGGTTGTTGTACTAAGCCATTCAATTGTCATTTTCTTTCCCATATAGTTAGATCTTAGATGTAATAATTTAATAATTAAAAAATTAACAGAAGTAATATCTTAATAATCTTTAATGATCTTAAAATATTAACGCTTTGAAAAAAAGATGTTTTGTTAAAAGATTGAAATTATGTCAATAATATATCTAACTTTTAAGTTTAACCAAATAAATATTAAATAGTTAAATAGTTAAATAACACGTTTTAAAGTAGCCATAATGAACTACCTGTTATTTTACTTGTATACAATTATACAACCAAATTATAAATATTCGGTAAATATATATAAAGAGCAATATGTATAAATAATGTGTAATTAAAATATAAAAAAAATAATTTAATAAATTGTTAACTATTGATAATTAACAGTGATAGTATCCAAAAAAGTAGTATAATTTAATGTACATTATTTAAGAACAAACTCGTAACTACAATAGGTACAATAATAAAAGAGTAATATCCTACCAAAATAAATACGTCTAGTCACTAATCTAAAGATAAAGAATGTAATGTAACGTTTATGAAATGTAAATTTGTTTAGGAAATGTAAAACATATCAAAAGATAATAATATCAATATTATAACATGATTTTTGAAGAAAAACTTGAAAAAATAATAACATGAATGAAATCAGTATTTTAACGAGTATTGGAAATAACTTGAGGAAAAATTTTATAAAACGCATAGAGACACTGTAGTGGATTGACGTTCGGTAAAATATATTCGAGGAAAATAATTCTGTCACGGCAAACATGGGCAATTAACATTGGAGTGCACTATACATTTAAATATAATCTAATTTAGATAATCAACTTGTATGTGATGATATGCTAAAATGTAGAAAAAGGTTATAATTGACACATAATTAAAGAATCTAATAGTAATTTACATATACAAAATAATAATTGTAAATAGACATTCATACAAATATTAGTTTAGAAAAAGGATACCGTATTATACCAAATTCATGGACAATGATGTAATCGATTTATGTTTCAAAAATAATTTTTATATAGGCACTGTATGTTATAAATTATAACTAATTAAAATAAATTTTAATTCACTTTTAAACTACTTTATATTTTTTCAATTTCATTTAATATTGAGAATGAAGTAATTACAGCGCCTATGGTGTCAATAATAAACAAATACTACAAAATAAATTAATACAATATAGTTATAGTACTCATCGGATTGTTATCAGAGAGGAAACAAAATATAAACGTTTTAAAACTCACATCTCACATTACATACGAAGCTTGTCGTGACTCTCACGTTTTTGAAGAGACTATAGATAAACGAACATAAAATATGAAAATATCTATTTTACAGATATTAATACATAAATAGTTTACTATACATATAATAATAATATTCGTGTTATATATTATTTGAATTTTTAGTTATACACGTTTTATAATTACGATTTTATAATTTTTTATTTGGATTTTTTCGTGGTATTAATAAGAGGAATCTTATATCAATAGCCAAACATGTTTGACCTCTGCAACTACAACTCATTTATTAATGGTGAAAAAAAATGTTTCTAGAGCATAGAAATAGACAATATATTTACTATGCCAAAGCGTCGTGTTATTTTTGTAGTTTATTTTTTTAACTTTCGTTTTTTAGATTTAAAAATATTATCTAGAATATTTTTGTTTTTCAACACTTGTTATATATTGAAAATTAAAATATAGAAATAAAATGTTGAAAATATTTTAAATCTAGTGTATATGATTTGAATAAAACCACTTGTTTTAAATGCTTGACTTGGGAATTAGTGCGTTTGATTTTACCCTAATACCCTATGCACATATAAGGGGGTGGTCTTTGTCAAAAGGGCGTTTAAACCAAAAACGCCCTTTCACTATACAAATTAATTGGGACGTTTGAAACATTTTATAAACATGCATTGTTCTGTATCAGTATAATGATATTAAAAAAATGATTAATTCAAATATATTGCAAAAATATAGATCTCTTATTTTCTCATATGTTCAATGACGTATTCGCGCAGCTACGTATTACACAGCCACACAGGATAGTTTAAATTTTAAATAACTCATTATACAAATTAATTAAAAAAATTAATTCTAAGTGTTTAATGTAAAATCATCGTAAAATAAATTTGCTATCACCATGATATCTTAATATTATAAGTTCAATTTATCGGTTTATGCGAAATAGTTAAATAATTTTAATATTGCAAAACAACTTTTTAATTATTAAAAAAACACATAATCTGAAAAACCAATATCAAAGTTACAATAAAAGTATCTAATATCTATATTATATAACTAATGAATTTTTATTATTTTTAAATAATCAAAATAAAATTGATTACCTTTCAATTAATATTATCTAAATGTAATATTTATAAATTTTATTATTATATATTTATTATTTATAAAGTTTATAACTTTATGCCCTTTACGGTATAGATAAAGAATCATAAAACATTTAAATAGATATATTCAATAGATTATTATAGTATTAATATTATAATTTAGGTACCTATATAATTTTATGATTTATCAATTGTTAATTATTATGTTTATACCATCTACGTAGGTTTATTTAATAGATATATTTTATTTTTTAAATTTTAATAAACAAACACGTTTTAATTAAATTTTAATTAATTATTCGATTTCAATAACATAGGTAATATTATATTAAAACAAGTTATTAGTTTTATTATAACTCGTATTTAAATTTTGGTTTTTAATTGAATAAAATTAAGTTAAAATTGTTACAACTTGAGTAGGTAATAGGAATACCTAATTATATTTTTCTGTTTTTTTTCCATTGAATTTCCATTACAAGAAAAACCAAATTTTTAATGTATTTTTACATATATAATTTAAAGTTATCTTTAAGTATATTTATTCCTATATATTTTGTTTTTTAGAGTTGAAACCTGCCACTTCTTATTTTTCGTTGAAATGTCTAATTCTGTGTTATAAATAGATAAAACAAAAAAAATTCCACACATATAAGATGTGATATTTTTATTATAACGAGCAAAAAATGTTGAAATGTGATATTATTACACGTATTACACAATTTCGTGTTAATAAAATGTATGAAAATCCATAATAATCAGTGTCTTTTAGATAAAATTATTATATTTGTAATCATTTCTAAAATACTAAATACCATTATGTGCACAAAGCATGTAGACTGTATAATATAACATTATAATGCGTTATGTGCATGTGAAATAAAATGAAAACCTACAGATAAGGCTAATATACGAGCAAAGTTAAGAAAACATAATATAGCGATAGTGCATTTCAGATAATATTATTAGATATCATTGATCGATATAATAGTACACCTACATTATAATATTAATATAATCAATTACACTATTAACTTATAAGTTTATATAACAAAATGTTAGACTGCACAATTATACAGTAACAACATACTTGTGTGGTTTTGTGTGTGCAATATAATCATTTATAACGCCTAGAGATCGAGGGACCTATAAAAAAAAATTACACTTTTATTTTTTCTTCAAAGTGTCGATTGATATACGCTATTATTTAAAACATAAAGGCGATGTAATAAAGTCATAATATTAGATATTTATATAATATAAATGAATTATGCAAATAATCTCGATTAACGATTTTTACCGTTTACTCATTTAGACGCAAAATGGATTTGTTTAAACAGCCTAATTCGAATTCGAACTTACTTTTCGATTCGCTCAGTATTTGGAAGTAAACGTTTTATAACATTCGAGGCAAAACACATAATATATAATAATTTACGTATAATTTTCCACGCCTTTACCGTTGAAATTAAGGATCGTCTAATATTTTAACAATAATCTTTGATTTACTGAAATGATCGTTCTAGAATTTCATTGTTATCAGTTTTTTTGATAATATTTTCACATATAGTACAGAGCAATGTGTTTATACGTTTTTGCGGCGAAAACGCAAGAGTCAAAAGTCGCGGGTACAAGTGAAAATAAGTCATAAAGCGCGCGCGCGTAACTATACGTTTTATTGTGTTATTGATCGGGTCGGTCGCGGGTGGAGCTTGCCGGAAAAGGTTTCCGCTAATGAAACGGCGGCGGCGGCGGCGCTTGTGGGGTTGCCCCGGGCGTGTAATAGTCATGCGCCGCAGGTACCCGCCGCAAATGCGAGGGCGAAAAGTCGAAGGGAAACTTTTGTTCAACGGTTGTTTTCGTTCACAGTCATGACCGAAACTAACCGCACTAAAAGCTAACTTTTTTTTCTTTTTTTTTTTTTTGTCAACGAATATTTAACAAAACAACAATTGTATAATATTATTACACCTATACAACAATAATTTAGACGAAACAAAACACAATACAGTATAGTATTGCAAGTCAATTTTGTACTTTTGTACTTAAAAACTATGATATTTTCGTAACACCTATAGCTGTTATATTCAATAAAATTATAATTGGAATATTTTGTTCCGTAGATATTATATAATAATAATAATAATAAAATAATACGACTACGCCGTTGTGTGAAAAAAACTATACATATAATACATTTATAAAACATAGTCACGCATACAAATACACATTTTTTACCATTTTTGTCGCATCGTTGATTATCAAATTTCAACAATTTTTTTATATAAACGTTATGCGAAAATAATAATATATGATTAATATGATCAGGACTCGGATTTTATAACACTACAAAAGTAATACAAATAATTTATTTTATTTTCATCAATATGAGATTAAATTGAGAAATTGAGAGAAAAAAAGGGTTGGTATTTAAAAGAAATGCACACATTATAATTGCTTTTTCAGTTTTCATTGACTCATCTGAACATTGAATGATGATAATGTAATTTTTTATTAAAAAAACTAATAAAATAAACTTAAAAAGCAAAAATATAAACTTTGGTAAAATATGTGAAATAAATGTATGTATTTTATTTGTTTACATCACGAAATTAATTTGTATTATTAGCTATGTTTACGTTGAATTTACACAAATATATAAATACTATAATAAAATCTGAGCTCTGAATTTGATAATATATAATATTTGAAGTTATGCATATCAAGTTATTATACTATTATGGAGAATTGGAGACTAAATTAATGTTTTTCTTTTTATATAAACATCAGTCGTCATTATCAATTATAGACTAATTGCATACTTCATAATCGTTAAATATAATTTTTCTACACAATATAATATGCACAAATATATAATTACCTATAGTATACATTATACATATACTTAATGACAATAACGTATAGGTAATAATTAATGGTATTATAACGAATTTATTTTAAAATGTGATCTAAATAGAAAGTAAACTTATATTAGCCTGTATTTTTGTTCAATAGTACAGCTAATGGACGTTTTCAAAATCCTATACAATTTTGATTTTGATGATTTCATATAGGTAGTTTATATCACATTAAAATGCGCCACCATGATGATAAATTAATAACTAATAAATTATAAAATAATTACCTAAAATATCGTTTTCAATGTCTATACGGTTATACATGAATGTAAATAGCAAAAACGATAAGTTTACAATTTTTTAAAAACTATTATATAACAATAGATATGTCGTATCTATTGATTATAATTGTAGTGGACTATGTAAAAGTTAGGTACTTTATAGTCATAAGATAAAGACATATTAACACTCTTTTTCAGATAACTCGTACAGTAAAACGTTTTATTTCATACACATATTAACATTACTATGTTATGATAGCCAATAAATGTATATAATTAATATGAATATGAAATTTACTTTGAACTTTTTGGCAGGAATCTCTTCAAACTTATATAAGGTCCTGTTCATCGTGTATTTTGTAATTTTTAAACTTCACTGACCTCACAAAAAAAAAAAAAAAAAAAAAACAATATATAACTAACCTATTCCGGGCATTCATTTGTTACCATTTTACCATAGTGTGACAATATTGAATATAATATAAATATAACTGAAAAGACAACTCGTAAATGGTTAGGTAAATGTAAATGTTAGTCAATTTTATCTTACGAATAGTACTTATATAAGTATCACTGTATAAATTTGCCTAAATTTACATTAATATTATATTTTTTAACAGGCTCTACGATAATATAGAAAATATAAACCGTATACTATTTTAAATGTACCGATTCGAAGCAATGAATATGAAGTAACTTTGACTTCCTTGACAAAATGACACGAAACATGCCAACATATTGTAGTATATTTATAAGTTATAACTGTGGTCTCGTCATTAAACGTATAAGTTACACATAAATATTTTATTGTATTATGTCGTTCGTATAATATTACTTTATATTCGAACATATGTCAGTGAACTTTATACCAGATGATATTATCATATTTTCTCGGCATAAATATTATTTAAGGTAGAATGAAAATATCACATCTATATGGATACGTTTTATGAATATTTTATTTCCATTTATATAGTTGAACTAATTGAGTTTCTGTGTGTATATATATATGGATATGCAACTTTCACAACTGTCTCAACGATAAAAATAATATTTAATCACTAATGGTATTTATAATTGATATAATATAACTTGTATCTAATTTATGAATTTTTCTTATAGACCATAATAATATAGACACAATATATATATATATATATATATATGACTCGTGTGCAATATTAAAAATTAATAATATATTTAATTGTAATATAGTGGAGTATTAAATAAAAAAAAGAAATAGCAATCGAACAACGAGAATAGTTTTACACGGATACGACTTTAATAGTCTCCGCCCACAAATAAATTCTAATCGAATTTTATTATTATATATTATGTCGTTAAAATAGCTTGTAATTAAATAATTTACAGACCATTAGCGAACGTTTGATATTAGATTTTTTTATATTATTTATATATAAATTTATTGGCTATAAATCTTAAATAATTTATACCGTAAATAGAACGAGATAATAAACAAAATAACTAGTATTATTCTAATGTGCATACTTTTACTACAATAAGTTTTTTATGTGATAACGGCGCATTTAATAAAAATTTAGAAGATACATATCAAATATCTTATAAAACAGTTTATCGCGTTAATTGATATTTATTTTATATAGACACCATTCGACTTTGAATGCACTTTGTCGTTATAATAGTAATAAAAATTTAATTTTTAGTAAAACAAATATTTTTAACTATAAAACCATCACAATTCACTAATAAATGCGTTTCTTCACTTCCTGGGAATCTTTGTCGCAGACTCAAGAGAAAATGATGTCGAGATGTTTAGGTCTAATTAAATACAATTATAAATTCCAGTTTTAGTGTAATTATTAGGTGGCTCTTATTCACAATAACCCAGTGTTTGTCTCCCCTTCTCATATATACTTATTTTGCATATATGTATAGACTAAAAATTATATAATATCTTCTTCTTGATTAATTAATCACAAGCCTTTTAGGCGGCATAACCCAATACCTCCATTCTTCCCTGTCTTTTGCAGCTTCTTTTGCATTTCTAACGAGTAATGACCAGTTTCCTTAAGTCTACTTGTACTTTGTCTGTACATCTTTGTTTAGGTCTTTCTCTAGGTATCTTAGTGTTTGGTTTTCCATCTTGTTATAATACCTTGTACAATTAATGTTTTTGATCTTCATACAAAATATAAATTTTATACATACTCATTAGGTACTCAAATATAAATGAAAAATTATCGTGACTAAAACTTAATCATAAAATCAGTGAAATCAAAATGTATATTTAATCGAATTGCATATATAATCTATATATACACATTAATATTAAAATATAATGTATCGCGTAAAAACAAACAGATGTC
>CM023359.1:8772588-8865018 GCA_013282895.1 Eriosoma lanigerum | reverse complement strand
ATTTTTTATCTATACAACAATCATTCATATAGTATCATAATGCGACGTATGGTCTATCCGCTATCGAACAACATCAAAGCCATCGTCGTCGGAAGAAGAAAATAGAAAAAAACCCGATCCTTCGTCCAAATCATCGACTACATGCGGTCCTAACCATATACGACGACCAAGATTCAAACCATAATGATGATAATAATAATAATATTAATAATTATAATAATATACAACCTATCCATATTATAAATTTATAAAACATAGGTATACGTATATGGCGATCGTCTATATATAATACGATATATTCGCTATTCGGGAACAAACGTGCTCGCGTAAATCGTTTTTAACCAAAACCGTCGGCACGGGGCGATACGCGGAGATATGATGTTGCCGGAATACATAAAACGTTTAAACGAATCAGACGCGCGTGGTTTGAATTTTTTAGTATGTAAATACGCGCGTATCGGCCGTCGCGTTTATGTATAAATATTTTATTTCCCCTCTCCCGAGAGAGGAAAACTATTTGGTTCGGCATTATCTATTGAGAATGAAATTATTTAGATCTATTTTGAAAAAAAACGTATATATATATATTAAATTATTAACATATTTTTATCACATGTAGATAAAAAAAAGACAACTATAATGTCCCGCAAATACAGTCGTCAATCGAAATTTAGTTATTTTTATGACCATCACATCCATATGATAATGATTGTTCAAAAAAATCGATCGACCGTACGGTTACAACTTACAATTAATAGTCAACAAATAACAACTTTGCTCAAGAAATTATAACTATACAACAATAATATACAATTTTTTAAAATTAATTAGCAAATTTAAAATAAAAAACATTTTATACCTATGTGAGATTAAATTTATAATAAAATATTAACCGATATCTTTTTGTGATTTTAAGAGAAAATATCTATTATCTTACATTTATACATTTGTCACCTGTTATTTCTTCAAGATAATTTTTCAACCGAATATAATTAATATAATGTTTTTATTTAGATAATTATTTAATATGACCTGTAACATACCTCGTAGTATCAATAACGTTTTTATGACATTTTCAAGCGTGCACTATAAGTTATAAAATATGTATAACATATACAATATTATCTATTATAGTAGATGTGACAATGATAAGTGACGGTTATAAAAAGATAATAAATATTAAAATATATATTTCTTCTGAAATATAGACGTCACGTCGTTTAAACAAAATAATAATAATGTTTTAGTTCTTTTTCAATTTAATGACCATTAGAGATCTACGCAATACTAGGCTTTTGTTAAATCTTGTGATCGTTGTTTTACGATCGATTTGAGAAAAAATAATTTATCAATAAAAAACACGATGAGAAAAACAATTCCTGATGTTATGATATTCACATAGAAAGCCATCATTTAATTATATAATATAATAAATTTTATTATAAGGTTGTATTATTCGTAGGTAATATATTATATTTTATTATTATTATTTTTTTTTATTAATATATTTAATTTCTTATTGTTAGCCGTTAGGTGGGCAAATATTCTTATAATATAATATACGACACTTATAAAAATACTATTGTCTTTAAACGTATAATATTATATACGTTTTAAGTTCTGCGTAAAAAGAATTAAATTTTACAATGATGTGTATGTTCATTTTTTTACATTCCTGATATGAATATTAAATTATTAGATACGAATTATTTTATAGGCTTATAATCATTGAGTAATAATTATATTAAATACAAATATTACCGTTGAAATTTGAGAAAATAATATATTAATATATAATACTATTTTACGAATTATAACAATTATAACTAATTATAAATTAAATATTTACATATTAAATAGGTATATATACTATTATATTGATTAATTTTAAAATACTTATAGGTTCATTTATGATTCAGGTTAATGAACGATTGTAATTTAATATACTCATAAATTAGATTCTTTATTTTTTTGAGATTTAGTTATTTGTTTCGTAAATCAATTATAGAATTGATTTTTACTATTTTGTGGCTTATAAAATATTTAAAATTTAGTAAATTAATACACCTTTTAGTTAAAGTTTAAAAGATTATTGAAAAATATAATACAAATTTTGAATATAACTATATTATAATAAATTCGTTTCATAAAATAATACATGACGCGTTATAGGCATAATTTTAGGTACTTTATTTTAAACATATTTTAAATTACTTCATAATATTATTCAGTCTAGGAGGGTCAAATAGGTGTATTATGTACTTTGTAGCAGGTATGATATTTCTATGAATATCATTAGAGAATATCTACATTTAGAAACTCGTAATAAAATTTTAATATTTTTTTAATGATTCGATGACATTGAAATAATATATGGTTAATAGAGCTGGAAATGAAGGTCGTAGACCTTTAAACTGATAAGTCAAATTAAACAATACTGTTTAATATTTACTATTTAATGTGCAATTTACGTGGTACGTAGTTATTACGACTAGCACTGTACACATAAATGGTATGTAGTTACTGGTTCTGGTATAAGAATGGTGTCCTTCAAATTAATATGGTATCTTATTAATTATTATTATGTAGAATCATATTTTTGTCTTTGGTGCGTAGTGATTATAAAGTTTTCTAATTATCATTGTAATTTTTATTCTCATGCTTCCTCCCACAAGTTTATATAAAAAACAAAAATAATTTTAATTAATATCGAATTTAAAGGAATTGTTTTGATATTTTTTATTTTTAAACATACAATTATTTTGTACCGAGATTATAATATTTGATGGGTCCATTATTTTAGATATATTGATTTCATAATTATGTGTGCTCTTTTAGGTCTGAAAGCATGATTTTGGGCAGAAATAATAATGCATGGTAATATAATAGACTGAGTATCACGAATAGGGAATGATTTTGGTGGAGAATTACAAATATAGTATTTTATTTAGCTCATTTTTCGAATTTATCAAAAGTTTTTCTTTAGGAGAAGAAAAACTACCAAAAAACTGTAAATTGACGAAAACTGTAATTTTGATGAACGCGATTTTAAATACTTTAAGATAACTAATGAAATTTTGAACGTAGTTATTACGTAGGACTTATCTTCCTAATAATGTTCAATATAATTTACAATTTTGGATTTTATGGTTTAAAACGACATACTCTTGAATATGCATAATATAACAAGTTTTGAATATTGTAAGTCACAATTTTATTATAAAATGCAATTTTATGATTCATGTTATGATTTTTATTGTCTTCAAATTTCATGATTTCACATTGATGTTTGATAATTGATTTTTGTGTTTTCAAAAGTTTGAAAGTACCTTTTTGGGTAGGAGATGTTCTTCGATTACCATAAGTAAAATATATGCTTTCAGTAGAGAATTTTGTTTAATTGGTACTTTATTTAGATTATTTAAAATTCTCAATATTTTTCTAATTATCAGGAAAAACCAATAATAACAGCAGAAAACATCAAAATTTGCAGAAACTACATTTTCGACGAACTTGATTTTCATTATTTTTCTTCAATTTTTCTGTAGAACTTTACTTGATAAGTATAGAAAGTTTAGAAAAATAAATAATTTCAGTATATTATATATCAGACTGAGTTTCTCTCAAATTCATATTTACGGATGTAATATTATAATTTATAATATAACATAATAACATTTCACCACTAATTTCTCCGAGGACCCAATGGCTCAGAATCGACTCTCGACTTTTTTTTATTTTATCCTTTAAGCGTACCTAAATTATTTCTAATTTGTTTATCAATTTTTTTTATGTAATGCAATATAGTATTAATATTTTAATTTTCAATTATTTTAACACTTTTCCTATGCGTTTTCTTTACCGGACCACCGAGATTTTCTCGACAACTCGCCAAGGCAATCAGGACCAGTTTATCTAAATAGGTAGAATCTAGAAAATAGTCTAAATTTAAAATTAATTTTAGAAACGGACTAAAATATATTTATCTATCTAATTATATAACCTTACCTAACTTTGCTTGCTTAAATAAATAAAGACTTTCGATTTAGTACACAGCGATATCGAATTATGTCTTTTATTTGATCATGTAGTTTAATACATTTTTATAATACTTTACAGTATTTTAAATAATATACTCTTTTAAACAAATATTTTTATTTTTATTTTAAAATATAATTTTTTACAAGGAAAAAACTAGCTGCAAAATCTGTTAAGTATACCTAATGAATCTAGACAATACCCATTTTACATCGATTCCTATCGATATGATATTAATGTAACATCTAAATCGAAACGAGCACGTTTTAGCGTAAAACGCGATACGTCCGTATACATTATCAGATGATTAAACTCATATGTGTATTGTGTCGGATATTGTATACTATATAGTATAATATTATCGTTTATCGGCATGTACATCTCGAAACGTCAAGTCCACCCCGCTCGAGGATGACACGTTGCCGTTTTGATTTAGCTGATATGTATACGACTTTATACACAGTCTCGTTCCGCCGCCGCATATATAATATGCGAGCAAGGGGTTTTTCGATAATGTTGTTTCGCCTCGTATACGCACTCCGCGCATAAAAGTACACGGCAAAACTATTATATAAATATATATACCGCGGTATAAACCGGAGGGTTGGGTTATATTATTATGTATAGTGGTAGCGGTAGTGGGAACAACCCTCAAGAGAGATCGTACGCTCCAGGATTAGCGATTGCGTGTGCGTATATATATATATATATATATATACTGCTGGTCGATCAGCGTATACCAAATGACGTCACCATCGCTTTGGCTTATAAACTCGTCACGGTATCTTTCTGGTCTTATATACACTCTGTTACAATAATAATATACGGACTAGTCGCGTATTACATAATAATATATACATATATTATATACAGAGTGATTAGAATATCGTGTTCCATGAATACCGTAGGTTAGGTGTGCTTTGTCACATACTCCGTTGTTAAATGTTCACAGAATTCACACACAGTCTCACAGGTGGAAATAGGGAGTTGCTTGAGAGGGCTTAGCCCCCTCCCCCATATTTTTGTACAGAGAAGATAACACAAAAGTAAAAACTTATAACAAGAACTATATATAAAATTTATACAAGCGACTTTTACAACAAATATAATTTTTATTTCATAAACATGAGGCAATGTTCAAAAATGTGTATTCTCTTGATGCATAATATATATATAATATAAGATTTTTATAATAAAATGACAGAAAATGTTAAATTTACTAAGGTAATCAGTACAACAAAATGTTGATATATATAAAATATATTTATATGTGATCATGTAAAAGTTTTGTTATATTGAATATTTAAGTATTGAGCCTGTAGCTACCCCAAAAAATTTGTCTCAGTTCCATCTATACAAAATCTCTCAGATCATAAACGTATCCAGCATTAAATTTTTTTTTTTTTTTTTTTGGGTGGGATAGGGTTTATAAATACGTAAATTGTAACCTATTTTAACTGTACTATTTTTATTGTATACCTATTATAATATATTAATTACGGTGCAACATATATAATTAGGAGTCGCCATTTGGGAGGGAGCAGGGTGGGCCACGAATACCCTATATTTTTAACGTATTAATGAGTAAAAAATGCAAACGCAATATTCAAACACCACTATAATAATCTACAATAACATGGACTTATTGTACTTTTGTATATTTGTACCATTTTGTGGTTTGTATTTTGTATCTTTGTAGGTTGTTTAGCAGTGAATAATGATATATGTTTAATAAAATTATAACTAAAATACTTTGTTCATTTATAAAAAATGTATTGCAAATAACGTTGTCAGTTACTAATACATAGTTTTTAATATCAAACGAAATTGGCCTGATCTACGTAATACTTGGTCTGCTTCAATTTTCGCTCCTCTTATAAAAATATTGAAATGGTACCCCTGTATATAATATATAATTTATTATGTATTTATTAATATGTCGATGAATTTTCAGGGGGGTTGAAATTTTTACGCGAAATTTCGATCACCCTGTATATATACGTATATAAGTATATATATAAATTTATATTATTCGCCTCTGGCGATGTCCTTCTTTTTCACCCCGCAGATCCCCTCATCCCTTCTTATAATCCTCGGCAAGACACGAGCTGAATTTAATGATCTATAGGGACTTCCTAAAAACCCACCGCCGCGTCATCACCTCATCTTGTCGTTCGCTCATTATAAAGCATCCGGCCCCTCGTACGCGTACACACGTTTTATATAGCAATTTGATACACTGATTTATATATATATTTATTTTTTCCATTCTCTTCCGGACAGGACGTAGGGTGGAAGCCGCGCATTGATCGCGATCCGCCCTCGAAAAAACTCGTTCACCTGACATCCGCGACGTCTGACTTTATAATATACTTTTATTATAATAGTATATACTCATAACAATATATTATGGCTCGAACATATTATTATTATTACTATTATAATTATATAGGAGACGATAATGATATTACGCTTATTGTAAAATATTATGTGAATATATTATATTATTATACACGTCACGGTGCAGTGTAATGTATCGGGTATACAATTGAAAAACGTCATTTATGTGCGCAGTTTTCCAATTAAATTTTAATTGCACTTGCACTACAAAGGACTTGATAACATATGATAATAATCATGAACGTAACTAGAATCACATAATTAGAGAGACTATTATTCCTTATTCTTATAAATGAATAGCCAAAAAAATATTCTTTTAAAGGATTTGGTATATGATTTCCAAGAGATCTAGAAACATTTTTAAGGGGGCTAAATAGCCGTTATACACGACGAACATAATATAATAATCTGCAGTTTGCCCGATACGCATATTATTTGTATTAACGCAAAACGTATACTGTTCGTCATTTAGCTAAAGACATGGACATTATATCGGCAAGTTTTTAAATCTCTGTAGGGTATCCATCGTAAAGTATATAGCAAAATCACAGTAACGCAAATTCGTATTGTGACGTTTAAGTTGAACTTAGAGTGTAAGCAAATAAGTTACAGCGTGTTAAAAAAATTTTAAAAATGAATACACTGTAATTTCTTTATCGGATAATATTTTATAAAACGGATATGACATTCCCTCTAAAATATGCTTCTCTGTAAATTTGCTAAGGTTAGGCTCTTAATAAATAATAAATAATATCTAAATAAGGATATTTATGCTCTGATTTCAACCAAAACATCGCAATTTTAGTCTGTCAATGAATTTATTTATACTTTATTTAAAATATGAAAAAAATTTAAATACGTATAGCTTTGTTGTTAGATGGCATTTTACATAAACCCCAAACAAAATGTTCCACTCTTTAAATTTGTTAATAAATGTTTAATCGGTAAATTTAAATCAAATGTTGCAATTTAGGTTCTACTATTAACTGTGTTTTACTATATTTTCTTTGTATAGATGGAGATAACAAATATAATTAGAGTCCACTTAATAATAACAATTTCGTTAAATAACCACGTAATTAAATTTGGCAATTTAACTAATTTTTATAACTTGTTAAATTAAGTTATTTTATAAAAGTTTAAGGTAAATTGAAAGTTAAAGGTAACTTGACTTAATTCAAAATAAAATCATTAGATATAATTGTAGATATTCGTTTTACCTTCAATTTTTTTCATATTATATTATATACCTACCTGTACAGTGTACAGGGAAGAAATTTACTTAAATGTACAATCATTGCTGTTGCAAGTTAAATTAAATATAAAAATATTTTATTTTTTATCTCCATAAAACAATGAATTAACTTTAGATTAAGTTGGTAGAAAAAAAAATTACCTTATCATATAAGTTAACTTTTCAACCCCTTATTTGTGGTATACGTATATATCACCCAATAATATTGTAATGATGTATTGTTACTGTATCACGTATGAGATTGAAGTTTGAAGTTTACAAGTCTGAGTTATGTACGAATATATTATATTAGATATCAATTAGAAACCAAAGATTTTAAACAATCGGTAGTAGATAATTACCCAGTCTGATGATATATTTTAAGTAGTTCGAAAATATTTTTTAAACTTTGTTAACAATAATAATAGTTATTACGCTTTTAAATTTTATGGTGTGGCTATGATTTTTCATATTTTTATAAGGGTCCAGCAGAACTGTTAGAGAACTGTCGGATGTATTGTGCGCAACGTGCTGATTTCAGCAGAATATATTATTATAACAATATATTTTCTAATTCGCTACGGTCAATCAAAAACGTATCGTTTTGTCGTGCGGACTTTCTCGTGTGTTCCACGCGTAAACAAACCACTGCGGCAAGGCCATATACCCGCGGATTAGTGCAATTAAGTTAATGATAAAAATATAAATAAATAAACTGTACCTATTTTGTACGAATTACCTATGTCCTTTACGTTCGTGCCCCCGTCGCGAAATGTGATTTCCAACGATTTATTATATACCTATGATATATTATCATATTTACCGTCTGGTCGCGGGCAGGATTGATCGGAGATTTACGACGTGGATGTATAATATACACGACTGCATGTTATATGCATATATGGCCGTCTGTTTTCAGTTCGATGACTGGAACTTTTATCCGAGGTCGACCCGCAACGACAAAATTCATCATCCATATATACATGTAACATTTATAACAAATAACGATATTTACATTGTACGTCGATATAGGTTTAATGATCTAACGGTGATTAATTGCCGACACTGACTGTTTATACGCGTTACCTACGCATATGTGCTAGAATTGATCTAGTGATCTAGTAGTGGAGTGATTTTTCGATTTATTTTTATTATTTTAATAGCAATATTAGAAATCACAGCGTACACACGCGTATAGCGATCGTGTTTAGTGCAGTTGATATATATATAATATTATAATTTATACCAATAATAATGTCTATGTCTATAAGTATGTATATTTTAATACGTACTTATACTATATTTTATGCAAATTAAAAAGTGCAACGTTTGGCACAATACATAACCGGATCGTCCAAACGGAATAATAATAAAACGAATATTATATACCTACCGGTAAAACATTAATACAACGTATAAATTACAATGATACCGGTTACGCGTATAAAATATGTTATCAATTGGGTATATTTAAATAATCGATATAGGTTCATTTAGGATTTATAAAATACACATGCGATGTAATTTCCTGGAAGCAACTTTGATATAGCTAACTTAATTCGAACTAAAGACAGTTCTAGAAATGGAAAAAAGCGCAAAAATAAATAGGTAAATACTTATATAGATGACAGTCCTAATATCCTAGAGATAATATATATGTATAGAGCTTGTAATTTATTTAAAATTTAAAACTGACTCATTATTGTTTAAATAATTTGGACGATAACCCTCTTAGCCAGTGTCGGTTCCATAAAATTCTGACAGGGGGTACATATTATTTATATTTTTGTAATGTTTCTATTTTGAAATTAATATAGAATATGAAAAAAATATTTTAATACAGATTTAAATATTCGATAATATATAATTATAATTAATTATTTAATACATGTATACAATTTATATATACCTAGTAACTTCTTGTCTCGTATAATAAAATGTACGTATTTGTTTAACTTCTGAATATATTGTTATAAAAATATAAAGCTATCCCAAAGTTTGTCTAGAATCTCTCGACAGGGAGAACACATGACCCTTTGCCCCCCCCCCTGGATATACTACGACGCTGCAGTCTTAGTCCACCCCTTCAATCCTGGCTCAGTACGTTAGTATATTATTCATCATTGTAAATATTCGCGAACGCACAAAACAAAACGGATATACACCGGGAGTTGTAACACCAATGTAATTCCGATCGCTCTGTATGCTCATATAATATGTTGCGATGTTATACGCGATAATAATATTCGTACCGCGATCGTGCGCGGAATCGAACACGTGTTCGTCGCTATACATTTTCTATAATTGCGTTACACTGCGCATTATTCGATATTATGAAAGCATCCGACCCCTGCACGCGCTACACAATCGACAATTTATTTAGCGTCACGCCGTATGTACGCTAATGATATTAATATATACATTTTTAAAAACAAATTGCCGATGCGTCGCGACAGAGGTTAACGGACATGTGGCGTCGGACGGGCGGCTCGCTCGACCGTAATAAGATTTCGCAAATCGAATTCCCGCGACGACCGACCGACCGACCGACCGACCGAACGACCGGGTGCGCCATCGAAGACTCGACGTATGCGCCATTATGTTATGTTTTAATCGGGTTACGCAAACGAGTGGTATTTTTTGTTTTGTTTTCGTATTATTGTACAGTGTACAGCCGAATGCGACGTCGGAAACGTATATTTCAACGGTCGTTATCAGTTTCAAGATTTTTAGATTTAAAATAATTATTTCTAAAAAAGTGATCTAGAAATGTATAATGAAGATGAGTGATAATTTATTGTGTGTGCAGTTGATATGTTCAATTACTTAAGTTGGATAGTAGAAAACAATGGTAGTTCTGGGGGGGGGGGGGGGGAATGAAAAATAGGATAAAATATAGAATGGATGAAGTAGATATAGTGAATTTAGTCGTCGGGTGTTCTAGTGTGGCGTAAGGATTCTGATAGGATTTAAAGGTAGATATAGTATATAGATTATTAGTGAAGCCAGCGATGTTATATTAATAAAAATGAAGAAGTGAACAAAACAATGGAACAGAGGATGAGTGTAGCGGAGATGAGAATGCTAAATTAGATGTGTGGAGTGACTAAAGAGGATAGTAATGAATACAAAAGAGTAAGTATAAGAGTTTAATCAATTGTGATGGGAAAAATGAGAGACTGAAATGGTTTGGACATATTTTGAAGAGAGTTGGTCCAGAGGCAATGAGAGTTATTTATTTATTTAAAATATAAGTCATATAACAATAAGAAAACTGTACAATGCAATTACAAATTACAAAATTAAATTAAATATATAATTAAAAGTTGAAACTAAAAACATAGTCTAAAACCAGATGAAATCAGAATAATCGGTAAAACCTAATATTAAGGTTTTGTGAAATATAGAGAGTAAAAATAAACCCCTGTCATTAAGGGGAGATACATTTAAAAAATTAAAAATCTAAAAGTTTAAAAGAATTTAAACGAAATAAATAGAAAGTAGAAAATAATATTTTGATCTGACTCAATAGTTTTGTTCTAAGGTTACACCTAATAATGTATTATTTATTCAAATCAAAGCGTAATTTTCAAACGAGTTGTTATGGTAAGGTAGGTAATTAATGTAGAAAGTAAGAGAAGGAAAAGAAAAAGAAGTAGCGAACAGGCGGAATAAAGAGTAAAAACATATTTACAACTGATGTTTAGTTTTTCAATCAAAAATTGACTGAAGAATGAAAATAATTTTGTTTACGGACATATATTTTTTAGTAGATTAATAAAATAATAAGCATCGCGCATAATTTTTATACAGAATTTTATGAATAGATTATATTATGTAGATAAATATATCAAGTATTATAATTTATTATTATTGGTATAACCATATGCAAATTGCCAACCAGGTTTATTATTGTTTATTGAGTATAATATTATTCATTATATGAAGTTTATGGAATGGTAATTATAGTTGGAAAATATTAAATAATTGTTAATTTTTTTAGGTACTGTGCACTATATTATGTATCACCTCTAAAACGATCATCAAATCATAACTAGTAAGTGTAAATCACTGACAAGATATTTGATATTAATACATCAAATATGATATAATATTATATGTTAAAAAAAAAAATATTAAATATAATTATTTTAAAGGAAACGTTTAATTTGTTTTTTAGAAGTATATTATGTAGAGTCATAATATAATTTATAATTTTTCGTTCAAATTGTTAAATATACAAGTGACTATTATGATTTATGGTACTACAAAAGTTACAAACCTCTCTGTATATAGTATTATCTACCGATATACTTAATAATTTTGTTGGAGTAAATGAATACGAACGTTCAACGGTGTACAACGAAAATCGGCTGGTTTTAAATTATATATTGTTATTTTGTTTATAGTAGGCGTAGAATAATAATTGCTTTTCGTCGCATGTGTAAGAAACCAAATAAATAAAGTTATAAATTTATTCTATAAACGAACCCGTATAAAGTGTGTAGATATTATTATATGCTCTACTTGTTCTATAAATCAAAGGAAACGTCTAAAAAATATATAATTCCGTATGAGATGCTGTGGCCTGTGGGCGCATTATATGATTTTAAACAAAACCAATGTATTATATTTAAATATTATATTATTGTTGTAAAACAAATCGTTTTTAATAGCCAGAATTTTATTGACGGAATAACAATAACAGTTATAACATTAATTTAGTTACATTAATTTCTTAAAAACTAGGTACAATAAATGTCTAAAAATATAATAATAATAATTAAAGTAATTAAAAACCAGATTATTTAAAATATATATTATATACTGTATTATATGTATAATATTCATACTATAGTTTATTATTGTAGCAATTTGTGTTTACTTTTGTCATAATAATATAAATGTCCTCATAATATCATTAAAAATAGGTAAAAAAAGATCTAGAAAATTTAAAAATAAGTGATTACAATAAGTTCTTGAAAGATAAAATACATTTATAAATTGGAAAGAATCGTCTCGAAGCGTTCTAAAATAAAAGATACAAATGTATTAAAATCGGATCCTCTATAGTATGTCATTTTTAGAAGTGAAAAGAACAATACATAAGGTACCTACATGGAAAAAGGTCGAGTCGGTGAAAATAACATAATCTGATTAATAATATTATCTTGTTTGCACATAATATACTTTAATATTATATTATATAAATCATGATGTATATTATTTTCCATTCTATAGGATAGCATATTTTAGTTTTCCCGATGAAATTCCAATATAGGTGAACGTCTACAGCTTTAATCATAAACTAAGTTAAAGTTAAATTATTATAAATTACATTTTTTGTAGTATTGTTTTAACTTTAAGTAATTTATTATATAATTATTTATAGTTATACTAAATGCATAACGAGAATTTGATAAATTTACATTGAAATTCTATTTAAAAATGTTAAATATTATTTCTGTATATACTTATTATGTGTTCCATATTATGCATAATATGTTGTTATTGTGATTATTTTCAAGAGTTAACATTTATATCGCATAAACGATATATGCAATTATAACTTTTAACCATATAATTTTGCATAATATTTATGTATTATTTAATATTTATGATGACTGCGATACGATAATAATATAGTTGTCCGTTCAGTTAATATTTTTTTATAGCTATATAAATTATAATATAATAATCGAATATTAAATGTGATGTCGTTGTGTCTCATCTTTCGCTGTTCATTCAGTGTAACTCTGCTGTTTAATTACAAAATAACACTAATTAATAAATCAACCCACGTATTAAATTTCGTAATTTAAAAAAAAGTATCGTAATTAAGAGAGGAGAACCTAACCTAACTGATATTCCCTTGTCTATAAGACGTTTATATTTATAGAATATAAGAATAACACGACATTCTGTGCGATTGTGCAGTCAGTAAAATAACAAACAATTATTAATAATGTCTATCACACTAGACAAGTGTAAAAAGCTTATCGAAAACAAACCGAAGAACATGCGATTAAATATAACGACGTATTTATAAAAATAATTATTTTATATATCTGTACTAAGACCAATCTAATTAATAATGTTAATAACGTTGACAATTAAAATCGTTCAAAACCGTTGAAGCTATTCAATATGATTTTATTACAATAAAAGAAAGCGCGTTATCGGCGTTGAAATAATAAAATAGGTAACTTCAATCATTTATTTTATGCATAGTGTACAATAACATAATTTAATAAATACAAATAATCGCATCTTTCCCCTTAGAAAACTATATCGCTTTAAAGAAATTACGATCAATCCAACGATCATAATTATTACCTATACTCGTATTTTTATGATATACATAAATATAACCGTGCAAGTCGAAAATGGTTAAAAAATATAAAATTATATTTCTTCATATTAAGTTCATATTCATTACACGACACACTACAAAAATTGTAGGCACTGATAACAGAAAAGTAGTCGATAACACGGAATTTATTTTACGATAATTATATTATAAAAACAATATTATACATTCGCTATTGTTGTACAGGGAAATCACAACAGGTGTCACTGTCGTCAAATGAATTTGGTATACAACATTTTATGTTATTATACATATGCGAATTATTACTATCGTCAACCATCTGCGCATTATTTATCGGTATACAGGGTGATCAGGATTACACGTTGAGAAAAAAATATTAAATGACATTGAAGCGTGCTTTATTCCCACCGTTTTCAAAACACGATATTATAATCACTCTGTATACACAATCATATAATATACGTTGGACATATTGGACGAAAAACAGCGCGAGTTGCGTTTCAATATCGCACAGGCGCGTTTTGGCCGTCCATTTGTCGATATTAAAAAGCCGCGGCATGGACAATGGATCTCACCCCCTATCCACCTCTATCTACTATTCTCTCTATTTTTTACCATGTTTTATAATATGTACATATATACAAAATAATATAATAAGTAGTATAATATAAATATACGGATATGCTGCACCGGAGCGCCATCGTAATCAGCAGTTCTACGCGACATGTGCGGACTTTGGATATTTATATTATTATGTTCTATTATTATATAGTAAATCGCCGCCCTTATCGTGAGAGGGTGAAGCCAATTCATATAAAAGAAAAAAACTTAACAAAATAATAAAAGGATTGACATTGTAATTTTGTACTCGATTCTATAATATACTCGTATATACCTAATATTATATAATGGTATCTATATATAGTATGTACTTTTTAGTTTTTAACGACTGTATAAAATAATCATAATCCTCCACGATAAGGTTAGGTTTAGGTTCTGCTGGGTACTAATTAGTTAGGCTAACCAAACCTCACTTAATTTAACCAATCATAAATGATAGAATGAAATATGAAAGTCCATTGATGTTTATATTTATAGTATAAATAATCCTAACACTTAATAAGATAATGTTAAAATGAAACATCGATAAATTTTGAGTAAATAATATCAACTACTTAATTTAAACAATCGTATATTCATATATTATTTCTTATTACATCATGTCTATGCTATAGTATAATATTATTATAATTTTCCCTAAAAAAACAAATTATATAATATACAGGGTATACTAGATCTGTTTACCAATTGGAATATGTCCGCGAAAAATTAAAATTTTTGAATGCAGTTTTTTCAAATTATTATTTAGAAAACGGACTATAATATTACCTTTATTACGTATTTTAAAAAAGACTAGTAATAACGTCCGAAATATGATTTTTCCAATAATTAAAAAAAATTTCTAAAAATCAAAATCTTGATTCAATTAAGAGATTGACACGATAAAATTCTCATATAAATATGCTCTTTGAAATGGCTATCTTCAAATTTTACAAAATTTAAAAAAAATAGAGTTAATTTTTTTGTGAGACGTCTTTTTTTAAAACAAGTAATAAAGGTAATATTATACATAGTCCGTTGCCTAAATAATAATTTTAAAATAACTGCATTTAAAAATTTTAATTATTCGCGGATATATTTAATTAGTAAATCGATCTGGGACACCCTGTATAACGTAGCATACATTATGTCATATCATAATGTGATATAAATATATTGTAAAGATTTAAAAAAAATATTTTGATGACGTTTTATTCCTAATTAAAATATACAATTGGTATACAAGGTATACTAAACTATTTGTAATATTATAGTATGAATTAAATAAATTATTAATCCGTTTTTATATATTTGATTGTACAAGTAATATATTTTAGTAATTTATTGTGGCTTCAATAAATTCAGATAATATATTACTCGATTTGCAGACTTGATATTACAAAACCTCGATTAAATTGTCGATTAATGAACTAAATTGGACTGCTATAGAAAGGTCAAAACTGGTGCAAATTAAATTCGTTATAAAAACGGATTCGGTAACAATTATTTTATTAACAATTCGTTTTCTTGTTTTAAGACCTGCCATTGATACAGTTGGATCTTTTTTTTAAAAAAATGATCATAATATGATTATTATGATCCATTTAATGAGTAATGACTTTTATTTCCAATTACTTATAATTATTCAAATTAAAACATTCTAATATTGGTAATTATTATTCCAAAATGTATACCTATTATAGTGGATGATACAAAAATTACAAACATTTTCAATGTTATCCCAATATTTTTTGTGGAGTCCCGTCTTTTCATCGTAAATCATTAATCGCATAACAATTTCAAAAATACATTTCACAAATGATCGCAGACTACTACAAGATCGCATTATCCCAATAATATTAAACCGAAAAAAAAAATGTATTGTAAGTATTATTCATTATTTTAATTTTTTTTTTTGCAAAAAATTTGTAATAAAAAAAAAAAAAAAAAAATATTATCCAGACATTTTCATTGAAATATAAAATTAAACCAAATTCCAACATAAATATTCGTTATTATAATTTATCGTTGTACCAAACTTTAATAATAATATCGTCGGACACGAAAACAATAATTGAAAAGCCGAAGATATTTTTATTTTTTTTTTTTTATGTAATTAAACTGTATTATTACATATTGGATATACGTATAGTCTCGCGTGCAGTGTTTTGAGCGCACACAAAATACGCGAGTCCCGTGAGTCAGACGGCAAATATTTGGTGTATGCTCCGCGGGGGTGGATTGATGGGCATATTGGCTTACGAGACATTTATTGGGTGGAACGTATTAAGGCCTGGTGCGCGTGCCTGATGCATCAAAGGGTCGGGTCACCCTTTTATTGCGAATTCTTAACCGACATTGTGTGCCCCGGGGACGGGTATATGAAAAAGCTACGAACTCGTATATGTATATACAGGGTGATCGGAATACGAGAATTCAGAGATTACGAAAATGACGGAACTATCGTTCGAAACGTGTACGCCATTCACCGGATCGCTCGGCGGCACCCTGTATGTGTATAATATGTGTTAGCTGTTTTTCCGGCAAAATGTCACGTGGGAATAAAGTCAAAAATCCTGTTTCTTGCCGCCGCGTACTTATACATTTTAGTTATTACTACATATATATATATATATATATATATAGGCAGTAATCGAATGTCGAGATGAGGGGTAATGCCATCCCTCCGTATACGTTCTTTGGTTAACACTGTATCCATCCCTCCACTTATTATGTCCATTCATCTCTTGTAAAATTTATATATTAAAGTTAGTATTTCATCGGTATGGTTGTAGATTCTATTGTCAGTGGTGCACATAGGGTGAGGGCCTAGGCTCCAGAAATGTGTTCGAATTCCGTCTAAAAAATATCAAGTACAAAAACATATAGGGTGATCAAAATATTTCACCTACCTATATATAAATATTAAGAAACATGAGTACAGTATGGACGTTAGCTACCTATGACATAGTTTACTTTTTGCGCCATTGCTACATATTAATAACTAATAAAAGCAATGATCGAAACCAAAGTGTACGCAGAGTTAAATTTAAGACGGTGCTTAACATAATTTGTGTATAATAATTATGTTCTTTTTTCTGATAAATAGTAACTTGAAATATATTGATTTGATACCAGGCCCGTATTTATAGATTTCCAGGGTGGACAATATACCCCCGGTGAATCTTTAGGGGTCTGTAAATATGAATTTTTCTGTTATTTTTAACACACCTATCCTAATGAGGTATCGTAAAGATAAATACTAATGTTCAATATTATGATAATTAAATAATACATTGATAGTTATATTTATTAGATCGATAACATTTTTCGAGAAGTATTGATTAATGATAATAAATGTAATACATTAATAATGTTGCATTCCGTGATATAATAGATTAAATAATTATAAAAAAATGACGTCAGAAATATGTTTTTCCAATATATGAAATAATTTATTTTTATTACCTAGACCTATAAAACTAAAAACAATAATAAAGGTAATTGTTGCCCAATGCCTAAATAATATTTTTTAAAAAAACCACATTTAAAAATTAAATTTTTTCGTGAATTATTGTGTTGATAAACGTTTTAATTAAGATGTGATAACTTGATTGAAGTAGATGTGTAGTATTACACTTCATGCCTAATTGAATAAAAAAAAAAAGAAAGAAAAAATACAATAATAATATATAAGAATGGAAATGACATTCATTAGTCATTCTTTATATAGAATTTTATGTCACAGAAATTAAATTTTACAGCAGACAATTGAGTAGATTTTCCCGTTTGATTTTCAAATTTTGATTATCCGTTAAAAATCATTAATAATATTTAACTTTAAAAACAGCTGTTTTTAAATTTTCCGTATTATAACTAAAAGATAGCAGAGGGCGACCGCCACTGGACTACATTAGTCAAATAGTTAGAGATCTGCATCTTATTGCGAATTAAAAAGGAAAGCTGAGAAGAGTTAGGAGTGGAAAATTGATATCAACCAGCCTTTGGGCTGCTAACAAAAGAAGAACTAAAATATTTCTGTAACAAAACATTCGAAAAGAGAATAATAAGTCTTCCTTTCGTAATATAATAATATCTATACGGACAACGAAACTCGCATATCTTTAACATTTCACATTTCGGATTATATTGTTATTTATTATCATTAATATTGTACATCGTCGTTCTTAATATCAACATTTTATACACTCTAAAATGCATAATAATATATTATATTATAACATGTAAATAATATAATCTCGGTCGACCAGTTTTTACGATCGTATGGAATCATAATAATTCCCAGTTTATTTTATTGTCAAATAAATATTCGAATATTTTATTATCGCATTGTTATTGCACGTAAATTAGTTTTAAAATAATAAATGTCAGCACGTATATTATATAATAACATCGCCGAAATACTCATCTAATAATATTATGTACACACGGAATGGTTACAGACCAAGACGACTATAATACTTTAATAATAATTAATAACTGAGGTCTGAGAGCGAAAAAATAATTTTTCATCGTTGGACAAAAAATAAAACTTGTTTGTGATGCCCTTTTTCTTCCGTTTTTTATAATAATAATAATAATAATAGTTGTATGCATATATATATTTAAAATATTCACGAGAATTTATATAGTTCTTCCATGCCTATAAATATGTATATAATATTTTAGCACACATTGTCTGGTTTACTAATCTACATTACAAAATTTTTTTACTAGACACGCAGATTCGTAGTTTATATTATATTTTATAGCATACTAGCCCACCCGGTTTCAATCATGTGATTTATAAAAAATGTTTAAAAATTCAATATTAATAATAATTTATAATTTATGAATTTAAAAATTAATTTTTTTAGTTAATAAAAATTTGTTAATTCCAAATGATTTTCTAAAAGAAAAAAAATTGTGCTATTGAATAATCTCATCGAAAAACTAGAATATATAAAACACATCTATTATTTTATACATTTATACATATTATATACAAAGTATACCATTACGATTTGATACTTTTTAATAAATACCAATATAATAGTAAGGTGGCGAACGATTTCTTTATAAGGAGCCAAATTTTTTTTACCCACCCATCCATCGGTCTACCTAACCTAGTTACTTAGTCTTGTAAATAAATATCAACCGCTTTGATTACAACATTATTAGTTATTAGCAATAATTTATTCTTCTAATTAATAATTTTTTAAATAAAATGGTTTTATAAATGTTCTGACTTATGATATTCACCATGTCCACATTTAATTTTGATGTAAAATTGTAACTATAAAACCCCTTTCATTTTATCAATGTAAAAGTGTCAAATCCTCATGATACACTAATATTATACATAAATACGTACCTATATATAAGGACAATAAGTTTTATAAATTAATAAAACTTAAAATAGTACAATTTTAAATCTCTAAAAAATATTGTTATCTTAAACAATTATATTTTAAGAGCCAATTACAAAACAAAAATTGTTTATATACGTTTATAAAAAACGGAAGAAAAAGGACATCACAAACAAGTTTTATTTTTTGTCCACCGATGAAAAATTATTTTTTCGCTCTTAGACCTCAGTTATAAATTATTATTATAGTATTATAGTCGTCTCGTCCTGTAACTGTGTGTACATAATATTATTAGATAAGTATTTCGGCGATGTTATTATATAATATACGTGCTGACATTTATTATTTTAAAACTAATTTACGTGCAATAACAATGCGATAATAAAATATTTGAATATTTGTTTGATACCTACACTAAATTTAATTTTCAGAATCTACCTCGTATGAAATTAGTGATTAAAAATGTGACTGTAGGGATTGAAGAAGAAATATCATAGTCAACATTTTTAGTATGAAGAGTACAGGAATATGAGGAATTAAATGAAAGCCGGAAATAGTGGAATGGAAGAAGGTTGTGACCTAAAGGCAGATGGTAAAATTGAATTATGGTATATCTTATTGGGAGGTCTAGTCTCTATAATCAGGGTTAAAAAGCATTTAAAACTCCAATTAATGAACTATAATAGGCTTTTAAATTGTTTTTAAAAGATACACTAGGATCTACGAATAATATTTAAATTTCTAAAATATTTGTAAAATCTATATGAGAAATAAAACTTTATTATAAATGTTCATATTATTATTGTTTATTATTATTATTATTATTGTTTGGCTAAAAATAAAGAAAAATGTATTCAATTTATTTAACTGGTGTATAATAGGTAATACTAATAACATAAAAAAAATACTTAAAACTCTATAAATTTATATAATGTACGTAACAAATGTTGATTTACGAAAATTAATGAAAAATATTGAAATGTTAAAAAAATGAAAAATAAATGTTTCAATATTGAATTCATTATTGTTATACAAATTGTGCTATGTTTTAAGAGTATTTTGTTATGTTTTACAATAAGATAAAAAATGCACTTTATTATAAATTTACTATGTAAATACAGTCCTAATTATTAATTATTATAAATACACTGGGAAAAAAAAACAGTAAATAATAAAATTAATGAACGATTCGTATACGAATGACAAAACAACACAAATATACTATATATATTATATTACTTTTAGTTGAAATTTTTTGATACTTTGAAGTGTATTATATTTATTTTTTACTAATCTTTCATGTTTTTAATAATTATTTAAATCCTCACCCTAATTATTATTAATTATATATATATTATATATTATATAGCGCACCTGCCACCTGCGATATAATATGATTTTTTGCCGGCAGCGTGGACCACCTAAGACGAACGTGTAGAGCTGCAAACGCGTCATAATTATTACTATAACCCGTTGGCTATAATATATTATGAAATATACACGCGGGAAAAGCGAGTAAATTATGTAAAAAAAAAATTCATATTATTATTTTTATTGCCTTATTTTTCTCAAAATAAGTGTATTGTTATTATAATATTCCGCGG
Organism: Eriosoma lanigerum; assembly: GCA_013282895.1. NCBI lineage: Eukaryota > Metazoa > Arthropoda > Insecta > Hemiptera > Aphididae > Eriosoma > Eriosoma lanigerum. The sequence goes on along the minus strand of CM023359.1, from coordinate 8,843,442 downwards.
TTATACATATACGTAAATGCGAAGCAAACGTATAAATCTGAGTTTGCACGAGTCATCAAAACTATTCATTTAGATCAATTCAATAAAACTGAACAAGTATTGAACGTGCAAATACTTGTTTCAAGTGTGACTAAATCATAAATATCCATTTTCAGTCATTTAGAAACAATCTCTACTTTAACGATTCATAATGAAGTCATTCTAATCGGTATTTATTTTCATTAAATTGTTCAATACCTTAATTTTCACTAAACTCTGTGAATGATTTATTCAGTAAAAAATATCGCCATCAAAAATAAATCAGTGACTAAATAATAACGCTTACTAACACATGTGAACCCCATATATTATACAGAGTGATCAAAATATTAGAAAATGTTAGAAAATTAACGGGGACAACATTGACAACGGTGGCGTGGTTATGTGATTTCATGCATATTTTTATAATACGAACTTTCTGTATATACTCGTATATATATATACTAATTTCTTTATTTTTATTTTAAAAAAAAAAATGTATCCGTAAATCTGGACACTATTATAATTGTATACTTTGTATATTATAAATTTTAATTTGTGTCGAACGCTACCTTTTTCTTCTCCCTGTCAATAATACCATACATATATACTATGTACTAACTACATATTATATTAATTTATTATACTATAGCAGTGTAACCATACCTGTTGAATTTTAAATGTAATAATTTTGGATTTTTTACGGATGTAATAAAAATAATTGTATGAAATGAAAATTATAGATGATTTATTAATTATAAATTTAGGTTTCCTGGATTATTTTAAGTTTTCCATATTCGTTTGAAAAGCCGATTTAAATTTTACATATATTTCGACTTTTTTTTTCTTCACTACTTAATATTTTTGTTATTTTTCGTTCGTATACAATTTTGTATCACATTATAGAGCCTCACCGGAGTATCTACACAACAATTATTAAAATATTGACACTTTCATCATACTTTCGTGTATCATATAAAATATAATCACAAAATAAAGTAACATACTAATATTACAAAATTATAATACAACGCGCAATAGTACCATTAACTATAATATTGTATTAATCACGAACAATGACAGACATTACTCGCGCTCGCGGTTAATCTACATTATAAAAACGTATTTAATCATTTTACTGTAATTCCGAGTAGGGTTTGATGTTTTCAAAGCATAATACATAATATTTTGACGATGCTCCATAATTCGGCAAAGTGACATACTCCGTATTATTATTACTAGATTTTATTTGTAAAATTATGTTCTTCGATGAATTTATATATATTATTGTTGTTGACGCCATTCAATTGCATACAAAAACCATGAATGTCACGAACGAACATAAAAATCATAATTTTGCCCGTATCAACTTGTGGAAAAGTTATGGATTATGATAATTATTTTGTTTTTTTAACAACGCCTCCTTGAAGATAAAAAAACTTTGTTTTTTTTTATTATTTTTGTTTTCTGTTCAGAATCATCCGCTCGAGCGACAAATAAATAGTATGCCGTGAGAAATCTTGCATTGTCAAGATCGTCAGTATTTTTTTTTTTGGAAACGTATCTTTGAGACGGGTTAATCATTTGAATTCCGTAGTACCTTTATACACAACACAATAATAATATATGACAACATATTTCAGTCGTGTGTACCAGTTAATAGGTAATGTATAACAATAAAAATAACACTACAATATTATGTAGCTCCACATTTTATGTTAAACTATTACCGTAGAATTACAATAATTTTCTTTTTTAAGTATTAAGTGCCCGTGACCATTATGTTTACCGAAAAATCAACACATTTTTGCACTAAAACCGTAATCACGACATGGAAATGACGGTATATGCGTTCATTTTAATGGTTTACTTTCATATTATATCGTATTTCCGTTTAATAAAAATCACTATTCACATACAGGTCACTACATTCAACATAATATCAATATCGCCTACTATGTACCATGAATATCACTCTATAATTGTATGCGACAAATACGAGTAATTGTGAATAACCGTGAAAAAATCTAAAAACTATAACATAGCATGATATATTAGTTTTAGAATTAGGATCCTTCATTCACATAAACTATTGACTATGACTTTTCTATGTTACAAATTTATAACAAAAACGAAGTTTGTTTCAATAAATCAAATTTACATGCCTAAATACGGATGAAGATGTCTGGATACCCAAATCAAGTTAATTTTGTACGTTTATCATTCGTTTAATCGGTTTTCGTAAAAATTAGTGGTTTATTATAATTAAGATTTGAACGCGATGATATATTATATTCGAAAATACAATTCAGAGTGAAACTCAATATAAATATATATAATATTTTACTGATAATTCGTTCCAAACTTTTACCACATGTGAAAATTACGTATGATAATATTTATAATTTACAAGTGTCTAGGTTCAAAATTGCATTAGTCATCATGAAAATCTAAAACCGATTTCATCAAAGTTACGATTACCGTAAATTTTGCCGTTTTTCCGTTATTTTTTAGTAGTTTTTCTTCTCCCGAGGAATAACTTTTGAGAAATTCGAAAAATGAGTTAAATAAAGTACCAAGTAAATGACATTCTCAACCGAAATCATACCATACTTGTGCTAATCGGACTATTATTAATACCATTATCATCAGGCTTTTAAAAACTCAAAAAATATCATAATCCAATATCATATTCAATTCTACTAAATATTATAATTTAGAAGCTTATAAATAAAAATCGTGAATTACGATTTTCAAAATATTTTGTAACTAGGTTAAATAGTATTTTATTATACTTCAATACAATTTTCAAACCGTTAAACTCAAAATTCCAGGTACAATAAACATTTTTGGATAAATTCAAAGCTCTATATTTAGTCAGGAAATCAACCAATCCATTCCAAATTTTTTTTCATAAATAATCAAAAAAATTTAAGTTCCTATGTTCAAAACTGAATTAAATTATCATGAAATATCGTTTCGCTACGCTCATCGTCTAAAATAATAAAAAAATTAAGCTGACACATTTTCTGGTAGTACCAGAAGATTTGTTTAAAAATGATAAATAAATAATAATAAATAATAAATGTATGTAATAATCAATTTATTTTTATAATAAATTATACTTAATTGGGTATCCATATAGGCGTATACCATGTAACAAATTCTTTTGTATAGCAAAAATAACCAATTAATTTTTGAAGCCAAAAAAGTAATCAATAGATTGTTTAGTTGTTTTGCATTGACTTTCGATCTATACAGTTAGTCCAGTCCAGTATTTTATAATTAACTCAATATGGTCGATGAAAAATTATGTTTCAATTATTGTTTTCTGATTTCCTAACTAAGATAACAGTAATATAGTAATTTTAATAAATAATTTACATAACAAATCTAATATTAAGTAAAATGAATTATTTCGTTGTGTGTGTGTTGCGATTCCCTTTGGAAAGTATTTAAAATACTTTTTAAACACTCGAAATTCATTTTAAATATTTATTTTCGAATTAATTTAATACCGAATTATAAAACGCAACCATAATTTTAAAATTTTATGTATAGAATATATGTCATCAAATTCAATTTCTCTGGAAATTTCTGTCCATTGTAATTATTGCAGATGGTGTTTATGAGTGCGGTAATGTTATTAAGCATTTAGGTATGACATCGTTGTTTATTTATGCAAACAATAACATAACATTTCGTTAAAATTATCACAATATCATTTTATTATTTTAAAAATTAAATATATTTCATCACGATTCATTACAATTAATGTTGTAAGTTTTATTATTTCACCGTGTTAATACAAATTATTAAGTATTATAAGAATGATTAATTAAATATATAACGTTTTTGTTAATGAAATCTAATAAAAAAAAAAAGGTAAAAGGTAATATTCTAAACATATTTGGAATATGCACTGTGCAGTATTGATTACTAAAAATATGTTACCATGTTTGGTTGCGATATATGCATATTTCGCGTTCATCGTTAAAAATCCATCTGAGGAATGTATTGTTTGTAAAAAGATGTTATTTATTTTTTATTATATGAAAACATTTTTTCAGGTAGAAATAATGGTCCGATTACCACAGGCATGCTATCTATAGAAAATCACATCTAGTTGGTACTTTATAAAGCCCATTTTTCGAATTTCTTAAAAGATTTTCCTTAGGAGAAGAAAAACTACTAAAAAATGATTAAAAATCAACAAAATTACGATTTACATAATTTTTTATTTTATTTTTCGTGGTTAGTAATTGAGTTTTGATCGTAGGAACTTAAAACTTTTTTTGAGTACTAACTTTGGTAATATTTAAATGTGGTATAATTTTGGATTTTTTGGCTATGTATAAAGTTCTGAAATTTTTTTCCACTAAAAATTAATAATATCTACAATTTTGGATTTTTCGCTAATAAATTTGTAATAAATTATTATATAATATTTACATTTTTGGACAATTTCGTACACTCTCTGCATAAATAATAATAAACTATTATTTAAAACCAAAATAGATTACACTGTCCGTAATAGCGGTTGGCCGATTGCAATGAGTTTTTGCATCGCGCCGGTTAAAAATATCAAATTAGTATATTCTTGTCCATTCTTGACAATTGTTTATAATTTATATAGTTGTTCTGTATTCAATGCTCATACTATATACTATTTTCATTCAACAGGTTTAAGTAGAGTATAATAAATTAGATTAATACTAATAATAATAAGTATTCATAAATTTCATACTCATTAACACAATTAATGTTTGCAGGTAATCCATATTCAGTTAGTAGCATGATATTTGTGCGATCTGAGCCCGACTCGAAAGCCAGGCAATTACAAAAATTAAATTTCTAGACTCCTTTGTATGCTCCCCTCCACGGAAATCTTTAGTAAAAGGCGAAAGATTTATTCGTATTGAAAGGGAACCGGAGTTGTCGAGAACTGCAGAAAATCAGGGAGATATAGTGAAATGTATTACTATCGGACAAGTAGCGAATTGGCGTTGTCGCCACATCGATGAGGTTCTGAAATAAGTAACTTCAATTAGTAGTAGCTGAGAAAAACATGGACGAATGACAGCGGTATCAAAAATAAGTGTATCGAGCGAAATGCTCAAATGACTGATCTTTTCGTTTTCGATTGAGCTATGAATAATTTTTTAAAACGGTGTTTACTAAATGCGCTATCTACCGGGAACTTCTCCGACACTGGTTTGTGGCGTTATTACTTTTAGTTTCGTTATTGTTGCGTCTAGTACTATCTATATGTAAACTTGTGGTTTATATGTTTTTTTTATGTAGTAGGTACTTTATTTAGCTCATTTTTCAAATTACTCAAAAGTTTTTCCTCAAAAACTATTAAAATAGATAAAATACTGAGTGGTAAAATTTTAGAACGGATTAGTTAATTTTATGGCTAAGTATAATGCTATGAAATTTTGTTCAAAAATGTTTAAGATTACCTTCAATTTTAGGTTTAACAGTTTGAAAATTGTATAGAAGCCTAATAATATACTACTTAATCTTTTTACATAATATTTTGAAAATCGTGACTGACAATTTTTTTTATAGGTTATTTTTTAATTTTTTTTCTGATGTATGAAAACAATATTTTGGGTATAAGAAATAATGGTCTAATTACCACAAATATGGTACCTTTTCCGTACCAAATTTTATCTAGTTGGTACTTTATTTAGCTTTATACATCCTAAATTGACGTTCCTACTTTTTTAAATTTATTAACACATTTTATATACTTAGTGATTCCGTGGGTTCACATATATTATAATTTATAATAATAGTTCGATCGTATCTCGACGAATAATAAAACGAATGCGAATACGGCGCTCGACGGCAAATGAGTTTTCGGCAAAATTAAATTGGAAACGCTCCCTCGGGTGGCGCGCGGGCGCGAGCGGTTGCATACCAGCCGGCCGCGCAAAACAAACAACTGTCGAGTGCTACGGTCGCCTTCGTTCGCCATCTGTCAAGGCGATCGCGACCCGTCGGACTTTGTGTGTTTACTACGCCACTTGCAAAAAGTCTGCGAAAATCGCTTATCAACTAATAATATTTTATATACAAACGAGACGTATTATTTTGGTACAACTGTTAATAACAGTACCGCCGATATAATTTACATAACATACAATGTTGTTTATGTGGAAATAAAACAACAATAATTTTTTTACATAAACATTTGTGTAAAAAACAATATTTGTAAAATTTACGTGATCGCGAATGCATATTCGTCATATTTGCAAAATAAATGCATTGTTTTTTAAAATATATATATATATTTATTTCATGTTATAAAACGGATACAAAACGTATTCAAAATAATTTTGTATTCAAATATTTAACACAATATAAAATAATATATATTATGATAATTACCAAGATATATGTAATACGGTGGCGATTATGTCGATACATCCAACGTAAAAGGTAGTAATTCAAATTTTTTCGTTTTTGAGTAACGACTTTTAACACTGCATTCTGATAAAGGATTTTCTTCTTTATCGACCACGAAAATGATTGTATTTCCATCTATCCCACAGATGTAATAAAATAATATTAAAATAAAAATAAAAAGTAGAATAAGATATTAACATTGAATTTTATTTTGCTCCTCTTGAACAATTGACAAAATGGAATTACTACCTTTTTCGTTGGATGTATCGATGATGGATCAACCTCCCCCCCCCTCTTGGGTTCTGTTTTTATATATCATTAAAAAAAGCCACGTACTATTATTATAATTATAATTTTTTTTTCTTTTTAAAATATGGGTGATTTACACATTTTAAATATATTTATATATTTTATTTGTGAGTTAACCGAGGAATGTATTGGTTTTACAAACATTCTTTTTTTTTTTTATGTCTGAAAGCACGATTTTGGGTAGAAATAATGGTTCAATCACCACAAATAGGGAACCATTTTCGTACCAAATTTCATTTTGTTGGTACTTTAGAATATTTTTAGTAGAATAGAATATTATGATTTTTTTATGTAATTAAATTATTATTAATTATTATTATTTACTATATTATATATAAAATCTATATTTACCTTAATATTAACGAATTTAAAATTATTGAAATATTAAACTGTTGTTGTTATGAAAATTAAATTAAACTAAATATTTAAAAAAAAAATAGTAACTTATTATTAAACTTAATTAAAATTAAATTAACAATATTAACTTTTTATTCGTTATAATGTCCAATATTATTGTTAACCAGTGGCATACTCAGGGGAGGCAATAGGGGTCTGGTTAGGTTAGGTTAGGCCAAGGTTCACAAATTTTCGCAAATATTGTACATATTTAAATGTATCTACGTGATATGTGGATATGATTTTTATCATAATTATTGTTATATAGATTTTTTAAAGAACGAATAAAAAAAAAATTTTACTGATCTCTAGTAGAGAACACGGAAAACAGCAAACCGTTTTCATAATTCAAATAGTATTTCTCAAATTACTAATATTTACCATAAATTTATCTCGCTGTTGAGTCGACTTTATTATAATGTTTACGTGTAACATAAATAAAAAGGATTTTTTACTTGAATAACAAAGTTAATGAGTAATAACAGTTAATGAATTATAAGTTTCAATTTACATAATATTTCTAACAATATAATATCATAATTTAGTAGTAATAAATATTTGGTTTTTCAATTTACAATTTCGGGATTTATTATTTGTTTAATTTACAGCTGCAATATTATAATTTGGAACAATAAAACGGTATTATAATTAATAGATACTCAAGAGTCGGGTGCGTATGTGTTGCGATATAGTTAAAGTAGCCTAAGTACTTTATTATTCGATCGATGCAATAAAATAATTAATTAAACAACGTGTTGATAAATGATACAATGTTAACAATTTAACTGACTATGTTGTTTTTTTATAATATAAGATGATAATAATATTCAATAACAAAATCGATCTGTGACGGATGTCGAAACATTACACCATCAATTATTATATCCGTCTAGCGTTTTTATTCATTGAAATTTTCATATATTCTCATGGGACACAGTAATCATCGCTACTACCAAATAGAACAAATAGTAACCAAATAGATACAAAGTGTTATTGTTTTAATACTAGAATAATATAATTACAATATATAGATACTTATAAATTATAATAATATTATTCATAATTTAATTTAGCTGTCATATTCGATTAATAACATTTATATGCAAAATTTAATCATTTATTAGTATTATCAATTTACACAATGTTATAATATTATTCGATTATGAAAATATTAATATGTTATATTTATATAGGTGCATTTCCCCAGCCTTCGAATTTCAGAACTAAATGCGGGGCACCTAATATATTATATTATTTTTATTTTTATAATTGAACACCGAAAAGTATTTAATATGATATATAATAAAAAGTGTATTATATTAGGTAGGTATAATAAAAAACGAAAAACATTTTTTAAAAATTTTAATTATTCAATTAAGTTTATAAATAAATAAATACATATATATATATATAAATATCACAAGATATACACGCGTCCCACATTTAACTGTAATGATAATGACAGCAAGTTATTTAAAATTTAAATACAAAATATAAAAATTGACATTATCATTAACATTAATACATGCCGCAGCGATGACATATGTATACAAAATTAGTTGGCTACTGACCAGAAAAATAATATTAATATTATTATTGTCTTGTTGTTGGTGAAGAACTCAAGTCACTAGGTCACGAGTGATTTAGGCAAATATATTGTACTCATTTAATCCAAACGATATTATGAGTAAAAATATATTGGACACCTCGTATTGTATTTGATGACACTCGGCTTCACACACGTTTATATATACATAATACATTAATTTAAATACAATTTTAAAAAAGTAGGGCCCTTCAAAACATATTGTGTTTTAAATTACTTTTTTATCATGCGTATATACGTTCCACTAGTTCATATGTAAGTCGTCTTTGATCACGTTATTTTGGACGTTGGCGGTTATTAAAAAAAAAAAAAAAAAAAAACAATGAAGTACCCGCTGTATAATAGAAAACGAAAGGGTGTGGACAAACGTGGGAGAAAATAAATAGTACATTTCCCAAAACTAAACTATTTCATATAATAATACCCAATATCCAATATTATAAATGAGAGACGATACCAAATGGTCTTCAGACTCGATCGATTTAGGGTTTCGTAACATTATGTATAAAGTGTGTGCACGAAACTGGAACCAATAAGACGTCTAACGTAAACATATTTGTATATATATTATAGTTGGTAATTATCCGCTTCCAACCGTCCGTAACATTATACAGGTCCTTGTCGACTTCTTACAAGTGTTGAAAAATTATAAGTTATTATAATTTATAATAAGTATTAATAATACTGTCTGAGCCAAACGATATTATATATAAATTAAAATGTCTAACGAAACGTTTTAAAAATGTTTTCGAGTCCTGCTATCTTCAAATTTTATACAACTTAAAAAATAAAGAATTCATTTTTATACTTTTTTACATGAGTTGTCTTTTTTTAAACAAGTAATAAAACTAGATAGCCATTTTAAAGAGTATATTTATAATAAAATTTTGTCGTATCAATAAATCTCTTAATTTAATCAAGATTTCGATTTATTTGAATTATTTTTTAATTATTCGAAATATCATATTTCTGACATCATTATTATAGCGTATTTATTACATATAGTCTATGATTATATTGTGCAATGCAAATTCATATTATCATTATTATGATAATTGATAAATTATGTAGATAAATAAAAATTGTTTGTTAATAATTGATAACTACGAATTAAGATACTATCTTAATTCATGTTGATAATTAATAGCGTTTTCATCTGTCTGCGTATTACACACGAACAGAATATGATGTCACACCACACTAGTGTGACCACAGAATATCAAGTGGAACTTGGTTGTGAAATTAAAATATACTCGTAGATAACATTTTCGTAACTTTAAAAACTTTCTCATACATCATAAATCCAATAAAAATATTATATAATTGTATTTATTATAATTTTGTCTTGAATATCCATTGTTTTATATATTTAACCAATTTTGACTCCCTGGTAAGCACTGAGAGCGTTAAGGATAATATTGATAAAACAAATTCTACGTGACATTATATTAAAATATTAAAAATAATGACGTTAGAAATATAATTTCTCTAATAAATATAAATAATTCCTAAAAATAGAAATCTTAATTAATTTAAGAGATCTACACGTCAAAATTCTCATATAAATATACTCTTTAAATTTTCCATAACTTAAAAAATAAAGAGTAATAATTAATTAATAAATAATTTTTTTATTAGATATCTTTTTTAAAATAAGTAATAAAGTATAATATACCTCCGTTACCTAAATGAATGAAAAAAAACTGCATTCAAAAATTTTAATTTTTCGCCGAGTTATTCCAATTAGTAAATAGATTAGGACATACTGTATATTCTACATATAAAATAATTTATGTTTTTTATAATATTTATAAATACTGTATATTATAATATAATTAATACACATTGTGGTAGGTATAAATTTTTCTATAAAAATTATTAGAAAAAAATATTTATTTTATTTTATACTTCATCATAAAATATTAAATTTTATTATTTTTCCTACGAAATGTTAATAACAGACTTTAAATTATTTCCTTGAAAATTTAAAGTTGAAATATTCAAAATCTATAATATGCATTTTTTTTTTTTTTGGTAACTTATTTTAAACTTTTAATAAAAAAAAAAAAAATAGAAAGGTCGATTGTGGAAGTTGCTCCTTCGTCCCTTCCTTCTCCTTGGTCCCCGGAGAAATTAATGATTTATTTTAATTATTAAGATTTGAATGCAATGATATTGTATTAGAAAATACGATTCTGAGCGAATCTCAATATTATATTACAATATATTATACTGATAATCTATTCCAAAATTTATCACGAGTATAAATTACATATGTAAATATGTAAAATAAATTTCAAGTCCCTACGATCAAAACTCAATGAGTAATAACAAAAAAAAAAAATTGTAAATAACGGAAATCGTAATTTTGCCGATTTTCCGCTTCTCAAGAAAAATTTTTTGGGAAATTCCAAAAATTAGCTAAATTAAGTATCAACTAGATAAAATTTGGTATGGAAGGGTACACTATTTGTAGTAATCGGACCATTATTTCTACCCCAAAAAAATGTTTTTATACATCAGAAAAAAAAATAATAAAAATTGCTGATTTTCCGCATTTTAAGGAAAAACTTTTGGGAAATTTAAAAAATGAGCTGAATTAAGTACCAACTAGATGCGATTTGCTACCGAAAGCATAATCTACTTGTGGTAATCGGACAATTATTTCTATCCGAAAAAATGTATTCATACATAAAAAAAAAAAGAAAAATATCTTTATAGAAACAATACATTCCTTGCTCCGCACAGAATCTAATATAATAATTTAGATTTTATTTTTAAACTATATTTTTGACAAAATTGATTTTATTTATTTTAAAATACCTATAAAGTAATAATATATACACATGTAAATTTCAAGATATTTTTGAGTATTCATACATACATAATATATAAATAAATTAATATGACATGGGTGGTATTATCATTATTAAAGTTTAGATATAATGACAAATGACGATTATGAAATAGTTATAGATTTTGAGTTAATAAACCGGTCGTTGTTAAATAAAACAGTCGATTACATATGCAGAAATCACAGTTTTCGGGAATTTCGAAGTTTCCAATTATTTTTTCTTATTACACGTAATGTATAAAAGTCAAATTAGATTAATAAACTATTTGAAATCATATCAAATAATTGATATATTATTATAAAATATTTCTATTCGCATATATTTATTCTATTTATTTATTTTTTATCTTGAAGTACTTAATATAATATGGATGCTATTGACCTTTAACATAGTTTTTAATTTTTTTTTTTATCTCACTCCCTTGCCAAACTACTATGAACCGCCACTATATTATATTATTTAGATTTCAGATCATAATAAGTTCCAAAATTTTCCGAATTTATGCATATCATATTCCGTTTTAACGTTCAAATATGTTTGTATAATATATTAAAATAGGTCAACAAAACATAATAATATAATATGCATCATCATAGGCGCCCACAAGGGAAGTTGTAACGGTACTGTTCGTCTAGTGAACGTCCGTCGATAGATTTGACTAGTGGAATCCTAAGGATATAGTTGGCTAAGCTATCTCTGCACTAGGAAATCTAAAGTTCTCTATTTAATTTATATAGCCCCACAGAGACTCCCAGGGCTCGTATTTAATCTCAGTTCAAATAAGTAAACTCTCAATTTAGCAACACAATGGAATATATATATTTAGCAACGAAACACCTATGTAATTATATATATATAAATTATACACCTGATATCTGGATCCAAGCGATTGACCAATGGAAATCCGGATGACAGGCGGAGACGACGCGCACAGACAACAATTATTTAAATAAAATATAAAAATAATTTAAGTATAAATTATAATTTAAACCTCGCGCAATGACGGTAATAAGTCGACTCTCGTATTTATTTATTTATATTATTCTCGTGTTGTATATTGCGTCTCCCCACTTGTCATACGTACTGAGATCGGCGGTTAAGAATTTATGCCTATTTGGCAAAAATTGGAGCAGCCGTTCGGGTCGCATAATGTAACCGTAACAGCAATATGGGGCATTTGCCTCTCAGGATTTTGGTGATGAACTGTGTAATAATGAAAGATAAGTACTCTTATTTATTTTAAATTAATATTTTGAAAACTACTTGGTTATTTTACTTAATCCTTATTTGAATATAATTATTATTTAAATTAATCGTTTATTTTTAAGATAATTATTTCCACTTTTCCATACAATATAATATAAGTATTTAATCACAGTATGATGTAACAAAAACATTTATTTTAGTAACCATATTATTTTTATGTTATTACAATTGTATTAATAAATAATAACTTTAAAATTAATATATTTAATTTAAACGACTGAATTCCTAAAATAATTAATTCTTCCTGGATTATTATTGAAATCATTTAAACACCACGTTGCAATATTCATGGCATCTAATAGAAATATAACAACAGACAATTAAAAATAAATTTTTATAGACAAAATTAAAAGTGGGAAGGTTGATTCTGGACGTTCCATTTTCATCAATATTTCGTTATTCTAGAAATTTAGTGAATTATTAAAATTAAAATTTGAATACAATGATATTGCATTCTAAAATACGATTCTGAGTGAAACTCAGATATGCAATATATTATAGTGAAAATCCGTTCCAAAATTATACTACATGTGTAAGCTACCTATGAGTATTTTCATAAAAATGTATAAGTCCCTACGTTCAAAAGCGTATTAAGTTATCCCAATATATTTAAAATAAAATTCACGACAACCACAAATTTGCTGATTTTCCATCATTTTTTGCTTTTTTTTCATATCCCAAGGGTACACTTTTAAGAAATTCGAAAAATGAGCTAAAAAAAGTACTATGTAGATGCAATTTACAATTGAAAACATACTCTAACTGTGGTAATCGACCATTATTACCTACAAAAAAATTTTTGGACATCAAAAAAAAAAACCATACATTCCTTGCTTTTCTCAAAATTTAAAATGCATATTATAAGTTAAATAAAGTTAATTACAATGTTATAAGATATTCTGAAACAATATCAAATACAAGTAATACACAAATAGGAAAATAACAAGGAAATACCGTGTAAATATAATTATAACTGTGTGTCATTATAAGTCGTAGACAGAGATTTGATTAACTTTTAGGGTGGGGGGAGGCTAAAAATTATTAACGCTATGATTCATGATGGCTTTATGATGGCCTTTGTGTAATAAAATAACTAATGATTTTTAGGTGGCTTTGATGAGTTTTGGGCGTCTAAGGCCCCCAAGTATCCCCCGTACACCACCTATGTAATTAGTGGTGGGTTTTCATCAATTTTTTTGAAGGGGTCCAATATTTTAGTAGTTAATGATTAAACAATTTAATAATAATAATACATTTTAGATTCTGAGCGAAGCGAAGAATGTATTGGTTTTACAAAAATTTTTTTATTTTTGATGTATAAAAACAGTTTTTCGGGTAGAAATAATGGTCCGATTACCACAAGTAGGGTATGCTTTCGATAGCAAATCGCGTCTAGTTGGTACTTTATTTAGCTCATTTTTCGAATTTCTCAAAAGCTTTTCCTTGGTAGAAGAAAAACTACCAAAAATTGACGGAAAATCGACAAAATTACAGTTTCTGTTATTTTAAATTTTTAACTAATTAAGTTTTGATCGTAGAAACATGAAAATTTTTTTTAAGTATTAACATAGGTAGCATATAAGTAAGGTAAAATTTTGGAATTAATTATTAGTATAGTATATTGTAATATATTAAGTTTCGCTAAAAATCGTATTTCTAATGGAATATCATTGCATTCAAATCTTAAGTATAATAAACCACTAATTTCTCCAAAGACCGAAGGGACAAAAGAGGAACATCTACAATCGACATTCCCACTTTTTTTATATTTACCCACACAGCATTTGTCAATGATTAATGTGTAATAAATATTTTTGTTTGGTTTAAAATTAAATATTTTAATTAGAACCATCATGCAACATTTATAAAATATTAAATAAATAAAATTATTTTAAAATATTTATTAATTTTATTTAAATATTAAGAATTAAATATTTAAAATATAATATCAATTTATTATTTAATATATATTTGAATGAAAATGAAAAATAAATATTTATAATTATATGTTTATAATACATTGAAACTAAATGAAAATAAAATGTTGTGAATTAATAATAATAAAATTATTATTAGGGATTGTATAATTAACATTGTGCTAATAAAAGTGTATAAAATATTGTTATTCATATTTACACTACTATATAATATATTTTTTCAGATGCCATAAAAAAACATGCACAATTTGCAAAAATACCACAAAATGAAATTGAAGAAACTATTAAATACGTGCTTTCTCAAGCTCCATTTAATTTGAAAAGAAACTTAAACAAAACACATCCTCATTAGTCATTTAGATTCTTGTAATATTGAATAATTTTATTTTGGATTTTTTAATTATAATAAAATTTTAAGTATAAAATGTATATATGTAAATTGTAAATAGTATTTAAATATACTATTGTCAGTGGCGTGCTACTTTAATTTACTCCCTGGGGCAACCATATTTGGTGCCCCTCAATTTGGGGTGGTTCCCCCCTGAAATTTCATTATTTTTTGACCCATTGTAAATAGAAAAAAATGTTTAGAAGATAACGCATATAATTTTAAAACAATAAAATATAATAGGAAGAATCCTTAGAACATCTGAACATATATCACACACTATATGTCATCTCCTACTATAGTACTATCATCTATCATATTATTAGAATTTAATAGAGATATCTGAATAAAATATGGTAATCGGCAAAGTAAAAAGTTGTAAAGTTGTTGCAAAGAGTGGCACATGCAACCCCAAATAACAAGTAAAACCATATCTACTAAATCTACAATTTAGGCAATAACAATTATTTTTAAAATAGGTATTATGGTATAGAATATAAAAATAAAATATATCATATTCATACAATATGCAATAACAAATACCTCAATCATAATGAAGTAATTAAAATAGGTATACAAATATATTTAAATTAATAATTATAATTATACAAAAAAAAAATGTACATATAGTTAATTTTGTAATAATACATCATTTTTATTTATTTATTATTAATAAACTGTTTTATTTCATATGCCATTATTTTCTTATTTTAGTGCAGTATGTACCTATAAAAGTATATAAATATGAACCTAAATGAAAAATATAATATAAACCAATATTATTTAACATTAAATATGCAATGTTTATTAAATATTTAAATTAAAATGAATATTTATTTTTTGTTCAAATAATTTACGTGCAACATTAAATAAACATGTAATAAAATTTTATAAATTAAGAAAAAACATTACATAATTAAAAGTACAATGTTTAATAAATATATGAATGCAATATTTATTAAATATTTTAATTCATATAAATATATAACATTAATTTTTGGTTCAACTAATGTACCTGCAACATTTGGGCAATATAAATCAATTACCAGACAATTAATTTTCAACTTTTAATACATATTTGACATTTAATTTCCAACGTACAATAAACATTTAATAAATATTAACTTGCTGTGTGGGTAGCTATATACTTTTGGTTCGGTACCCGTTCCCATAAAACAACCACTGGTCATAATGTGAGATATAGAAGTATGATAAAAAAATGTATAATTTAAGATAGAAGACAATTATATAAAATTTTAAGAAGGAATAATTGGAACTGTAAGTGGGAATTAAGTAAAGACGATGAATTAAACATTTTAATTGTTACGAAAAACAAATTTGTGAAATTTTAGGATTGAATAGATCTTAAAGATTAATAGTATTCGGAGACATTTTTTGAGTTCGACTTCTGAATGAGAAAAATATAATATAGATTGTTTAAAAAGTCGTCCACATTAAGATTAATCATATATTATATTATCCACATATATGGAACAAAGACAAAAAAAAGAAGAAAAGTATTATGAATTTAAATAGTTATTAATTTTAAAAAAAACAATACTATTTATAAAATATATATAATGTATATACCATCGCTCAAATTTGTTATAACCTTTTCTTCAATATGCTTAAAGTATCTGGAAATATACAAATCTAAACAAAAATTTTAGTTACTATCCCAAGAAATCAGTAATAGTACAATGCGATTGAAAGGACATATTAATACCGAATAAATTTTTTTTAGAATACTCGTTTAATATACTTTTTTATAAAATTTACTCGATTGGTTGTAAAATGTATTAAGTTGTTATCTTCATTGATTTCGGTATAATAGAAAATATTTCATTATATTAAGTTATTATTTTTCCAATTTTGATTTTGAAGGTTTTTTTGAATACTTTTTTTATAATGATTTTTTATAACTTTTCTCAGTATTATTTTTCGTATAATAACAAGTTTTATACAATTAAACTAGGTTATTTATTCTAATATCTACAATTTAAAGTATATTTATATCGTATATCAATAATAATGATTTGGGTAAAATATACTTACTATCCTGTGGAAAATCGTCATTAACTATAAAAATATAAAACATAAAAATATGATTTAATATTAATTAAATGTATTTAAATATTTATTTTAATTGTTTAATTATATTGTACAATAAAATATAAATATATAATTGGGGGTTTAATTATATTTTATAATAACTAGTAAATATAAATTATTATATATTATAATAAAAAAAAGTAAAATTAAGTGGGAATGTTGATTGTGGACGTTCCTCCTTCGGTTCTCGGAGAAATTAGTAGTTTATTATACTGAAGATTTGAATGCAATAATATTGCATTAGAAAATACGATTCTGAGTGAAACTCAATATATTACAACATGCTATACTGATAATCCATTCCAAAATTTTACCACGTGTGTAAATTACGAATGTAAATATTTAAAATAAATTTCAATTTCCTACGATCTAAACTTATTTAGTTATCAAGAAATAAAATTAAAAACCCGTAATTTTGCCGATTTTCAAGAACTCTTACTTTAAAAGCTTACAAAAAAAATTATCAGGCACGATTATCAAAATATTTTGTAATAACATTAAGTCATATATGTTTATACTTCGATAAAATTTTCAAACCAATAAAATAAAAACTGCAGGAAATATTAAACATTACTGAAAAAAAGCCAAAATTCTATACTTAATCAGAAAATCAATCAATCGTTTCAAAATCGATCAAAACTCAATTAGTTATCACGAAATTAAAAAATTTAAAATAACAGAAACCGTAATTTTGCCGATTTTTCATCATTTTTTTGTAGTTTTTTCCCTCCTACGGAAAAACTTTTGAGAAATTCGAAAAATGAGCTAAATAAAGTACCAACTAGACACGATTTTCTACTGAAAGCATACCCTACTTGTAGTAATTGGACAATTATTTCTACCCAAAAAGTGTTTTTATACATTAAAAAAAAAAGCATCATTGTAAAAACAACACATTCTCGCATCGCTCAGAATCTAAAATGATATTTTAATAATTATAACGTTATAAAAATTATGTATTTTTAATTTAACTCACTGTGGTGAAAATACATAGTGATAAATAAGTCATCGTTGCTTATGTCTAAAGAAATATAATTATAATTTTTTTTTTTTTTTTCGCGTTTATTATGTGTACAAATTTTAATCTCACAAAGAGTTAGACAAAAAATTAACATATAATTTATAAATGACTAACTATAGCGTCTTACTAGTATCATCAAACATATGAAAGTCACTTAATTCCTCTAAAATGGTAATTAATAATAATATATATATATATATATGTGTGTGTGTGTGTGTGTGATTAATATAAACTTAGAGATGATATTTAATATATTGTATAAATGTTCAAACTATCTAATCCCAAAAAATACGGAATGAGCAATTTTCGTTATAATTACTACTTTTTCAACCAACATCAAGATTATATAACCAAACAATATTATGACTACCCAGAATACCTATATATAAACATTTCCCACATAGTTTTTATAGTATAACATTAGAATATACAATTTATTACTATGGTTTTCTAATTTTTTAAAAAGTATTCATAATTGAAATATATAATCAAAAAAACAATTTAAATTTGTAGTATGGAATATTAATAAATATTATACAATAAAGTTAATATTAATGTTTAGGTACTCTTTAATTTTGTTTAACATCTAAACAAGAAACATACAATTGAACGTGGTTAATTATTAATTAAATAACATACCAATACAATCTGAAATAAAATTACGAAAAATTAATAGCAATTTTATTGCTTTGTTTACACTTATATAACTCTTTGTATATGTATAATTTTAATGTAGTTACATATAATAGCATATCAAAAAAAATTGATAACTAACAAAATTCAAATTCTTGTTTGAAAACATTAAATAATCAAAGCCTGAGGATTGACAATAGTAAGTAGATACAATTTTCATAAAATAGACCAAACGTTTTCGTTTTCGGAGAAATAATATTATATAAAATTAAGTTTACCCTTTGATTGTTGAAGTGCTTATGTAACAAAATACATTTTATATGTCATAAATATTATAATTTTTAATATTAAATAGTATATTAAAGTTAAATTTAAATTACAAACGTTGTTAACCTACTATAAACCACCCTACTAATTGTATTAAAAAATTTCAAATTAAAAAGGGTGGGCCGTCGATTCTATCGTCCTTTCGGTCCACGAAGAGGTTAGTGCTGAAATATCATTGTGTTAAATGAATTATTTTAATGCAATGATCATAGGTACAATTTAGGTTGATTGAAAAGTTCACACCCTCCCTCCCTCATACCCAAAAAAATTAAATCATAGCCACCTAAACAATAGACATAAGTAAAAATTAAATAATTATACCTTAATTAAATAATTAAGATTAATTTTTTTGATAAAATAAGATATGGCTTTATTATATGATAAATTATATTTATATGTCTATATTTTCTTTTTAACCTTACCTTCCAACTATATGGGGTTAGATGCCCTAGTTTACACCTTCATAGATTTCAATCACCTATATCTCGTTCAATCACACCAGCTACCTTCATATCACTCTCAATTCTATCTATCCACCTTTTCATTGGTCTTCCTCTCTCTATCCATCTTTATTCATTTCCATAACAACTTTCACTGCCACTAAATCATCTATCCTCATAACATGCCCAAACCATCTCAGCCTATTCTCTCTTATTTTCCCCATTAACTCCTATATTTTCCCTTATATATTCATTTCTTATTCTATCGACTGTAGTTACTCCACACATCTATCTAAGCATTCTCATCTCCGCTACACACATTATCTGTTCAATTTTTTTATTCATTGTCCAACACATTATTATTACCCATCTGATCAATATAACATTGCTGGCCTCACTACTACCTCATAATACCTACCTTTCAATCTTATCGGTATATTTATGTCACACAAATGGAAGTGTGGAATCCAACGCTTTCCTTCACTTCATCCATCAAAACATTATCTTTATCTCCTCCTAAAAACTACCATTATTTTGCACTATAGATCCTATGTATTCAAACCCATAAGTCTCACACATTATATCATTATTAATTTTCATTATATCCTTTGCTCTATCAATTTCTTGATCACTTCCTTCAAAATCATACACTATTTCCCCAGTTTAACTTCTAATTATCCTGCTAATCATATAAATTAGGATATCTACCTATAAAAAAAAACCAATTATATATTTTTTAATCCATAATTTTGCTCAAACTTATTTCTTAACTTAAGGAGAATTTTCGAAGTTCTTTATTTGAACATAAAATTAATGTAAAACTTCCAATTTTTTTTCTCATATTAATACTTATCTTCATTTTCAAAGTAATTTTCAAGACACTACGTTCAAAATTGTATTAGTTTCCATAAGATATTTAAAATCTAATTTGTTCAATTTATAGTTTAAATTACAGTGAATTTTCCAATTTGTCCATCTCTTTTTAGTAGGTTTTCTTTTCGCAGAGATAAACTTTTGAGAAAATCGAATAACGAACACCAAGTAGCTAAATTCTTTACTAAAAGCATACCCTATTCATGGTAATTATTTCTCTCTAAAAAGTGTCTCCAGGCATAAAAAAACACTATGGTAAAACCTCATCGCATGACTTAGAATCTAAAATGAATTTTGCATTAATATTCGTATAAATAAATAATTGTATAATAAGATTAGTCTAAGTACGTATTAATTTTATTGCATAAAAAAATAGAAATATTTTGATTCAACATTTTTATAACTCACCTATATGCTCTATAACAGGTATTGCTATAATAATGAAAAAAAGACGATAACCACGTTATTTAAAAAATTATATTAAATATGTACCCAAGGCCGGCTTATATACTTATAGGTTTACGTATGTTATAATATAAATATATTTTTAGAAAATTGTTTAGTTTACAGGACACTTTTTACTGTGACTTATTTATTATATATGTATATTAATGTACAATATAAATATTGACTTATAAAAAAAATTGTCACAAAAAATTAGTTTTTGAATCAATGCTATTTTAAATGTGCATGTTTAAAAGGATTAATTAAATAAGTAATTTTGTAAATTAATATTAAAATAATTTCGTAACTCAAAATGACATTATTGACCCATTGTGTCACCAATAAACATTGTCTGTGATAAAATCGATCTAGAACATGAAAATCTCCGCCGCATGCTATCAAGAAATGGATCGTTGAGTGCAAGCCGGTGAGAAAACTTTTACAATCGCCTATTCCATTGGGACATACCATATGTCATGAAGATAAGATCATAATGTTATAATCTCTATTAATTATTTAAATAATATTATCTATATCTTCTGTTCAAAATAAGTTTATTTTCTGCTCTCAATATGTTCAAATCTTTATTTTTAATTAGAAAACAACTTTTTCAGTTGTTCTAATAGTTTAAATTTCAGTCATAAATTTCTGACGCAATTTTTACATTAAAAAAAAATCATGTACTCTCAACGACTGAATAGTTATTCCAACTACCTACTATCAACGCCTATCCGAATTCTAGTCTTGAAATTTACTGTCAAAAGGTCTTAGAACTTAGGAATAAGTTTATTAACCTTTGGTCATCTGTTCCTTTTTTTAACTACTGTAAGTTTTTACTGAAACATATTTTATCCAGAAATTATGACTCTGTGCTAGGTCTCATTGGTTATATAATATTAAGACTAGATAGAAATTCAGAAAATTGTTAACACTCTTGTTAGGCTAAAGGCCTTCTTGCCGTAAAGTTTGCACTTAATCCACTATTCGTTGCCATACTAATTCCAATAATATCGAACAACGAATAATAATATTCGTCCTCCTATCACCTAAAATAATTACTACTATTACAGGACAGTGGCGCTGATTTGTTTTTAAAGTACTGGGGTAAAATACATTTTAGATACCCATCCATACCAAAATGACCTGTATACTATATTATGTAACTATACTACTAAGGGTTAAAGTTACAGTCTAAGAACCAAATATATATTATATTTTACTTTAATCTCATAATATTCTTCTAGGAACATCGATTTGTGTAAATATTTATATTTATAGTTATTTATATTACTAATTTTGTATATACCCACCTATGAAACAAGTGGGATATTCATCCCACCACAAACCTTTGATCGCACCACTGTTAAAGGGTCCATATTATACCCATCTCTTTTTTACTCCTATTACCACTATTTAATCACATCTTTCTAGTATCTTGTATCGATCAACTATCGAACCTCAAAACGTAAATCTATGTAGAAGTATAATAATATTATATACTACACATTACATGATCATTTGATAAATTTGGTTTAACTGCAATTGATGAATCTTTGTTCTATTAGAAACTTGAAAAAAAAATTATCCAATTCCTTTTAACCTCATCTTTTTAACAAAAAATAAGTGTTAAAATAAGTCATATAAAATTATAATTATATAATAATATCAAAAAAAAGCATTAAAAGTTTCTAATTTTTTCGTAGATATTGTAATAAGTACCTCTATATGTAGGACTCCCTGTATTACGATAATTGTAATTATTATATAATATATACAATAATATATAATTATTATCAGATTAATTAGTATATGAAATATTGTCTGTTTATTTAAACACAACTATTATAAATTCTGAATATTGTGTTAAAAATAATTAGTTTTTATCAATTGATAATAGTCTTATATCATTAATCTAGTAAAATACATATGTTGAGGGTTATCGTATTCTTCTAATAATTTAACAAACGAAATGTTTCTATAATATTAATTGTAAATATAAGATTTGAAATTTAAAATAACATACAGAATATACTTTTTTACACAATTTTTCGCAATTGACTGATTTTACTTTTATCAAATATCAAATTAATATTATGATATAATGATTTAATTTACTAAATTTTCCTACTTTTTATTATTTATGAACGTAATGTACTAAATTCGTAAATTCGTAATAATCTATCTTAATATTAACTAAATATTGTCTAAATATGTGGTTGCATATATAAATATATTTTTATATCTTGGCAGTTTGTCAGTTGTATAAATACATTTTATATTATTAAATAATATTGCAATTAATACCTTGAATAACTGGTAGGCCCAAAACTAAACGAACGTTAAAACCGACCGTTAAACGAATTTCTAATAATATTATATGCACAATTTTATTTTATTATTATTTATTTATAATTATTTTATTCACTATAATCTTATATAGTTATAAATATGTCGCACAACGTCGACTATAACCACACAACTCTAAAATTAATCATTTTAAATTCTGGGTGAAGAAAAGAATGTATTGGTTTTACAAAGATATTTTTTATGTCTGAAGACACTTTTTGGGTAGAAATAATGATTACCCCAATTAGGCTACGGTTACTATGCATGGGAGTTCTGACGAAAATATGTACTGGCAAGTACGTCCGAAATCCTCATCAGAACAAAGCGGTTACACAGTGTGCGGTTTTTATAATCTGGAAGTCAGTACGAGCTAGGCAATGCGTAGAATGTGCTTTTGGTATTCTAGTTAGTAGCCAAGTGGAGGTGTTTAAAAACTGAGCTGCAAATCTATCCAGATAAAGTAGACATTGTAGTTAAATGCGTTTGTCTTTTACATAATATAATCATTGATAAGGAAGGTCGTACTTCCCTTGATATTCCTGAGGTGGGCTTTGAGCCTCAACACAAAGTGCCAGTTTCACGGAGATATAATCACTACGGAAGAAGCGCGAATGAGACAAGAGATACATTGAAAAATTATATTATTAGTCCAACAAGTGAAATCTTGTTTCAATACAATCAATTGTAGTAATCTAAAGCTCTAAAAGTTATTTTCTTGACAGATTAAATATAAAAATTTGTTTTAATTGCTTATGTAATTAAACATATTTTTTTAACGAATTATAATTTGTTTCTTTTTTGTTTACTGTGCTAGACAACGACACAGCTCGTTATTTTTGTCCATAACACATAAAATATTTCATGAATATTATTATCTAATAGATTTTAATCAAATATGCCAAATTAATTATTCAAATAACGTCAAAACAGATGCAATTCGCACGAAAAAATCAGACTCGTTTGATCGCTTAACCGTTTCTGACGACATCGTGCATGTTCTGACGTGTTCGTCGCTTCCAGTGTAAACACTCTCATTAGAAAACACGTGATTGTTTGTTTGGACAAATTTGTCATAACTCGTCAAAATATATTTTTATCAGAATTCGTATGCATAGTAACCGTAGCCCTAGGTATGCTTTTGGATGAAAATTGCATATAGCTGGTACTTTATTTAGCTTATTTTTCGAATTTTTCAATAGTTTTTCCTTTCTTTATAATCGTAATGGTCATTTAAAAAAAAAAATTTCTAATAATTTAATTTAATTTATTGAAGAAACTACAGTGATTTGTAAAGTAGTATTTTTGAAGACGACGGTAGTTCTGTCTGTGAACCATTTAAAAGAGTTTAAAACAATATTATTGCATACGATACAGATACCAAGAAAACAACTATGTATGGAATAATTGTCATTATATTATTATATATAATAATATTGATATAAGTTAGTAAGTGTACTATTTATGACAACATCGTCTGATTCTGAAGTAGAGGTTTATACACGAAAAAAAGAAAAAAAGTAGAAAAAATGAAAGATGCCAAAAAATAAATTCTGGATTATAATATAATAATATTAAATGAAAAATTATTAAAGGAAAAACTATAACCATGTAGTTTAAAATGCCGAATTAAAAATTAAAATTAAATATACAAATAAAATATACTAAGATGAAATACATTTAATTTTTATGCAATATTGGGTTTAAGGAAATGTATTTAGACAACAAGAATTTATAACCCCGTTCCAGAAATAGAACCAAAAGTATGGATATTTTAAGCAACATATAGTAATCAATCTATCAACTATGGATATCATTTTAATATTAATTAATAAAACAAAAATGTTATTTTTTAAAAAAAAACCGGGAAATTCGATTTTAAACGTTCCTCCTTTTAAGAAATTCAAAAAATGAGCTAAATAAAGTATACCCACTAGATGCAATTTAATACGGACAGGATACCCTACTTGTGGTAATCGAACAATTCTACCCGAAAAAGTGTCTTCATAGATAAAAAAAAAACATCCTTGTAAAACCATTACATTCCTCGCTTGGCTCAGAATCTAAAATAGACATATACTGTATATTGTTTTTTTTTATTTTTTTTAATATCATATAAACTGACATAACTCAATTATTTTTCAAATAATATAATTTTATAACTATAATGAAGTATATTAACCATAAGTAAAATATAAATATATTTAAATTTAAAATATATATATACTTATAACTGTGCAATATCGTATGTTATTAAAAGTTGGTTGGCTTATTATTTTAAATTAAAGATATAAAAAAATTGGAAATCTCACTAAAAAATACTAGTTTTGATTAGTTTAGTCATTATAGTCGCCGGGGTGCTATGTGTTTACTAACCAGCTCGATTACAGAACACCAATGGTGACATCATGTCCTCTAAATGGTGAAACAATTAAAAATAATCTTAAAATATGTAAATTATGATGTGTCGTTGAGATGAAATTAAAAATATATAAAACATTATAACATTATTTATGTTTCTTAATCAAATTACTTACCAGTGCTAACAAACGATGCCAAATCTTGAAAATATTGACCATAATCTATTGATATAGTAAACATTAGCATGTTTTGTTTTAATAAGAATTACTCAAAATTATTCAGAAGTGTAAATTTTAATAAAATTTATGAAAAATTTCCAATTTATCAATAAAAACGTCTGAATTTTAACTTTTATTATATACAGGTATTTGCATAATAATTTAAAATATATAATTTTTTTAATGTATTTAAATCCATAAAAATATTTATAAACATTTTTTCAAATTGTTACATTCTTCATGAAAACTTTAAGTTAGTATTCATCAATTTATTAAATATTACACTTTGTTCCTTTGTTTTTTTATTTATCTACGTTTACCACTACAAGTTTTGATAATTGTATATTTATATCATATTTCATATTAAATAATTAAAACAAAACAAGTTTACCACACTATGTCTACTGCTTTACTATCTTACTTTAGTTGAAGGTTCAACCATTAACAATAATTAAGCGATACATTTTAAATCGAATAATTACAAATAATTAAATTAAACTATATACTCAACTGAAATTTTATGAATAGTAACTCGTTAAGTTTAAAATATAAAACCATCAATAATATTTAAATTTTATTCAATTTGTATCTATAATATTATATGTATATTATATAAATCATATACCAATTATAATCTATATAATATTATATAAATTATATACCAAATATAATTTAAAATAAATAAATATATAGATAAGTATATTAAAGATTTAAATAGTAATTGTTTGAGTGTTTGGTTACTTATTTTGGTATTGGCTTACTGGTAGTCGAAGCACGATTAATCCATTGGATGAAAAAAATGTTCTCTATTGGTTCCAGTGGCGGATTTTCAATATTTTCTTGGAGGTGTCCTAAAAAATAATATGTTAAAAAACGAAAAGGTTGACTTTAGACGTTTCTTTTTCATCCCTTCGGTCCATGGAGAAATTAATAGTTTAATATAATAAAGATTTGAACGCAATTATGTTATTGCATTAGAAAATACGATTCTGAGCGAAACTCAATGTAACTATAAAATATACACGTATTATACTGATAAACTGTTCCAAAGTTCACGTATGTAAACTATCTATGAGGATACTAATAAAAATTCAAGTACTTATGTTCAAAATTGCATTAGTTATCATGAAGAATTTAAAATCAATTTCATCAAAATTACGATTTCCATGAAATTTTGTTTTAAACTTTTGAGAAAAATTACGATAATGCACGGCTGCATGTGGCGTACATTGTCAATGAATTTCTAACAATAAAAAAAAAACATTCCTGTTGTACCACATCCTACTTATAGTTCGGATTTAGCTCTGGATGACTTATTTTTATATCCTCAGCCAAAAAATAACTAAGGACGCCGCTTTCTTAATGAAAGTGCGACTGTAAAGGCTTTAGAAGCGATTGTGAAGATGCTCTCTAAGAATGGTTTTGAACACGTCTCAAGGAACAACAGAGATTCTGGAACAACAAGTACATTGTGTTACAGGAACACTACATTGAACGTGATTCAACTGTAGTTTATAAAGCTTATAAATAAAGAGATTTATCGCAATAGTGTCAGTCTTTATTGAACATCCCTCGTAGTGTATAAAAATATAATGAGGTTATCATGTACCCATAAGCGAACTAGGGAGGGGGCTGGAGGGTCTTAGCCCCCCCAAAATTACTCATAGCCCTTTAAAATAACAAGAGAGTTCTCAACTTTTTTTTAAAAATATTTTAATTTAGGCCTTTAGCCCCCTTAAATTTTAGCACTAGTTGCGCCACTGCATATACCTATAAAATACTACGTATAGTTATTAATAATAATGTATTAAAAATAAGAAATTCAGTTAAGAATAATAATTGTTTAAACTATTACCGTAACTAACTCACCAAACGACCATAAAACAAATGTATGCTTGTCTAAAAATAAAAACAAAAGGTTTATGTTAATAATAATAATGATTTGATTTTTTTTTTTTTTTAATGATGTAAAATACTATGTACTATGATACTATGTAAAATCTATGCAATATATGACATTGAAATATTGAGCTCTGTAAGATAGTCGTGCTACTAGGTATTATACATTTGGTATAAATAACAAACGTATTAAAATTACACTTGTCTAACGTTGGCTCTATAATTTTTAACATAATATTTTGAGCTGCATTGTATGGCATTAAGAAATTGTTTTCCCCAATTAGTCACATCAGAAATTGAATGGGTTCATTTTTAAAATTTAGTTTATATTAATACCCAGTGGAAGATCTAGGATTTTCTCACAAGAGGAGGAATATTAAATATGTATGTATGTATGTATGTATAGGTACACTTTAAAATATAGACATAAAATAATACATTTATATTACAAAAAATCATGATTTTACCTACCAATGGGTCCTACCCCCGTAGATCCGGCACTGAATATACTTCGTTTATGATTTTTTTATATTCCAAAATTTAAAAAAATATAATAGTTGAAGATATTTCAAGAAAACGAAAAAAAGTTGTATAAACTTCAACAAAAAGTTAAAAACAATAAATTCAATAATAAACTATATTAATTAGGTAGGTATATAATTGTTTTATTGCCTTTAACGAAAATTATTAATTATTAAATTAAACGTATATATATTAAATTTGAATTACTTGGGTGATTAAATAAATAACGTATATTTTCTTGCGGTGTTAAATTACCTAAAATAGTTAAAACATATTTTTAATTATATTAATTAATTTAATCAATTAAGTCAATTAATAATAAAAATATACTAAAACTATTTAATCACTTAATGTTTAACCAAATTATTTTATTACAAAAACATTAAAAACTAATTGTGTTACATAATTGTATCGTATATCTTCGCTGTTTTTTTATCTTGAAAATTACGTCACCCTTACGTATATTTAAAAACGATAAAGCAAAATTAGAATAATATTTATATGTAGTATATATAAAAAAAAATGAATAGGATAAATTTCAAATTATATTTCTTTATGAAAAATAATATAAAGATTATATATTAATATGAAAATTGTATTATACATTTAAAATTTTAAACCTTAATAGGTAAACCAATCATAATGAATCTTTATTTTAAATAAATAAAATATTATTATTCATTAATAACACAGATTAACGCAATGTAATAATAATAATAATAATAATAAAATAAATACTAACTTGTTGGAAGATATAAACCCTTATAAACTTGATCTACAGGCAAAATATTCTATATTTAATATTTATAAATTTGTAATATAAGTAAAAAGAAAAAAAAAGTAGGAAGGTCGATTGTGGACGTTCCTTCTTCATCCCTTCAGTCCTCGGAGAAATTAGTGGTTTATTATACTTAAGATTTGAATGTAATGATATTACATTAGAAAATACGATTCTGAGCGAAATTCAATATATTACAATATGCTATACTATCTAGATTAAATGATTTAATGTTTTATCTAGATAATAGATTATCTAGATAAAATATAGTTATCTTTTTATTTTATCTAGGTAAAAATTATTTTAATTATCTTTTTATCTTATCTAGATAAATAAATAGGCTATCTGAGAATAATCATCTAGATAATTATTCAATTAATGATATAAAAAATTTTAACACAATATTATTATAAACCGCACTGTATAAACACTATTTATAATTTTAATTGAAGAATCAGATAGTTTATAATTAATAATAATAATATTTACAAAATAATCATGATAATAACAACTATGGTTTATGCCGAGTACGAACATAAGATCTACAATATTAAATATGAATTATCTGTTTTTTTTGCCTAGATTAAAATTTTAATTATTTTAGATAATTATTATTTATTTATTTTTTTTTTTTGGAAGAACTGTATGCATCTCATGCCCATTATACGTTCCAGACGAATAGAGTTTTCGTTTATTTAGATTCCGGATTTATACGATCCGTGATTACACGTTCTAGGTAAAAACGGTTTTTAGTATTTAATTTCTTGTCATATGCATTACGAATATTTGTATTTTCCTGAATTAAACTGTCCGTATAAATACATTCCGGGTAAAAATGATTTTCGTGTTTTGGATTTCATCGATATACAGTCCGGATAAATACGTCCCGGAAAACTATAGCCCTCCATATTATCCTGTATTTGTACCACTACAATATAGACAACATTACCGTATCAATATTCGGATTTTATATAATATATAGAAAGTACAAAACTACAAATTATTTATTCCAATATATCTATGTAATTGATAATAATAGTATTTCAATATAAGTTTCTGGCACCCCCATTTAAAACAAAACCGTAATACAATAGTATTATGTTTAGTTCTTTAAGTTATTATATTTAGTTTTTCTAGCATAATATAATTAATATTTAATTAATTAATTAAATAAAAAGTATGGATTATTATTGTATATTTGTATGGGTAAGTTTTTTTTTTCCTTCTCACCAATACAACGTTTATGGCTGTATAACTGGTCTAAATAAAGTGTACGAATTAATTAATAATGTGAATATATGATCATTATAATATTGTTGTGATAAAGTTAACAAAAAACTATTATAATATATCATTGATTCATTGAGCGAAATGTAGCATTAAAATGTAATTTACCTTTGCGATCTCCATAAAAAATATATGAAATAAATAAATTCATACAAATTACACAAATATTTAATATTATCGAACGAATTATCGTGACGTTAATAGAACAGAGTATTTATTATTTTATGAAGTTTAAGTCGATGACAAGAAAAAACACATTTGTATTACCTTCAGATTTATCAACAAATATTTGATATAATATAAAATTAGTTAAAAAGTGTACGACTCTTGATAAAATCATGATAAAAGATTTTTACCGTAAAAAAAAAATACGAAAAAGTTATACTAAAGAATAAAAAAAATAAAATGATCACTTATATACTTTGGTTGATAATAATTTATTAAATTAAATACATGGCACAAAAATAAAATAAATCTGTATTTACTCAATATGACGCTTTGGTGCACATGTCACAATAAAATATTATGTTAGTGTTGGCACAGAAATAATGGGATTATATTGTTACAATAATACGAATATACTAAGTACAAACATTAATTATCACAGTAATTGTTTAATTAAAAACGTCATTATAAGACAAACTCAATTAAGGCACACCATGATAGAAATTAAACTGCTTTTTTAGCAATCTAATTAACATTTTTTAAAGTAATATTTATTAGAAAACGGATATTTCGTTTGGTTTTATTACACTTATTATTATATTATTTGGATTTTATTGACATTTATTTTTGTTATAAACTTTTGATAAAAATATCTTAAGATTTCTTGAGGTGGTATATTTCTAGATATTAGGAAATTCAATTTTTTTTTCAAGATTAATTTACTAAAAGGGTTGTTATACAGATTACATAAAAAACGTAAGATATTTGTAAAATTAAATTTAAAGATAAAGCTGTTAGAGAAAAAACAATTTATTCAATTGAAAACTACAAAATTATGTGATCATATTTCATTCATTATTTTTAATTATCATTAAACTAGAAGTAGTCTTAGCATACTTAATACAACTTCATTGAATTGTATTTGTTTTTTAGGTTTTATTCGCTTATTTATTAACAAGGTTCTAGGATCCAAAATCTGCAATCCAAAGCATCCAGTTAAATATGTCAGTATTTATATTCATCCATGATTTTTGCCTAAGTAAAGTAAAGATTTTATGATATCAATTACCAACTCTAACAGTGACATTTATTTTATACCAACCATAAATTTAAAGATCTATTTTTGCTGTTTCATAGCAATACTTTTTAAACATTTCTTCTTTGACGTAGTACCTATACAAAGAATAATGGAAAGTATATTTGAAAATCTTTTTATAAATTCTTTATCAGTTCTAGTTATTTGAGAAACAAGCGAATAATTCTTAAACAATTTTCATGCTGTGTTACGTGTGATATTTAGGAGTAGCCTTAAAAACATTGTTTCCGCCGCCCCGTATGAACGTAGATCCTTCAAGATCCTGCTATCGGGTGGAAAGTACACCACCTCTCATTCGAGTTGTAATTATGATAGACTTATAAATATTTTTTATATTTACTTTACAGCGATCATGATATTGAGTGGTCAGCGCACGGAATTAGTTAATTATATCCAGCAACCGGGTCCTAAAACTGCTCTTAAAGTCGGGTTCCACTATATGGTGGAGCTACCTAGTTTAATAAATATGATACTAGATTAATCATATGTTTCAAATAACAGTTCGTGATCAAATATTTAAATTAGTACCGTGAGCGTAACAGTTTTAAAATTATAACTATAAACTAATATAGTAATATAAAATTAATATATAAAATCATATAGATTAAAAATATACTCTAGAGTAGGGTTACCGTATTTTATTTGGCGAAAACCGGGACAAACAAGTTAATATTTTTTTTTTTTTTTATTGATATTATTTTATTTTTATACTATAATTTGTAACATAATATATTATTAAATGTTCGAGTTGTTTGATACTTGGCTGAATTAAGCACTTTTTAAAGCAATGTTTTGTTGTAACTTTGTAAGTAGTAGATACAAGTACTAACTCATAAAATTTACTACAAGACATTTTGCCAAAACTTGTTTAATTAATACGAATAATATATTTAACAAAAATTATAGTCACATTACACATTTCGGAA
The DNA here is from genome assembly GCA_013282895.1 of Eriosoma lanigerum. Lineage (NCBI taxonomy): Eukaryota > Metazoa > Arthropoda > Insecta > Hemiptera > Aphididae > Eriosoma > Eriosoma lanigerum. The sequence goes on along the minus strand of CM023359.1, from coordinate 8,810,805 downwards.
AATAATTTTAAAATATATTTCATTAGGCAATTAATCAACTTTTTATTTTATCTATGTAATATGCATTTTCAACCAAATGTGTTTAGAAAAAATAAACATAAATTATTGATATTTCATTTCGGGAAAATTGGCCGACCCGAAACATATTATCGTGACATCGGGATGCAATACTCATAACCGGTACTATCCCGGTCAAACCGACACGTATGATAACTCTACTCTAGAGTCTAGATAGTAGATAGGCAATGACAAAGTTATGATTTGCACGCATACAATACAAATATTTTAGTTTGGATTATAGTCACTGAGAGCGATCAATGATAGGAAGGATGGTAGAAATGTTATACAACTCTATATATACTAAGTATGTTAAAAAAATATTTAGGAGTGCTAAAAAACTTTTTGGGGGTTCTAAGCACCTAATTGCGCCTATGAGTATATTGCTATTATGTGATAATATTAATGATTATAATGTGTAAAAATAATAAAATTACATAATATGTAAATTTACATTCATAATAATGTGTAATTATCTAATATTTTAGTATAAAAACACAAGATCATGATGCCCGATTGTCGATTATTTTACGACAACAAGATTTCGTATATTCTATCACGTTTGGACACCACCATCGCCACGTACATCATACGTACCTTAGACGTAATTCTCTGTACTTAATAGTTAAATACCAATATTACTATCTAAAATAATTAATTATTACAATCGTATAAAAGGCTGTTAATGGTCCTGTTTTGGATTACGAGCGACCGTTCATCATAGTATTATACAAGCGGACCGCCCCTGTGTATGACGACACATTCGATAGCATTGTTTTAAAAACGATGTTTTCTATGTTTAATTTTGGAAATTAATAATAATACATAAAATGTTCCTATACGTAAGTAATTTTTAAGGAAATTTATATTTTTACTTCTTATAATGTGTTAATTAATTATATTATTTTATGAATTTTTTTTCTCGGGAATTCATACAATTTGCATACTAAATACTTGCAAAAGAAAATCGCGAATATTTCAATGGATATATTTGTCAAAATTCACGTATCTATAATCTATATTTAATAATCATAATATTTGTATTAATATTACTGTGTTGAAAATAATAATTAGTAAACACAATTTAAAAACAAATACTTCTAAATTATTTTATATATAATTGATTACTCTTTACTCCCTGAAGAAAACATAAATTTTATTCTATAAAACTTTAGCGTATACCTGGCTATAACATAAACATATCTTCTAGGCCTCTAAAGGGTATACGCAAAAACTCATAAACAAGGAACTCGGTATATTGGGTATACAGCGTATACTCGCTTACACCCTCCAATACACCACTGTAGGTCTGAAGTATAATAAATTGTCGTTTGTATAATTTAAACAAACGAAAAATAAATATATAATCGTGAACGTATCAAAACAAAAAGTTATATTATAATATCGAGACGGTATTAAAATTATATACTTGAAAAAAGAAAAAACGTTAAAATCTCTAATAACTTATTTTGGCAATATTCGTTAATGTACGATAAAAAAAATATATAGATATAAAACCATTATCTGCTGTAGTGCGTGTTTGTGCAGTTTTGTTTAAACGACATATGTTAGGTGTACTGCGATTTAATTCAATGCACGCATATGGTCGTTTTTTCATTTTTATACACACATTACAATTATATCTTCTGCATTATTGTAATTATCGATTTTGTAATATGTTGTTTTTGATCGTTTAGATCATTACTTTTTAATCAGAAAAAAAATTGATTTAAATCAAAATTTTCATTATTCTTTATCATTTGCGAAAAGATTATTTCAACACCTTCGTTCCGTGAAATAAAAAATAAAATACGATCCCGCATTTGTTACAATTTCCTACAGTCGATATGAACACATGTATTCATTTTATACAAATTATAATTCCCAAAGAATTTTCCATACCCACGTATATTATAATATATTATAATACGAGTAACAAGTATATAATAGAATGTGTACATGAGTGCATGACCATTAACCATTGCAACCAAGCAATTTTAATGTCATTATCATTTAATTAATACTTTGTATATCGTATATGCAGGAAACAGAAAGTTGTATTTGTTTTTCATTTATTTTTCGGTTAAAAACGTGTTAAATATTTTACTTTTCAAGTTTTTCAGGTTGTTCTCTGTAGGTTATTATAGTTATATCTTTCATGGCTTAAATGTTTAATTAATATTAACTTTATTATACTTCACCCAGGGATTGCGATGTTCAATATGCTATGACTGAACACACCATTCCCAACTTTATTATAACTTTTTAACTATCATCCTATATCCAGGACATTTGTTATTGTTGTGGTTTTCTGAGTCTATAATTCAAAAAAGGAAAAATAAAAATGAATTTATGTATTATATATATATAATGATTTTAACAAATTTATAATTAAAATAATTTAGTCCAGTATGATCCTTTAGATTTAAGAACAATAACCTAACCTAACGTGATCAACATGTTTATTTTAATTTTATTTTAATATAAATACAGGCATAGCCCAAAAAAATAAATTACAAAATATACAAAACATTAAAAACCTTAATATAGCACAATACAACGATTAAAAATAAAAGAAGGTCGTAGTGTTTGCTGTGCATTGAAGACGAAATAGGTGAGAATTGTTGAGGTATAAGGTGAGGACGAGAGAACAGGTAGTGCAAGCAGGGACAAATTAATAAGGGATAAAAGCGCAGAGCAATTCTTACATCATCTAAGGTAAAAACTACCCGTGAAGGAAGATTGAAATTTCTTATATTATATTATAAATAATCGCCAATTAGTTTTAAATCTGACGTCTACATTATTGGATTAAAATTTATTACTATTCATATGTTAAAAATTTAAAGCTACTTAATACATTTTATTATTGTCGTTTGGCATTAATAAAATATTTATATTATTTTAATAATAAATCTTCTGGTTAATACGGTAATTTGCGTATATGTATAGGGTAATATGCATATCGTGTGATAAAAATGGTAATGGAAATGAAATTGAAAACTTATGTAATATTCTTAACACTATTTTCTGATCATTCTGTACCTACGTATATACAAAATACAAAGCGCAAGTGAGATGCAAATATGGCGGGTTGTGTGTTAACATAATTTTGGAAGACAATATTATAATATATTATATTATTATTATATTCGCAATCCGTGCACGTGTCGATACGTGACGACGAAACAGTATGATAGTGACAACGATAAGCATCACGTGGGTTTTCGAGGGTACGTTTTTCACACGTTTTTCGTGTAATGCGGCCGCTGTTATTATAATATTTATTTGGCTATAATTATTGTTATGTAAACGGTATAATAATACTGTCGTGGGTGTGTGTACGTTGCGACGTGTTTGTAATTAATTCGCGTGTATATTTTATAATATTAAAATTAAGGTCGGACGAGAAAATGATATACGTATAATAGAACAATATAATATATCATATAGTATTTTATTTTCTGTGCAAAACCCGCGCAAATGTCAACGACCAACGCGCGCTCGTGCGAAAAGTATTACGTTGTAAACGCGACTGAAACGTCACATTTTACTATAAATTATTATTATATACGAATACAATGTGTAATATTATTATTATGTTATTTTTATTAAAATAAAATTATCGAACGTTATAAATTATGTACGATGGTGAAAAATCGAAATCGCGTTGTTTTTCCGCTCGGTAAAAAGACCACAATATAATATGTAATGTACGACTACGCGCGGTTAAGTATATTAAAATAGTATATACGTTACGTGTGTAATAAACTAATAATAATAATATTGCGGTATATATTATTATACGTCCGACCGTTTGCTGTTGCTGCTACCGTTTTATGTTTTTATACGCCGCCGCCGCTGTTGCGTTTATATCCATTGGTCATAATAAATATTATAATAATAAATGGATATTTATAATATTTTACTAAAGTATTATGTAGGTATTAGGTATATAAATCTTCAGATGAAACTCTACTATGTTGAAAATCGGACAAATTATCATTGTAGAAAAATATTAACTCAAATAGCAAATATTTTTGAAATATTTATGTATGTTATTATGTTAAAATATATTACACTTGGAAATTAGTGTTTGAACGTGTACCGCATGAAAAGTAATACATCTGACTGGTTACGTAGTTTTTTAAGGTCATCAAAACAGAAAAAAAAACAAATTTGTACTCGTATAGCGTTGTTTTTAGTTGTTTTAGTTTTCTATGCGTAGAGCGTAGGTTACGTGTATTTTATACTTTTTTTTATTTTGTTTTGTCTGCTTAGGAAATTATTTTTTGCGTCGTCAAACGAGAAATAACGTAACGCGTTATTTTACTAACTAAAATACCCTTTAGATTTAGAGATACTTAAGTGGTTGTTATTTAAATTAAATAAAATTGTAATTATTTCGTGTTATTTTAAGTACAATATATAATGTATTCTTATATTTTTTTTTATTAAAGGAAAATTTTATAATATCAATAATATTATATATTAAAATTATTATAATGTTTTATACAATATCTACTGATTTAAATTTTATGTTCTACTTACGCACACAACACAAGTACATGTGTTCTTATCATTTTTCATATTAAATAAATTAAATTATGTAGTATATCAATGGTGCTAAACCCTATATCTAGATAGGACAACCTCCCTACCTACTGTAATAGAAAACATGGTACCATCAAAGCTAATGTTCTCGGTATGTAAGAAAATAGTTAAATTATATTATTTTATAATTATAATGGTATATTAAAAGACTTCCAATCGATCACTTTCATACTAGGAACTTATGTTCTATAGATATTCGCCATTCGGTATAAATAAATCATATGTTTCCAAACACTATTATGCACAAAATATTCATTAACACATAATTGCAATTTTTAACTTTATTTACATAATCAAGTTACTTGATTCAAGTGTATCTCTTAAGTCTTAATATATATTTTGATTGGAAAAATTGTTTTAAAACATCATGAATAAGAATAAATTATTCAGTACAGTAATGATTAAGAATAGTATATAAAATGTATTTTTGCTTCTATATCGTTAAGCCTTTGCTCTGTACTATATTAACTATATTAACTTCTTTGAGTGGAAAATATTTCATAATTTATAAAATGTATATTTTATTCGTTTATATTCGGTTTTTAGATTTGTATAATAAAAGTAAATGCCCCAAATGTTGCATTAATATGACTAGTAATATTTGAAGAAATTTCTATAACACAATTCACTAAAGATCTTTCTATACCATTTATTATATTAGTTGTGCTTTCAATAACTGTTTGTACGACATTACGGTGGACGGACTCGGAGGAGTAAAATGTATTAAATTTGGGAATCCTACGATGCTAAGGCGTGACGGCGTTTTTAAAGCAACACGTGTTAAAACCAATTGCGTGACACGTGTAACCATGGCTAAATATATAGGTATGTCATCAACTTTGTAAAATGTTGTTATAGTTTGCGCATAGATTAAATATACATATTTAATCAATGGTTTGCGCTGGTATTATTATTCGATGATATTTCATGAAAGAAAATCTCAGCTAGCAGTGATCCATAGAGTAGATTATTACCTGCTTAAAGGTTCGCTCAAAAAAAGCGGTACTACCTCGAAAAAAGTTCAAAGCTTAATAATTATTATACTTTACTTAAAATTATACCACACATGAAAATTACCAATGTTAGTACTCAAACAATTTTTAAGTCCCTACAATCAAAACACTCAATTAGTTGTCACGAAATAAAAAATACGAAAATCGTAATTTTATCGAATTTTTGCAATTTCTTGGTAGATTTTCTTCTCCTAAGGAAATACTCTTAAGGAATTCGAAAAATGAGCTGTATAAAGTACCAACTAGATGCGACTTTCTATAGATAACCATGCCCTACCTGTGGTAATCGGACCATTAGTTCTACCTAAAAAAATGTTTTCATACAATAAAAAATAAAAAACATCTTTGTACAACAATACATTTCTCAGATGGATTTTTAACGATGAACGCGAAATACGCATATATCGCAACCAAACTTGGTAAAATATTTTTAGGAATCAATACTGCACAGTGCACATTCAAAATATGTTTAGAATATTACCTTTCGCCTCTTTTTTTATTTTTTTTTTTATTAGATTTCATTAACAAAAACGTTACATATTTAATCTATCTTTCTTATAATACTTAATAATTATTATTAACACGGTGAAATATTAAAACTTACAATATTAATTGTAATGAATCATAATGAAATATATTTAATTTTTAAAATAATAAAATGTTATTGTGATAATTTTAACGAAATGTTATGTTATTGTTTGCATAAATAAACAACGATGTCATACCTAAATGCTTAATAACATTACCGCACTCATAAACACCATCTGCAATAATTACAATGGACAGAAATTTCCAGAGAAATTGAATTTGATGACATATATTCTATACATAAAATTTTAAAATTATGGTTGCGTTTTATAATACGGTAATAAATTAATTCGAAAATAAATATTTAATATGGATTTCGAGTGTTTAAAAAGTATTCTGAATACTACCCAAAGGGAATCGCAACCAGTGGCGGCGCGATACGGTGTTTCATGAGGCCGTGGCCTAACCAACAGGGTGGTGGTACCCTTTGGCTACATATTTACTACATATTTACTACTTTTACCACCCATTTACTACTCAGGTGGTGGTAGTTGTAGCAAAATATTTATAATTGCCTCATAGTTGAAAATTGTTCGCGCCGCCACTGATCGCAACACACACACAATGAAATAATTCATTTTATTAATTATTAGATTTGTTACGTAAATTATTTATTAAAATTACTATATTACTGTTATTTTGGTCAGGAAATCAGATAACAATAATTGAAACATAATTTTTCATCGACCATATTGAGTTAATATAAAATATCTTTGGAAGTATAGGAAACGTTAATTTTCCTTTAGAACAAAAATGAGAATAGTCCATATTAGTGTTTTGGACGACTGGACTGACTGTATAGATCGAAAGTCAATGCAAAAGAACTAAACAATCTATTGATTACTTTTTTGGCTTCAAAAATTAATTGGTTATTTTTCAAATATAAAAGTATTTGTTACATGGTATACGCCTATATGGATACCCAATTAAGTATAATTTATTATAAAAATAAATACATTATTACTTATATGATTCTTATTAACAAATCTGCTGTTACTATTAGAAAATATGGCAGTTTTATTATTTTTATTATTTTAGACGCTGCCCAGAGTAGCATTTAAAGTTCAGACAACGTGTAAAATCATCAGTAATTCAATGGTTAAAAACACTGTACAAATCTACGTCAATCCATTGTGTTTTTGTCCATTTTAAATACCGATTATTTACATTGTTTACACCGTATTATTTACATTCCATAATTAGTTTAAACACTATGCAACGGTGTTAAATTGCACACTATAATTTCGTTCATGCAACCAATGTGGTATCATTGTGTCTATGTTATCAACTTGCAAATGTTTGTTCATTTACTGTAGTATTATAAGGCATTAAACGGTGTTACTACCGTCCAATTTACCTAGATGTTTAGGGGAGGTAGAATGAAATTTCCTTCCCTAAATATCCTATTGCTTTATTTTGCAATTGTTTTATGTTATTACTTATCTTTTTTTGGTTATAAATAATTACCTACATAGCTACCATACTACATATTGTTTTGAATGAAATGAATTATTAATAAAACTAGTTCATATTATCTTATTTAAAATCTTATTTATTACACGTTTTAATTATTATTTAATTTATAAAATGTACTATCAATGCATTTGTAAAGAATTATTATTTATTATTGTAGTATACACATACTTATTACTTTATAACGTTTGTCATCATTTAACATTATATCATTTTAACCACAAATACATTCAATAGTAAACAAATTAGAAAAAAACGATTCTACCAATATAATCTATAGTAAACTTTTCAAATTTAATAGTTAGGTACATAATAAATATTTTTATTTTTTTTTAATAATGAAGCAATATTATTAAATATTTCTTATAAATAATAATTGTAAATAGTATAAACACAAACACATATATACATGTGTAATGATTGTCTTTATTAATAATAAAAATCATATTTATTATACTTAAACATATTAATTATTGTGTTAAATGGTTTTTGGAGCATGCCTAATGTAATTGTCTGTTACTGTACAAAATTGTTTTTCATCCGCCATAGTTCTTCTATATCTAAACAATACTTCTAAATTAAGATTTAAAGTATTATACATAATATATTTTTTTAATTATTGTTATTATACCATATATTTAACCATATTTACCATAAATCAACGCAAATATTTTTAAGTCCATAATTTTTTTTTTTAAATTTTTCCCTTATAACTAAAGTTATTTAATATGTTATAACTTATAATTAAAGCAACAATTGTTAGTTTCTCTCTTATGGCGACACTAAACAACGATGTGCTGCCAACTTTCATAAGTAAAAATGATTTCTGTGTAATACAAATAAATAATATTAATAACGTTAATTATAAATAAGTTATATTTATTCAACTTAGATTGATAATGCTACCTAAAACTACAGTACCTATATAACTTATTATTTTTATTATATATTTTATTTATATATAGCGTTATCAAACTAAAAAATAATTTATAAGAATACTATGTGTATTGTGCATACTCATATTATTAATAATTAATTCATTCCTGGATGTCTTAATATTATTGTATGTATGCAAAGCTATTTTTATTTATGAGAAATACAATGATTAATTATAAAAAATTAGAAGCATAAGAACTAGTCCTATGGTACATTATAAACAGGAGCGTGCTCAGGATTTCATTTTAGTAGTGGATTTAGCTTAAAAATTTAGTATCAACTTAAAATAATATAATAATAATAATAAGTAAAAACATATACACAAATAGAAAAATATTCACTTAATATGAATATGAACCTGTTATATTATTATAATCTTTAGAGGTACTATAAGACAAATGATGTGTTTTATTAGGATTTGATACAAGAAATGAGGATAAAAAATATTTTATCTATTTTAATGCCCAAAAAGAATTTCAAGTCCTATAGGATCAAAACTCAATTATGGTTATTATGAAATAAAAAAATTTTAAATAACGAAAACCGTAATTTTGTCGATTTTAGACATTTTCAGTAGTATTTCTTTTCACAAAGTAAAACTTTTGAGAAATTCGAAAAATGAGCTAAATAAAGTACCAACTTAATGCAAATCGCTACCGAAAGCATACCCTATTTGTGATAATTGGACATTATTTCTACTTAAAAAAGTGTCTTCATACATTAAAAAAAAAAAAAAACATTGTAAAACCAATACATTCTACCGCCACTGATGTATTTATTATTATACTTAAGTATATTAAATATATTATATAGTATTATATATAAATAAATTAGATATATGAATAAATGGATATCAAATAACATAAATAAATATTATAATAGGTAGTTATACCTGCACTTCAAGAGACATAAGTTACGAGAGCATTTTCTCTACGACTAAATTCAGAATAATGTATTTCAAATTTTTAACAAATTTCCTAACGTTTTATAACGTTTATTCTATCATAATTATATAAAAAATATAACTATTATATACAATTACATATTAATTACATTAATGTTTGATGTTTGTGTTGAACTGTTGACAAGCAGTTACAGAAAAGTGTTTTTTTATATTTTGTTTATTGCCATTGTCGTATTTGATTACGTAGTTTTAAATCAATAGAAATATATAAATCACAAGTTTACATATAGATGGCAATAGCCGCAACAGTGACGAAACTCAAAGTAATAACACCACAAACCAGTTTCGGAAAAGTTCCCGGTAGATAGCGCATTTAGTAAACACCGTTTAAAAAAATTATTCGTAGCTCAATCGAAAACGAAAAGATCAGTCATTTGAGCATTTCGCTCGATACACTTATTTTTGATACCGCTGTCATTCGTCCATGTTTTGCTCAGCTACTACTAGTTGAAGTTACTTATTTCAGAACTTCATCGATGTGGCGACAACGCCAATTCGCTACTTGTCCGATAGTAATACATTTCACCATATATCCCCGATTTTCTGCAATTTTCGACAACTCCGGTTCCCTTTCAATACGAATAAATCTTTCGCCTTTTACTAAAGATTTCCGTGGAGGGGAGCATACAAAGGAGTCTAGAAATTTAATTTTTGTAATTGCCTGGCTTTCGAGTCGGGCTCAGATCGCACAAATATCATTCTACTAACTGAATATGGACTACCTGCAAACATTAATTGTGTTAATGAGTATGAAATTTATGAATACTTATTATTATTAGTATTAATCTAATTTATTATACTCTACTTAAACCTGTTGAATGAGAATAGTATATAGTATGAGCATTGAAACAGAACAAAACTATATAAATTATAAATAATCGTTTATATCGATATATTAATCGATATTTTAACTGGCGCGATGCAAAAATTTGTTTAAAATAATAGTTTATTATTATTTTCGCAGAGAGTGTACAAAATTGTCCAAAAATTTAAATATTATATAATTTATTAATAAATTACCAAAAAGATATAATGAAGTATAATAGAGGCCAAATGCATATAAAAAGTTGTTAAGGTATTAAATGATTTATATAATGTTATAAAAAATAAAATGTGTTATACTTTTATTATGGAAAATTAGACTTCAGATTAAGATCATAATTGTATAACTTTGGATAGGATGGGTAACACTAACGTCGAGTTAGGTTGTATGTAACGTCAGAACCAACAGCACAAACAACTGAGATAAGAAAAAGTAAATATTTTGCATATATCATCGTTAAGTTGCCAAAACTATAGAATATATTTGTTTCCTTTTTAAAAGTCATGATTTTTTAGTTAAGATCTACTATTATAAATATATTTTTCTTTTTATGATCTACTTCCATAATAATAATAAAAAATGCTTTAATTATGGGTATTTATAATTTAGGAGTACTTATATATTTAAAAATATATTCGAACAATGGATGGTCGACTTTAACATCATCCACGATCGCAATCGACTATTTGGCTACCCCTAGTCTAAAAGATCAGCAAAAAGAGACATACATAAATGATTATAGTGAATCGCTGACGAAATAATAATAATAATAAACGTTTTAAATTTAAATTTAAATCATAATTTTATTTTTAAGTAAATTAAATTGAATCCTAAAGAATGCCAAGTATGACGATGGCAGATTGGAATGGCCTGAAAGGGTCTCAAACGTGTACATGGAATTGGAATGAAAGAAGAACAGCAAATGTAGAGGTTTTTAAATTTTTCGCGTTTCTCACGTACCAATCGTGGTTATACCATTGATACCTATATAAATTTTATTACCTGGGTAATATAATTCTATACGCGAGTTATAAATTTATAAACATAATATAACGTCGCACTTTGCAGCAGCAGTTTTGCCGATCGTGCCGTTCTCACGATCCGACGTGAAAACGTGTCGGTATAATATTCTCTATAATAATATAGAAAACGCACTCGTCATTTTTATAAAATTAAAAATATATAAAAACGGTCCGTTCGTTAAACGCGTCACTGCGTCAGACTGTTTTCCCGCGATTACATATTATATTAAAGGTAGGCACGTTGTTCATCGTGTGTGAGAGTTTATTAATAATAATATAACTCATGTATACCTTATACCAGGTTATATATACCAACCATATGAAATAGCGATATTTTATAAACGCGATTTATATATATATAAAAAAAAAAATTAACAAAAAAAAAAAATACAAAGAATTTAATGTCGCTCAAACTATAAGAATGAGAAAAATGAACATCGACGGGAAATCACGACATGGGTCCGTGCGGACAGAAACAAAACACGCGCGCGCGACGGCGATGATTTCCATCCCGCTGCAGTCGCATTGCGATTGTTTACGCCTTCTCCGTCGCGCTCGGCCGAGTGTGACTTTTTTTTTCTCTACCTAACGCGTTATTATTATTATTATTATACATATTATTGTAACTGTGTGTGCCCACAACAAACAATAATATAATTTATATATTATATATATATATATATATATACACGATATTACCGGTCGGGTGCCACATCAGGGTACCTTTATTTTTTATAATTATATCATCGTGTAGGCATCGTTCATTCATCTATAATATTATTTCATTCATCGACGAAATTATTTATAAAAATCGCTGTAGTGTAACGCGTGTGTATTATATAATAAGTAGGTATATGTTTTAGAGCCGATCACGATTGTAAATAATTATAATATTATATCTATAATATACAAATATATACAAGTACGGTTACAAGACCGTGGTATCGTTGGTCGTGGACTCGGGTTAACCGTATACCGGACATAAGTGTTGATTTTATGTATACACATAATATAGGTAAAGTGTATAGAAAAAAAAAAAGATTTACCTATATAGCATTATTATCAATACAATGTATGATTTATCGACGTGCCTATATCGATTTTTCGAAAGCCACGACCGGAACGCTCGTTTATTTACTTTTGTATATTTTCGTGTAGGACAGGTAGATATTATGATATATTATAGAAAACTGGCCTGGCCTACGCGCGCCTACCGGATGACGCGATATAAAATGTCAATATAATAATATAATATATTTAATGTACATAAAACGCATATTATCATATACGTATTTCTTTTACATAATATTACAATATGTTTAGTATAGGTTATACCTATTATTAATTTAAGACCCAAATTTAAATCCAATTTAAAACCCATTAACAAAAATGTGTTCTATAAATATCAAAAACTGAATTCAATCGCCGCAATAATGCCCTTAAATATTAACATAAATATTTGTTATTTTATTAAGTATACGAAAAATGTTGTTCTATTTAATTACATTGCATGCAACATTAAATGGTTATATTTTAGAGTCTGAGTAAAGCAGAGTCCGAGGAATGTATATTGGTTTTACATTGATTTTTTTTTCTTTTTTATGCCTGAAAACATTTTGTCAGGTAGAAATAATAGTACGAGAACCAAGAATAGAGTATGCTTTCGGTAGAAAATTTCATCTAATTAGTACGTTATTTAGCCCTTTTTTCGAATCTTTCATAAATATTTCTTTGCGATAAAAAAACTTCCAAAAATAATGACGAAAAGTCGGCAAAATTAAGGTTGCTGTGTATTTGATTTTAAATATTTTGTGATAATTAATACAGTTTTAAATGTAGAGGCTTGAACATTATTTTTAGTATTTACATAAGTATTTTACATATCTATGAGAAAAAATTTTGAAACTATTATATTTGATTTTTTTATACGTCTAAAAACACATTCTCGGGTAGAAATAATTATCCGATTACAAGTTGTGTATAATTTTGGTAAAAAATTTCTTCTACTTGGTATACTTTACACGGCACTTATAAATATATACGTACTTACCATGCTTACGTTCATACTTTAATTTATGTATATTTCTCATCAACCTTACCACTGTATACTATAATGTACTCGTATTATTATAATTATTATTAAACGATCGTTTATCATAATAAAAGTCGAGTTGCAGTAGTACAATCTATCGCGCAGCTCTCTTCGGTTCTATCTCCGACCTATACAAATTATGATTATAATTATAATAAATAATACAATACATATGATATAAATATCGAGTCTGTCGAGTGTTGAGACAATAAAAAATAATAATAATTGTATTATAATGTTGTCGTGACGACGTTTAAAAACAAAACAAAATCCGACAGACATAATATAATTATAATAATGTGCGCAGCGGCGTCGTGCGACAATGTGGGCACATTAAACGTGACGCGCAGCATAAAATTTAACCAATCTCTGTTGACGCGTATTTTTTAACATGTTTTTTCGTTCGAAATTGTATGTTTTTCATTGTATAACTCTTTCCAAAAGATTCTCCGATAAAAGCAAACTAAAATGTACATATTCCAACCGATGATTTAAAAAAATAATAATAATAACAATAATATCGATTATAAATACAAAAAGTATAACAGGTCAAGTCAGTAGGTATCAATATTAGAATCAACGATTGTACAATGTACTTATACTTACATAATCTACACAATGACGTATTTATTATAATGTATTCAATGATTAGAGAGATTAGCGTAGTGTTTGTCGCCTGTTGCTACTACCTTTTATCTGCAAATGTGGTCTCATATGTAATATTATAATTTATAATATTTATAATATGTGGTTATATACTTACAGTTTATACTTATTTTTTGAAGTCTATACATCGACGAATAGATTTAAATGAATGTATATGGGTAGGTGTAGATCGAACAGTCACCAAGATAGACGTAATAGACTTGATTAAACCATATATAACTTTTATGTACGATTAAATGTATCTAACTTTCTTTAATATCTTCGAGTATATGAGATTTACTTTCAAATTTTTTAAAAACATTTTTCGATCGATGTATGATCTATAAATTCAAAACAAAATTAATATTTTTAAAACGACATATATAAATAAATATATATTATTTTTTAAACCTTTAAATGTTTCGCGACTATACTTATTATAATCTAATAATTAGATTCTATAATTAATAATATAGGAATTTACATTATTACTTATAGACTTATTTCAGGACTTATACACTTATAGTTTTTTCATATTTATATAAAAAGACCATACAAATGCATACTTGAATGTATTAAAAAAATATATTAACAATATATTTAGAAATTTTTCGATGACTGGACAGTTAAAAATAGACATTTTGAAAAGTGTATATATCGAAAAATACAATCGTAATAATATTATCACTGTGCATTATTTCAATTCACACTTTAAAAATTTATAAAAAGTATATAATTGAATAAAAGATACACGTATATTTCCGGTAAAATTATACATAACTAACTACTTATAAAATATAATATAACTATATTATGTATTTATAACAGAATGACACAAATGTGACAGAATATATGATCTCATATCCAGCTAACCTATAACATTGCACCGTACCTATATAATATGCAAAATTCTACGTGCGGAAGAAGCGGATTTTAGTTGTCCTTAATAATTTATGAATTAAAAATAATTATTATGAATTACATTTTTCAAAATATAAATTCCCAATAATATTTTCATTCTAATTTAAATACTAAATATTTTTTAACAAATTGTTTTAGAACATGTTTTAAGCATATATTTCTTGTTATTTACGCATTATAAATACATACTTATATTGATATATTTAAGTACTAAAAGTCCTTAGTCTTATAGTGATCATAACTAAAGAACAGATTTAATGGATAATTCAACTTTTTTTGTCATCGTATAAATTAAATTTATATTATGTGAAAAAAATTGAATTAATTAGGTATACAGTATTCCTATTATTTAATTAATAGTAGCAATATAAGTAGCAATATATTGCGATTTATTGAAATTTTATGCCAATTTGTATATATTTTACATTTTTACGTACAAATAATTATTTCTTGGCCAATATTGCAATATAAAATTGTAAATTTCCCCAAATTGTGTAAACTATAGAGTATAATATTATAAGCCTTAGACTATAATGTGATATACAGCTATAGGTATATGAGTGTCATGATATAATCATTAGGACATTAGGTATACGATATACCTAAACTATAAATATTGATAAGATTAATTTATTTTTCGATTGAGGCTACTTACATAACAAAAATACATACTTAATATGTATTTGGAAGATCCAAGTAGAATGCAAAAACTATCCTAATGATTTCCTGAGAATGTTCATAGGACATCCGGTATCCGTTTTTTTTTATACCACGGACAATAAAAACTATAGTTTTAAAATAGGCTGTATTGAAAAAGACGATTTTTTTACTAACAAAATTTAGAAATGTACTTACATAATTATATACATATTATACAAAAAAATAATATATTATAATTATTTTTGTGTATAAATTTATATTTTTAATATCGGTACAATGTGTACGTTTTTCTTTTAAAGCAATTATATAACTTTATTATAAGTTTTTTACACATTTTTTTGTTGCAATTTTGAAATATTTTTACTAAAATTAGATCCAGTATTTGGTGATAATCATAATATATACATATAAACAAAAAATCAATTTTAAAATATTGTTTTTACCATATGGTCTATAGAGGAAGTCACAAAGTGGGTGGTAGTAGCCTTGTAGGAGTATAAAAACGTTTGGCCTTTCATTGAAAAATAACATTCGACACTGATCTACGGACCTTTATATTAATTTTGTCGTATTCATAATACTTAGTGGAATCGGCATTTTTGGTGTTGGAAAAAAAATTATAAGCAATACTATTGCATATTGTTAACATATACGGCGAGACACACATAATATAATAATATGTAATATCATTGATTATAATATTTACTATATCTATACTATCTACAATCAATGGTAATGTCTTAATATAATAATTGAAGTGTTTTACAAATTAAGATAACATAGGTACCTTATGGCGTATATATAATATAGGTATCTAGACCTTACTTTATATGTTGTAAACAGGTGATTTTTATTTTATATTTTAGATAACGTTAACGTATCTAAAAAGCAGACGATAATTAGACATAACATAATATTATCTAACACTTACAGTTCATTTGGTTGAAGACATGAATAATAATATATTAATATAAAACGGTTATAGAATAACAATAATCATCCTTTCAGAAGTCAAATTACAATTTAAATTCAAATAAACATTATTTTTAATTTTAATTAAACTTACCACTTGTGATATATAGATACTATTAAAATAAAATTTCCATTTAAAAATTAGTTAAATATATGATTTTTTTACAGAAAATATAGGTACTATTTATATCAATTTTAACCCATTACTATAAATCCACATAGGAAAGATTAAATTACTTTTAAGATGGCACAACCTACACATTTGTTGAATAACAAATATAAACATATATAAATCCCCTACCTTGACCTCTTCTTTAGTGATATTTTTCAATAACTGATATAAAATAAAATATTTTATATAATAACCATCTACTACAGAATAACAATATCCTTCCCCCTCCCCATTGACAAAATCCTAAATACTCTAACACCACTGTTCTCTACGACAAATTTGATAATAGGTAAAATTAATTATAAATACATATTATATTAAATATAAATGAACTGTACTAAAACTGCGGTGCGTAGATTTTCCTTCTAACATGTATGTAAGATAATAAAGAAAATACATGTGGATAGCGTCTTTTTAATTATAAATATTGTAATATTACAATTACATTATTGTATAATGTACTTATAGTAATATGTCTAATGTATATGTATAATTAGTATATAATATTATTAAAAAAATAAGTGAGATGGTTGATTTTAGACGGTTCTCCTACGTCCCTTCGATACGTAAAAGTGGTTTATTATAATTAAGATTTGAATGCAATGATATCACATTAGGAAATACGATTCTAAGCGAAACTCAATAAATATATTACAATATACTATACTGATAATGCATTCCAAAATTTTACCACGTGTAAATTACCAATGTAAATATTTAAAATAAATTTCAAGTCCTTATGACCAAAACTTATTAGTTATCATGAAATAAAAAAATTTAAATAACGAAATCGTAATTTTGCCATTTTGGGTAGTTTCAACTTTAAAAGCTTATTAAAAAAATGTAAGTCACAATTTTCAAAAAAAAAATTTAAAACATTAAGTTGTATATGATTAGGCTTCGATAAAATTTTCAAACCGATAAACTCAAAATGGCAGGAAATATTAAATATGTTTGGAAAAAATTCCAAAGCTCTATACTTAGTCAAAAAATCAGCCAATCGTTTCCAAATATTTTTCTCTTTATGTAAAACACCTATCACTTATATGAGTACACAAAAAAATTATCATGTACTTATGATCAAAACTCAATTAGTTATCACGGAATAAAAAAATTTCAATAACAGAAATCGTAATTTTGCCGATTTTCCGCCAATTTTTGGCAATTTTTCTTCTCCAAAGGGAATAATTTTGAAAAATTCGAAAAATGAGCTAAATAAAGTACTAACTAGATGCAATTTGCTACCGAAAGCTACCCTATTCGTGGTAATCGGACCAATATTTCTATCCGAAAAAATGTTCATACATAAAAAAACAACATCTTTGTAAAACCAATACTCAGATCGCTCAGATTCTAAAATCAAATATTTCCATATCTCAACCTAGTAGACCAGGAATTTATTTAAACCAGGTATTTAGTTAAATTTTTGTAGACAAATTACATTCACATTAATTGTTGTGACAGAGTTGTAATACCTAATTATAATTGTTTAAACTGCTGTAGACATAAGTTAAAATTGTATTGTGACTTTTGCACTTTTGTTTAAATGTTAAACAGTTAAACAAACTAAAAATAATAATAGGTAGCCCAGTAAGAATTAATATTGTTCGACATTATGGCACAGAACAGGTGAACCTTATTTTGTGATTATGGTTTGGGTCATTATTTTAGCGATAAGGAATTATTAATATATTGATAGTGTTGTTATCACTAAATAATACGTTATCAACTGGTGTCCATGGTGATTGGTTTCAAAACAAAAATCAAAATGCTGACTATTATTTTATTAATTGGCCAGTTCATATTACTTACTTTGTGAGCCGATCTCATTGATACTTTTTCGCTTTTGTTAAAATACATTTCATAGGCATTCTATCGGGTTACTCAATTAAAGTTTTTTCATGTAATCGTACCTATTACATTTTTTTTTTAAAATGGATGATAACGATTTGGAAGTACTAGATTGTCTGGATACTCTAGAACCATCTGAACAAGTGATAAATACTGCTGTGGATTTGGTAACTTGCCTTTGATTAATTTATATTTAAACTAATATTCAAAAAAATAAACGTTTTTATGTTTCTGTTAGGGCATGAGCCCATCCAGTGGGCTAGATAGTCGTAGACAATCGATTGATGGGATGTCTAGCGCGTGCACATCACAGTCAGAAGTACGCTCATTCAAAGACCGACTTAGAGAACATGTCAATCAGGTCAAGGTACAATTGGTACGATTTCTGTACTATAAATGATTATGGTATTTTTTGTATTTCAGGAAAGAGCTTCTAATACAGTGGCTGTTAAACAAACTAAATCTAAAGCCAAACAAATTATTAAACAGCCAGCTGAACGTTTAGCTCAATTGGTATGTTTAATAATATTTTATTCTTAAAATAGTTTTTATTTATTTATCAGATTGATTAAACGACCATTGATTACAATAATTATATATATAATATTTTTATTGCATTAAAATACTATAAAAAAAAAAATTTTACAAAATAAATTATTTTCTATATATTTCTTATATTAAAAGTTACATATAATTATAGTTTAGTTAAAATATTTAATCTAATCTTATGAGACCAAAATTATGACAAAAATTTGTTTGCAACCTCACATTTTATATGAGACCTTAATTATGTATTTTTGTTTGAAACTTTAGTTGTGTTTTATTGAGTAGAAAAGTAACCAATATTATAATATGTTAAATAATACTGATACCATAACTGAACAAAATTAAAGTCTACAAACGTACTGAAATTAAAAAATTGTTACATGTTTAGTCAAGATTTTACTTACGGAGCGTTTAAACCTTTTATTATACAACTTATAATATTTAATAACTTTTTATTTGCTATAGATGTTTTAAAAACACTACTAATATTTGTAAAATGTAGAACAAATACTAATTATAATTATGTGGCGCCAAATCAAAACCACAAAAACTAAAATATAAAAAAGTATATATAAATAAAACCCAACTAATACGCAATGCAATTTATTTAATAAGGATTAATAATAAACATATTTTGATTTAAATATAATCACAATAAATAATAATGTTTCTATTGAAAATATTTTATTTTCTCATGTACTTATGTTAATAAAGTTAGTCGTTAATCCACATCCCTCATTTTATCAAAAAACATAATATAAAAATATAACTATGTATACTTTATAATTTATATTATATATTTATTATTATTCTTACATTTGTATTGAAAACTTTTTGTAATAAAAGATACTTATTTAACGATTTATTTAATTAAATTAATGTATTTAAACATATTAATAGTTTTAATACTATTATTATAGGACATTTATTACAATTAAAATTTAATATAATTTTTTTTTCAAATGTCTGTTATCAGATGAGTACAGAAAACCACGCGGTTGAAGCTGCTTTGGAGAAACACCAGAAGGATAAGCAGGGTAAACATTTAGTCATAAATCATAATATAAATGAGGTATAATAATACATTTATATTTTTATTTGAGTTGCATAATTTAATGTAGTACTTACATGCTCAATATTTTAATAGATTATTAACACATTTTTATGTATGTGTACACAAGAACTTCAACACTATATAGCACCGATTTTATAATTATATATGAATAGTCGATACGAAATATGTGTGAAAAATCTTAATACATTTCTAACTGATTTTTAAATAGGTAAAATACATTTAATTCTTTTGTAATTACTATAATTATCTTTAATTATTGCACTTGAATTCTATTGTTAGTTAGTAAAGTTTCTTTCACGGGCTGTTTCATCCTTATCTATGAACCATAGTTCCTGCAACACAGCACCTGCATTTCCTCACCTGTCTTAGACAGGTGTACTTATGAAGCATGGACTTAACTGAATCACGTCATAAACATATGCATTTTTACATTAAGTTTTTGCATCTGCTTTTTTTGTCTCAAACATATTTTATTAATTAAATCTTTAACAAAATAATTTTAAATAATACACATATATATAAATATTATATTCTACTTTTAAAACATATATTGTCCTATGAACGGTACATGCCATTTTTAATATTTTTCTTTTCTTTTACATAGGTTGATCATGAAATAGAAAGTTATAATTTTTTCACCAAAGTCTGGGATCCTTCTACTAAAACACAAGAAGTTAAAGAACAAACACCTGAGTCAAGTGGTATATTCTTAATTTATTCATTTAAATTAATACCAATGAAATAATGATTTATAAGATAACATTTTTTTTTTAAATGTATTGTTTTAATTTGTATAGATATGGAAATTGGTGTTTCCAATGAAGAAAATAAAAAACTAGTTACAGAAGATTATTTAGGACTAACAGACGGAGAAGATATAGATGTTATAGATCATAATTTAATACCGTTTTTGGATACATCTGTAAAAATTAAAGAAGCAGCTGATAAGATTTATTTTGTTCCAGATGGTTCTCCTGGTATGCATTTAAATATAATTTTGTATGAATGTATAATAAGTAGAGCTCATACTTTAAAGTTCTAAAAATGTCCAAAATATGCATGCAGTTATGCACCAAAAAAAAAATAAAAACACGAAGGTTGATTTTGGACATTCCTCCTTCGTTCCCCCTTCGATTCTCGGAGAAGTTAGTGGTTTATTATAATTAAAATTAAAATGCAATAATATTGTATTAGAAAATACGATTCTGAGCGAAACTCAATATAATACAATATATTATAGGTACTGATAATCCGTTTCAAAATTTTACCATATATATAAACTTTCTACTCTCAAAAAAATGTACAATTCATTAGATTGAAAATTGCATTAGTTATCACGAAAAGCTAAAATTAATTTAATTAAAATTACGATTTCTGTGAATTTTGACATTTTTCCATTATTTTTTGGTGGTTTTTCTTTTCTGGTAGAAAAATTTTCGATATTCGAAAAATGAGATAAATAAAGTAGCAAATATATTCAATTTTTTATCGAAAGCATACCCTATTTGTGGTAATGAGACCATTATTTCTACTTGAAAAAGTGTCTTCAGACATAAATAATAATGCATGTTGAAAGCTATTTTTAAAAAAAATTCCTGAAAATGTCTTATCTTTTCTTTGTATAATAATTGAATGATTGATGATTCTCAATTATAGTTGAACTCGTTAGAAATATTTGAATGAAAAAATTATTGTAATATACTCGTTTATTGAAATATTATATCAATTTTTATTTATAAAATAAATATATCGTCCCAGATTTTGTAAATTTGTACAACAACAAAAATTGCCATCTGTAAAAATATCCAAGTTTTCATGAAAATCTCTACATATGCATAAATATACTAAAAAATGTAGATATTTTTAAATTTGTTAGCACTTAAAACATATTTCTATCTTACATAGCAATTTTTTATACAATTAAATAGAAATATACAAATGCAATAAGTCCCCAACACTACTAATAAGTAATAAGTTATATTTAATCACTATATTTTAGTGGATCTTGCTAAACGGCTTAATTCAAGGCAACCAAGATATCCAGAGAATGAAGGACTATATGTTGGTACCTACCCTTTAGTTAATAAAAACTCTTTAAATAAGCTTCAACAGAGACTTCTTAAAGCTAATGAATTGTAAGTAATTTTATGAATATTTGAATACTTATAATAAAAAAATGTAATAATTACTTTTGTGTTTGGTCTTTAGTCATTGGTTTGGTGAAGATGGTGAGCCTATAAGATTACCTGATCCTTTAGCCAGACCTTCCTGTTGTAAATTATTAGATTCTTCCGAAAATTGTGGATATTTGGATATTAAGTACACCAGTGTAAATATATATTATTATTAAGACATAACAACTTTAATATTTAAAGTGTTTAATAAAATCAATATACTTTTTATTAATTATTTAGAATTGAATTTTAAAGATGTGATATTTTGAAGTATTCCTAAGTAGTATCCAGTAGCGTACCTATAGTGGTGGGAGGCATGTATGCATATGCTGTATAGAATATATGATTTTTATTATTATTATATGTGATGTATTCATATTTACTTTAATATGTTAAAGATTATGTGTTTAAAAATTATTTCCCCCCAAGTAATTATTTACCTATAATTACTGTCTAGTATCGACACTGGCAATATCATATCTTGTTAATTAAATTATTATCTTATAAAAATGCATTATTTAAACTTCTTTGTTTACATATGTAAATAAGGCTTAATGACCACAGAAATAAAACATTTTTACTTATTATCTTAAGAAATTATAATATAGGATTTCTTAATACCATAAATTATTTTATGTACTATATTCTATACTAATATAATATTAGATTTGTTAAAAACATATTATTTTATATGTTTCAAATGTGAATCACAAAGTATTATTCAAAAAAAGGTTGATAATATTTAATGAAAATTTAAATTAATTAAGGATAGACATGGTTAGTGTTATATAGGAATTATAAATAATATTCTTTAATAGTTACCAGTGTCTTATTATTAGTATGGATAATTGTTTTTCTCTTTTGTTCATTCATAAATTAATTTTAATTTCAGGCAATACCGTTTATAAGCCCATATAGTTTCAATAGTTTATCACAGGATTCAAAAGAAATTAAATTTCTTTTGGAATTAGAAGTTTCAAAAATACAGTTTAGTCATCATTCACTTTTCAGTCGGCAACATGTTCTAGACAAGCAACTATTAACACTATATCATAAGTATAAATGTCGTCAGGATATTGCAAGAACAAAAATGTTATCTGGTAGATTGGAAGCATTACGAAATGCTAAAACTACTTTGATTAAAGTGATGGCGAATGAAAAGGATAAAGATTTGTTAGATAATCATAAAAATCGTTTACAAAGGTAATTATATCTATCCACTTTTTATAAATTAGTAATTGTTTCTATATTATTTTAAGGTATAAAACTGAAATAAAAGAAACTCGAGCACAAAGATTATTAGAAGGCAAAGCAGATCATTCTTTGATTTCTAATATTTTAGCAACGTGGAGAGACTTAAAAAAATTAAGAGAAAGACAAGAGTATACTATTACCAGTACTAAATTAGAAATAATTGTTGATAACAATGATAATGCTGATGATTGGGAAACTGAATTTAATAAGTATATGCCAGTATTATTAATTAAAATTTGATATATTGATTATTTAAAATTATTTAGGCTACTTGAAGAAACTATTGAAGAAATGAATGAGCAAAATATTGAAACTAATATTCCTAAAATACGAGATCAGGTCTTCAGTATCCTCTCTGAGTCATTAAGATCACCTGGAGAACCAATAATAACATTTGCTATCTCCAAAGTTGAACCCACACCTGACGATCGTATAACTTCAAAAGAGTAATTTTAATTTTAATTTTAACTTTGATGTAAATATTAAAAAAATATAAATATACACAATTATTATATATTAATAAATAAATAAAATAAATATATATATATACAATAAATTATATATTTATATACAATATAAATATATAATGTGTATATAATATATTCTATATTATGTGATTTTTGTTATGTAGAGAACTACAAAGAAGATTAATGTTATCAAAATATTCTATCTGGTTTGATGTAATATTCAATGGTCATGTAGTATGTGAATCTACTTCTTTATCAATGGATGATAGTTTTTCAGTGGATGTTAACCAGAAATTTGTCGTTGAAATCCATCAATGGCCTGATACATTGTCTTTGAACATTCACTGTGAAAACTTTAATACTAAAAATATGTTTACAAAAACTCCTATTGCAGAAATTTATTTACCTTTTCCTATGAGGTACCCTTAATAGTTATTTGTCATTTAACAATATAAGAATATATTATATGATATTTTTTTCTTTTTAAATATTTAAGCAATAGTACATTGGATGTTGTGGATATAGAAAATTTGGAATTCAGCTGTTTTATAAATCATAATACTCAAAATGCAGGTGTAGGTAGTGGTGTGGACTTTAAAGTATTTCCAGAAGATACAAAATCGCATTGTCTTTACACTTCAGGTGAAGTGTTGTGTAAAACTGGTTGGGGCACATTTGGAGATAAAATTTTATGTCCACCCGAAGATTATTTTAACAAACTCAATTCTCAAAAGTATGAGCTACTTTTTTTACATAAATATAATTTCTATTAATGTATTATTCTTTAAATTAGTATCAACAATGTATTGTCAACTAAAACAGATAAGTTTATGCATTGGATGAATGATTTACATCCTGATCCTAATGATCCAAACAATGCATCATTTTTTGAAGCTCTTAAGGTATTTATGATTTTAATTAATACTTTTTACAATTTGATATTTATTAGCTTTTTTAGAATGTTGATGAAAACATGGTTTGTAATATGAAAGAAAAATTTAATGTCAATATATATAAAAAAATGTTGGAATTTTGTCCAGAAGAAGAATTGGATGCCAATCCTAGACTAAAATTACTAAAATTACGTGACCGTGGAGAGATTGAATTCAGAATGGCTAAAGCTGTTCCATTAAAAGAATGGCTTATACCAAAAGATATTTTTAATGTAAGATAAAAATAAATTAAATGATAACAACTAAAAAAATTAACAATAATTTTATTAAATATATGCGGAAATCATAATGAATAAATTATAGTTATTTATTTATTTTTAAGGAATTTGAAAATCGATTATCTACATCTGAGCTTGCTTTGGAAGTTGCTGGTCTTGGGCCTTTAGAAACAAGTAGAATATGGGGACGGTATTCAGTCATAAAACTATATGATAAGATTCTCAAACAGTGTAAGTTGGGCAACAGGAATAAAATAACTAGAGACATTATTGTTGAAGATACTGTTCCAGATATTGGGTATGCGAATAATTATTTGATGTCAATTGAATGATGTCTGTAAAAATATTTAATACAAATATATATAATATAATTATTATTTACAGGACCTTGGGATTAACATTTATGAAAATGTTTCAACCAAAACGTCCATTGCGTCCTAAAAGAAAAGAAAGAAAGAAAATACCTGTCAAAAGCCTATCAGGACAAGAAATTATAGTAAACGATTAATATTTATTTGTTTTAAAAAGAAAGAAAATTATTTTAATTCATTTTTTTTATATAAGGTTGTTATAAATGTGATGAGAGCATTTGAAGTACCAGTGAGAAAAAACTCTGATATGATGATAGGAGATATTGCAATGGTTCCAGTTCAACCATTTATTGAAATATCATTCAAGAATCACACAAATAGAACAACCACTGCTGAAGGTTCTAATCCAACGTGGAACCAAGATTTACAACTAACTATGAAGTTAGAATTAATGATTTATTAATACTATTATTAAATCATATAATTTATTTATTACTATCTGTTTAATCACTCTAGCTAAAATACAATTAATTTGGTTAATTTTTTAAAATTAAATGAAATCAAATTATCTTATATAAACTTAGACACGTAATTTACGATAGCGTAAATTTATTATACCACTCTGTGTAATGGCACATTAAATCTGTTGACTGTTGACTTCAAACATTTTAATCTTTTATAGTAATTTATAATAAAAAATTTCATATCCAAAAAAGAAATTATTTTATTAATTTATGTATAAAAAATACTAATACATATTATGTTATTACTTATTTTCTAGTAAAAATTGAATTTTAACATAGAACACAATAAAATTATTAACAATACAATCATTATAGATATAAATTATCTTAAATTTTTACTTAAACTAGGTAGAAATAGATAATTTTAACAAATTTGAGGCAATAATTATGTATATATATATATATATATATATTTAAATGGATTAACAATTTGCTACTTGTTTAGAATTTATTGCTACCAATATTATATATTTCTGTTTTAGATATTATTTTTACTAATATTCACTATAAAAATGCATATAATTTCCATACGTAATAGATTACATTATTATAATATTATACTATTAAAATCAGTATATAAATAAATGATTGGAAATATTTTACAGATCAAATTCAGTTGATTTTTGCCCTAATGAGGTTCAATCGATTGATGATTGTATACACATAAATATGTACGATGAAATAACAATAGATATATTGGAAGATAATAGAATTCGAGAAACAAATATACATCAACGTTTAGAAAGGCATTGGTTGGGTAGCTGCATCATACCAATATCAGCATTATTCAATAGCCCTCAAGTCAGTAAATATTTAAATCAATGTCTTTGAAATTATTATTTTTCAAAATGAAACTCTTTTTTTCTTTATTTTAATTGAAACATGTAAATATTGTTGTTTCAATTATTTTTGATATAATAGGTAGTTTATTTAAGCATACAAATTTTTATTAGGTCTCATTACAAATACTATTTTAATTACAAAATTACAATTATAATTTGTTTTGTTTTGTCAATTTGTTATTTGATTTTTTATTAGTACACTTAAACAATACATACTGATGGATTATAGAAATATAAAAGTAGATTTTGAGTGAAGTGAATAATGTATTGGTTTTACAATGATGTTTTTTTTTATGTCTGAAAGCACGTTTACAGATAGAAATAATGGTTCAATTATCATAATTAGGGTAGGCTTTCAGTTGAAAATTCCATCTAGTTGGTACTGTTGTGGACTGTAAGGATTTGATCAATTTTGGTTCTCAGATAGAAGAGAGTTTTTATACACTTTTAGTTTTATAAATTCTTTTATTTTAAATAGTTCACAAAACTCTACACACGTGAGACGGTGTCGACTACCAGGCTCGTGTGTTGCGACTAACAAATATAATTTTGCAGACATTTCTGTACAATATTATTCTTATCATTATCTTAAATTTATAGGTACATAATATCGCACGCTAACAGGTAATTTATGTAGCTCATTTTTCGAATTTTTCAAAAAATTTTCTTTGGGAGAAGAAAAATAACCAAAAAATAATAGAAAAACAGAAAAATTCATGGAAATTGTGATTTTGATGAAATTAATTTTAGATTTTCATGATAACTAATGCAGTTTTGAGCGTAGAGCTTGTAATTTTTTTTAATATTCTCATAATATGGTCATATATTTATAACCATGTTTATACACATTGTAAAATTTTGGAACAGTTTATCAGTATACTGTATAATATATTGTATTATATTGAGTTTTGTTCAGAGTCATATTTTCAAATACAATATCATTGCAATCAAATCTTAATTTTAATAAACCACTCATTTCTTTGAGGATCGAAGGAATGAAGAAGAACGTTTCGGAATCGACTTTCTCGCCTTATTATTTCTAATTTTTTTTTAATATATATATATTTTTAGAAATTAATTATGTGTATACAAAATATGATTACCTATTGAATAATTAAATGAAAAATACTAAGCAAAATATTTTTACAACATATTTGTAATAAATTGTTATAATAAATGAACATTTTACATTTTACACTTTTTAAACAAATGACAACTAAATAAAATTAATTTTTAGTCGTATTTTATATATTTGCTAGTAAGTAATTTTAGTTTATAATATGTGAATTAATATTTCAACTAAAACATACAATTTAATAAGCAATGAAATAGGTATATGAGTATTATTACGAAATAAACATTGGTTCTGTTTTAAGAAAAATTACATTTGTTTATCTTAGTTAGTTTTTAATAGATTTTACTTTAATTTTGATTATTGACAATGATAAATAATAAATATAAATAATATTATATAATTAAATAAATGGTATTATGTTATATATTATTTAAATTATTTATTTCACATGTATAACAATGACTACCTATCATAAACTTTTAAATGGTATTGCTATATTTAATATCATATTTCTTTTCAGATTGAAGGGACATTTCAATTGAACACACCTAGACACCTTTTAGGATATGAAAGATTTGTGTCAAATTCTGAAAGTTCTCATTACAGAAACAATACATTTCTAAGTTTATTTATTATGGCTCAGCCACCATTAAATCCTCCAGAACCTATCAAGGTAGGTAATTGACTTTGAAACAGATAATGAATAAGGCTTTGATGTTTGAGTAGTTTAAAGCTTTATTGAGGATTAGTATTACAAATAAATTTATTGTATAATTGATTATTGATTAAACCAAACTTGATGTTTGTTGTAAAGACAAATTTATTATGTTTTCAACATACATATTTTATTAAATCAATAAGAAAATATTATATTTAGATTGTTTATTTGAAAATCTTTCAATAATTATATATTAAAAAAAATAATAATAATTATTAAAATGTTAGAATTCAATTCAAAAAATTAATTTTATTAAAAATTTCTATTAATTGAGATATGACTATATTTGGTTTAATTATATTATTTACAATTATATTCACATATTAATTTTTTTTTATAATATTGAACTGAAAAAAAAAAATACTTAATTTTTATATAAATTTGAAAATTTATTTAGTGGGTAGGTAGAACAATCACCCTATTATGTAAAATTTGTAGGTGGGTGACAGGGTATATGACTGCTAATGCTGTGGATATTTAACAAAATTATATTCGTAGACTAGAAAACTTTTTGTCTATCACTTTACACTAGGTAAGTATTCGTTTTTCAAACAAACAGACTCAGTAGCGAAGCTTGGGTTCGGGATTAGGGTAGACAAATTTAAAATAATATTTTTTAGAAAGAAATTATTTAAATAAAAATACACAAATAAACTTATTTTATTCATAGCACTAACTAGTAACAATTTTTTTATATTATTTTATAGATTAAATCTATTTTTCTATTTTTTGTTTTTGCAAATAAATCAATAACTTCATCAATAAATGTAGGATCTGTGGATAACTCGTTCAACATTTGTTTTTCAATGGCCAGTGATGACAAATTCGACAATCGGTCATTGTTCATAGAATTTCTTAAAAACGTTTTAATACGTTTCAAAGCACTCATATTCCTCTCACTAGAAGAAGTTGTTACAGGGATGCATAATACTAATTGTAATAATTTTGAAAGTTCTTGATATACATCTAGTAAATTGTCTAAAATTAAATAAAAATAATTAATTATAAATATTTTAAATTAAAATGTACATTATAATTTTTTATATTCTTACTTTTGTATAAATAATTGAATAAATCTTTTGGTGTTAAATATTTATCAGGGCTGTCATAAATTATTTCCAATTCATTTTGTAATCGTTCTAAGTTAAATATGTCTGGAAAATGATTTTTTAGTTCCATTAGTTTATCCATTGGGAAATTATTTTTGTAATCCTTAAACGACGTATTATTTGTAAGCCCGACAAATTTTAAATTTATGAAATCTTTAAATCGAACTTCAATTTGTACTATTATAGAATCTAATATTTCATAAGTTAGAGTTTTGAGATCAATTATATTTTTTTCTGAATATTGTAGTTCGCTATTTAACTCCATCGCCGATTTACAACATATTGATATAGTCTCCTCTTTTCTCATTGCAATTAATTGATCAGAAAATATTTTTATTTGATTGACACAATATTGAACATCAGCAGTGCATTTAGTCTGTAGTATTAAAAATACATGATCTGAATATAAAAATAGTTTTTTAAACAAACAAAGTAAATAAACAAATTTAAAATTTGTTAGCTTATGCAATAAACCATATGCCATATTTATAGTTTTTGGATCCCAGTCGTCTTCGTCTGTAACACAAGTTATCGCTTTTTTCAATTCTATAAAATGGGTAGTAATATCCTATAAACCTCTCTTCAATTTTGTTATCGACTACATATCTAAATATAATGCTCATTTGAGATTTACACGATACATCTGTTGTTTCATCAGCTTGAATAGAAATAAAATTTGCTTTTTGTAATTCGTTTGAAATTTTAGTTTTTAACACACTAGTAATACAGGAAATTAAATCGTTTTGAATATCGCTTGATGTTCCTTTAAAAACTGAATTCGACATAAAATGTTCTCTGAGAAGTTGCTCTTCTCGAGAAAGTAAATCTAAAAGTTCTAAATAATTTCCTTTATTTATAGAAGAACTATCTTCGTTATGACCACGAAAAGCTATTTCTTGCTTTCCCAAAAAACAAATAACATGTATTAAACGTGTTAATATTTGACGATTAACACCGACATTTTCATTATGTTTAATTGCAGCCAAACGACGTCCTTCCGACAGTGCATGTTCAATCCGATTTGCCCCAAGTAACATAAATTGTTCTTGGGAAGTTAAATGTGTTTTACTTATTGCATGTTTTGATGCTTTACGATCAAAATTTTTCATAACTGAAATACCATCACTTCCCCATGTTTTTTCTCCCCGAAACAGTAAACAATAATAACAAAATAATTTACCTAGATTTTTACTTCCAGCTAACCACGCATATTTTGTGTACCATGATATTTGAAATTTTCGTATTGTTTTCCCATCAACCGTTTCCAAACTTAAACGTGGTGTTGGTTTTTTCGTTTTTAATTGAAGTTTATGTTCGAAAGAGTAGTTATGAATTCCTACTTTTAAAATTTCACTTATTATATCTGAACACTCCATATTATTAAATTTAAAACACTTCGCGTTCCAACGAGAAACAACAACTAGGTACCTAAATAATTTAAAATATGTTTAAAAGATTCATCAATTTAAATATAAAATATAAATTATTAAAAATACACTGCTATTAAAATTAAATACGTATTATGCTATTATTATTACTACTTACTGTATAAATACGAATAAGAAAATAATTATTACTATATTATATCATTATCTTATCGTCATGTGGGTATATTTATAAATATACCATAACGATACATTCGTGAGACATGTCTCCATTAACTCAATGCGCACGATACCCCTCCTTCAAGAACCCACCACACCGCATGTTCTAAAGTATGAGACACTATTCACATTGTCTATATATCTAGCAAATAACATTATTATTGACTATTGTCTTGTTTTGACCCGACAGCGTCTATTTAAATCTGTTTATGCATGTATATTTTATATTTTATAATTTTTAGAATAATTATAAACTAAAATATCGTCTATAATAAAAATACAAATTTGAAATTACAATACATTTTAATTTTTTAAAAACTTTAGGTATATTTTAATACGATTATAAAACACAAATTGACGAATCATTTTTAATGGGTAGACAATGTCTCTTTGTCTCATAGGTAGCTTCGCCACTGAACAGACTATAATATTTACGATCATAGTTTATAGATTTTATATCATTTGAGAAAGTGTAATATAATAGTAAATTAAAAACTATGAAAAGTTTTCAATGTTAGATATTCTTAAATTTAGTAAAATTTTCATTTTACAACTTATTTGTTAATAAATAACAATCATAATAAACCAATAAACCATAATCATATGATAATGTCTATAATGCCTAATTATTATTTATAATAATTAATAATTTTAAGATATAAATAAATTTCTCACACATTATTATGATATTATCAAACATTTTGCTTAAACTTACAGGAAAGGTTGGACTGCAGTGAATCAATTAATTTTGAAAGGTATTTGGAGTATTGGTCAGCTGAAGGAGCAAAGCTATTTCCTCAAAGGCCAGTAAAGACATTGGTGATCCACTGCAGTGGTAAAACTGTTTGTGTGACAAGGTTCTTCAGACCGTTACCACTTCCAAGTATGAAAAATATTCTTGATTTAACAATACTTTTTGTAAACATATTTTAACATACAATAATATGGACTTGTCATGAGATAAAACATTTTAATCATTTTAATCAATGTTTATTGTATTAATTTCTACTATATATAAGTATAAATATTATATTATAGGTATATCTGTTATTTAACATATCCTCATAAGATTAGTTTTCAGGTAGGGAGGAGTGTTAATTTCTCTGTATTATTTTATATCTATAATTTATTTTATGTAAATTTTAGTATATTAAAATTGTATTGACTTCTTCAATATCAGGAATCTTTAGTTTTAAATGTCCATTATTAACTAGTTATTTATTTAATAATACAATATATTAAAAATTATCAAATTTGAACTAAGTACATTTAGTACTATTAGGCTTTGTGACTTTGTATTGATTTATCTGTATAATATTAGTGTTTGGTTTGTATTTATATATTATAATATATTTAAGTTTCATGTCTCATTTTTAGCAATTTCTGATGATGGACAAAACACTACTATCGAAATGGTTGTCAGGTTCGTATCTCTCATACCAGTCATCAATAGCAACGTGTTGCTCATTGGTCATTTCGATGTTTGGATGACAGGAGATGTAAGTAGGAATAAATCATAACATTATTACAATATTATAAACTCTAACTTAAATATTAATTATTATTAGTTATTAATAAGTATTTTTACTTATATAATTTGTTTAAAGAAATTATTAGTCTTATTAATAATATTTTAGGTATAATATCTTAAATAATTTATTTTAATTTTATTGTAAATTAGACAAAATAAAGAATATCTGTTTTAATATGATATATTTTAATTACAATTATGTTTACGCCAATGTGATTGTTTTTTAAAATGTTTCCAGGATTTTAATTTTTTTTTTTTCGTGATTTAACTTGTATTAATGTAAAGTTATAAAATTGTCATACATGTTTATTTTGAGCCGTTTGATTATATTACCATGTAACTATGTTACCATATATTTTTATAATATCACAAAGTCAAGGTTATTACAAAAATATTATAT
The DNA here is from genome assembly GCA_013282895.1 of Eriosoma lanigerum. NCBI lineage: Eukaryota > Metazoa > Arthropoda > Insecta > Hemiptera > Aphididae > Eriosoma > Eriosoma lanigerum. Next base: position 8,777,201 of record CM023359.1, on the reverse strand, counting down.
TATATAATATATAAACATTCTAAGTACCTTCCTAGTTATTTATTTACTAAATAGAATGATTATCATGTGTGCCGTTAAGAGTATGCAAGAAAGAGCACTTGTACCCCCCCCCCCCCACGGATTTTAAAAAACAAGGAATAAAAAAAGAAATTAAAATTATTTTAATTATTCATAATATATAAAATAGGTATAATATAAAAAATTATTTTTGGAACAATAATAATTGAAGACGCCTATGTTTTTGTGCAAATTTATTGATTACATCATCTGTAAATTGGGTATTCTTTTAAAGTCTCTTTCTATGCATTCCCCCACCTGTAAATTATTCTAGCGGCGCTTATAATAATTATGGTAAGATATAATAATTAAACTATCATTATAACATTGAAACTACTGTCTAATAAACATTTTTTGATAATGGAATGTAACATTATACAAATTATAATTTTTATTTTCTTAGCACTTACATAAATACAGAATACATATTATTATAATTGTATATTTATTAATAATAAAGAAGTGATGAATAGTTTTTAATGTGATGACTATTATCTTTTTTATATAGAATCAGAGGCGTATTTATTGGTTGGGGGGATAAATGAAAAAAAAAAATTGCTATTAATATTTTTTTGCCATTTGTTTTAGATTTTTCTTTATAGTGTATATTGTATACAGATACAGAACATGTTTATTTTCATTTTTTTGCAATTAATTTGTTTATATTATCAAACGGCGAGGGGAGGAGGTTTCGGCATCATTAAAGATTCTAAAAAAAAAAATCTGAACATTTAAAAGTTTCTTAATATGCCTCTGTATAGAATAAAGTTTTAATAACTTCAGTCGTAACTAGTACTGCCTTAAATAATTGTAATGATTGTAAATTTGTTTGAATTTTAAATGTATTTATTATAATATAACATATTTGGTTTCATAAATAAAAAACATTCATTTTTAATTATATGAACAAGTTTTAAATGAACTAATATCATTGCGAGTTGTTTAAATGGAAAATAATAAAATAAAATTTGTTAATCTAAAAATATAAAAATGAAATTTTTCGTTAATTATGAGGGATTTGATGGAATTTGCATTAAAAGCTATTTAATTAGCTAAATTAAAATGCATTAAAATGTTCGTTATTGAATTATTGAATTATTTTCATTATACCTATTTAATTGTTTTTATACCAATATGCTTATAATTACATGAGGTAATTAAAAACAAATACTTATGAAAATGCTACTGTTTATTGTTGCTCAAGCCACAGTTGTACTTAATACAATAATATATATTATTATAATAACATTATAAAATTACAATTTATAAAATGTTGTCGATGATTTATTTTAGCAACTATTGGGTTTGCTGTTCGGCGGCGGTTCGGGCGTGGACCACGGCATTTTGCTGTGTTGTTACTTTATGAAGTTAAATATCAAAGCCTGGATTTTATTGGGCACTGGCGTGTCTCGTGGTGAAGCGACGTATGTGCTAACATCGCGTCCGCTTCCAGAGAATCCTGCTGCGACTATCTATGACATTTGGGATCCGCTGACCGGTCAAAAGTACTCAACAGGTGACAGTTTTTCCCCAATACAGGAAGTACACTGTTTGATTAACGTGGACAACGTAAGTAAAGCTAGCTTATCATATTTTTATATTTTGGAATATGAAGGCGACCTTTTTAAAGGGGGTTGAGGGAGTATTTATATCTCTTACAGTTTTTAAAACATTTTTGTAGGATCAAAATAGTACTTTTGAATCTTCAAAAACAATTCATTATATTATACATAAACTTATCTCAAGTCAAGAACAACTAGGCAATAATTTAGCTGTATCATATAATATAAAATATAAATAAAGAATACCCACTAAACTTTAAGAAAAATATATGCTGAGGTGTCAATAAAAGATCGATGTACACTTCAATAATTTATTATATTATTAACTGTTGTTGTTTTATATTTTTATTTTTAGATTCTGAGCGAATTGAAGAATGTATTGTTTACATGTTTACAGTGATTTTTTTTTTATGTATGAAGTCACTTTTTGGGATAGAAATAATGGTCCATTAATCACAAATAGAGTGTCTTTTCCATACCAAATTGGATTTAATTGGTATTTTATTTAGCTTATTTTTCAAATTTCTCAAAAGTTTTTTCTTGGGAGAAGAATAACTACCAAAAAATAGCTGAAAATCAGCAAAATTACGGTTTCCATTAAGCTCTGAAATTTTTTCCAAAAATGTTTAATATTATCTGCAATTTTGGGTTTAACTGTTTAACTCCTTGTGTTTTGATCGTTGGGACTTGAATTTTATTTTAAATATTTACATTAGTAATTTACGTAGTACACGTACGTAGTAAAATTTTGGAATGGATTATCAGTATAATATATTGTAATATATTGAGTTTCTCTCAGAATTGTATTTTCTAATGCAAATATGCAATATCATTGCATTCAAATCTTAATTATAATGTTGTCGTAATATCACCTTTTCATACTTTTCAACCTTTTTACACTGAGGTGGTAAGTACCTACTAAAATATTTATAGTAAAATCTATTGACGAAACATATTTCTAAGATAGTTTAAGATTATACAGAAAGCCCCCTCCCACGAGTGTTCCTTAGGTATAAAGTTGATTTTTGACGATAATAATATTAGTTTGGCCTATGTTTGTGTTATCATAGATCTGGCTTAACGTACAGTATGAGAAATCTGTAACGAGAACCCGATGGGACGTGACTCAGAATCAGGACTGGAATCCGGCGTTCGGCAGATACCAAGCAGCGCCGACTTCAGCTGGTTCGGTTCAACCAGACTCCATAGACTATACGCCACCGGCTGTCGCAGACGCACGTCTGCTGCAAGACAAGTTAGAGACCACGCTGCGGAACGCTATGATGAAATGGAGAGTCAAATCCAAGACTGTCTGGAATAGGTATTGCATGACTGTGTTGCGAAAAATCTTACCTTATTTGGAGAAAGAGACTTGGAACGACGATTCTGTTGGGGTGGAAAACAAAGGTTACCTGGCCGAATTGCAACATTTACTTGTATCGCACAAGGTAGGTCTTTCAATCTCAGAAAGCCCATAAATACATACATAATATTTACTTGAATGTGTCATAACTTATAAGCTTACATGAAATTCTTCTTATGCATCACATTACGTTCTCAACTAGATAGGGTCAGCCACCCTAGACCTAACTATATATCTCGATCTCCTACAGCTTGTCCATTTTTATCAGCTATATGCATTTTACTCAATGTTCAATATACCCACCTTTTATTTTTATTAATTTCTTAATATATCCTTTCTAATTTATTCACATATTTATCTTAGCATTCTCATTTTTGCTACACTCATCTTCTGTTCCATTTTCCATTTTAATTCACACTACATTTCATTACAACCTTATAATACTTACTTTTCAATCTTGCCAGCATTCACTTGGACCTTTATACTCTATGCTTCCCTTCACTTCATCTATATAAATAAAATTATAATACATTAAACTCAAATTGCCCTTAAACTTTGAAATGAATGATTCAAAATATTGAATTAAAGTTCAAGTAGATACATTAAAAATAACCAATAGTTAGCTAAAACAAACTAGGTACCTACCTAATTTATATTTAGTTTGTAGTTATGCATTTTAAATTGAATTCATTTGAATTAGCAATATCATAGTTCGTTTGAGCGTGTATACCATAATATAAAGTATATTTTTTACAAATCCAGGATATTTTTATTTCATTAAATACATGTTTTTTTTAAAAAATATATATAAATATTGGTATTTATATTATAGTTATAATAACTAGTTTTTATATTATTAAATGTTAAAATTATTACAGATGTGCGGATTCCCCATCAATAGACCATATAGCAATACCGAAGTTTTAGTAGATGCGATAAAATCTACTGGCATGCATTTGAACGAAAATCCGCTGGTTGAATTTGCACTTGCCGTTTACGTGCACCCATACCCGAATCAAATTCTGTCAGTTTGGATATACTTAGCATCTTTACAACCCAGACGTTAATTGTTGCTGTTATAACTACTAAGACTAAACAGTGTTTGAATTGGACAAAAATTTAAGAGTTAGTAATGTAGATAAAAAAAAAACATTCAAATGTACCTAATGAGTATTTGTAAAGTTATTAAATATTCCAATTAAAGTGATCACACTGTATATTATAGTTCTGTTATAAATATAGTTAGAGTGGTCAGTGGTGGTCTGGTTGTCGAGACGAGTACGATTGTAAATTGTTCCGCTAATATAATACCAAATAACTTGTATTAATGTGTTTTTTTTTTTTGCAAATGTTGCATTACCTAAATAAAGACATTTAGTTTATACTGACGTCTTATTATTTATCATGCAGAGAAGTTCTGTCAATGTTAAACCCTTCTATTACGTTAATTACTAATAACAAAAAAATACGATATATACTAAATAATCATATTGATCAACAGCAAAAATGTACAATAATTTCGAAATAAAATTACATGCGTTAGGGTTGATCAGCCAAGTAGTTAATTTTCATCAATTATTGACGATAAAAGAATATAATTAAATTTACTAGATTGATACAATAATCTAATA
>CM023359.1:8742503-8767588 GCA_013282895.1 Eriosoma lanigerum | reverse complement strand
ACGTATTTTGTCAAAATTAAAACTTGAAATTCATATAAAAAAATTGTGATTATGTATGGATTTGACCTGCAGGTGAATTAAAAAATTGTTTAAATTTTTTTCTCGCTTCGAATGCTACTTGTGGTGCGCTTCCTCCTTGATTTGGAATATTTGTAATATGTCTAGGTAGTTGTTCGGACATTGATGATACAAATTGATTTTCATTATCACTTTTTATGAAGTTATGTAAAATACACGTAGTGAAAATTATTTTATCCGCATTTTCCGTTAATGATTTCAAGCGTCTTTGGTATACACGAAATTTTTGTGATAGCCTACCAAATGCATCCACTACAACCTTTCTCGCACGTGATAGTCGCTCGTTGAATATTTTTTTAGTTTCATCACTGTGAATTTGTATGCCGGGGTATGGTCTTAAAATATAACTTTTTAAAGGAAATGCCTCATCTCTTATCATCCGATGATAATCAAAACTAAATTTAATACAGTTAATTCTATTTACATTTTAAGTAAGTTTGTTAGTATTTTTTCATCCTTTAAAGGATATCTTCAAGAATTTATTTTTATTTTATTTTCACTATATATAGTGTTTGTTAAATTAAAAATAAAATAAGGTGGTACCTACCTAATAAGTTATTTTTGGATTTTTAATTGAAGTTTATTATGTTTTTTTTTCGTTTCTTTTGATAGTATAGTATAGTTATTTTTATACTTTTTTGGAGATTGCCATTAAATTTCATATTATTTATTGTCATATTTTCTTTAATTAATTAATAAATTTAACAATTCAGAATTCATTATGTCTTAAAGTATTCGTAATTAATTTGTTACAAAATTCATACTTTCTTACCTTAAACATACAGCTAGTTTTTCTCTTGGTGATATGGCTTAACGAAAACTTGTATTTTTTTTTCTAATTGTAGTTTTAATTTTTGATAAGAGTACATTAAATTGAATTTTTGTCATACGGAAGTATTTAAAAAATTTTTCTTCGTGGTCGGTTAATTGTTTATACAAAGTTAGTACAATGTATTCACCTTCGATATGCCGTTTTAACAAAATATCATGAAGCCATGTTCTTCGTGGCACATTACTTTCTTCTTCCTCATCTAGTGCAATAGCAATCATTACAAATCGCAGGTCGTAAAGTTTTTAAACATATTGCAAACTTAAAATATAAAAAAAGGAGAAAAGAGGAAAACTTGTATAGTCACTTTACGTTGTTGTAGTGAAAATGTAGGTATGGGAACAGTATATGGTATAGTTTATTTGAACTGTACGGTACGGTGTCTGTTTAAAAATTGCTTAAAATTGTATAAATAATTATCACTTTAATAATAATCACTAATATTTACATATTACATGAAAGAATTAAAAATTCAAAAGCAATAATTTTTGTTTTTCAGAAACAGATACAGAAGGAAAAAGCATTCAGCGATTTACATCTTATATAATATTGAATGCATATGATGAACGTAGATAACATTTTTTATTTTTATATAATTGTTTTAATTAACGTGTTTATTGTATTTTTAACATTGGAAAATGAGTCTCTCTTACAGTGTCTTTCCCTACGGGTAGGGGGGGGGGGGAGGTTGACGATTAGCGATTCTATCTTATATATATTATTATTATTATAGCTTTTTCCATACTTTTTGCTAAATGTAAATTTGAATCCAGGGAATGTTTTGAACTTATTAATGAACAGATAGAGAACTATATGTCTAAGATACCACGAAACATTTTGATATTTTGTACATACACGTCATTCTCATAATTTTGTACTAAAATTGTATACTAGGAAAACTGTACATGCTATATGAACAGGAAACTGATTAATATGTTTGCTAAACTTTTTTTTTCTGTTCAGCATATAGATTTCATGTATACAGATGTATTAGGATGATTTTTACATACAATTATTATTGATACCATTTATAACCTAACAATTGCTATTTTTCTACTCAATATATTCACCGTCAATTAGATGCATTAAAAACTGTTATTAACTAACAACAATACTATTTTAACATGTAAGAATTCCTTTTTAACTATTTTCCTGAATTTTTTTTTTTGTGTATTATATAGAATATTGGAATAATAGAAGTATGGACGAGTGCATTGAAGAAATACATAGTTAGTTTACTAAAATAATTCGTATATTATTATAATGATATAGTCTTCAGATAATTTAAAATAATAGCGTTTAATACTGATATTTCTAAAGCAATAATTTATAGGAACGGATAGAAAATGTATAATTTGTTGAATCATAGTTATTATACTTATATTTTTTTGAGGGCCTGTAAATATTCTCTTAGCAGCAATAATTATTATGAAAAAATAATATGATGACATATTACATTTTTCACGTTTATTTAATTTTTTAAATTAATTAATTAAATTAATTTTACGAAATTCTATACAATTCAATTTTAATAATCTAGTTGTTTTTTTAAAGTAAAACTAATAGTTTTTTAGATTTTGAACGAAGCAAGGAATGTATTGGTTTTTTTTTTTTTTTTTTGTGATATATGTAAACATTTTTTCGGGTAGAAATAATGGCCCGATTACCATGAATAGGGAATGCTTTCAGAAGCAAATCGCATCTAGTTGGTAGTTTATTTAGCTCATTTTTAAATTTCTTAAACGTTTTTACTTGGGAAAAGAAGAACCACCAAAAAATGGCGGAAAATTGCCAAAAATATTTTGAAAATCGTGACATACAATTTTTTTTTTATGATTTTAATGTTAAAACTACCGAAAATCGGCAAAATTATCGTTTCCGTTAATTTAAATTTATTTGTTTCATAATAATTAATTAGGTATTGGTCATAGGGACTTATTTTTTTGCGTATTCCCATTGGCATTCTTCATTAGGAAAAAAAAAATTGGAAACGATTGGTTGATTTTCTGACTAAGTATAGAGCTTTGAAATATTGTCCAAAAATATTTAAAAATTCCTGTAATGTTGGATTTATGAGTTTGAAAATTTTATAGAATCCTACTCATATATACTACTTTATCTTTTTACAAAATTTTTTGAAAATCGTAACTTACAATTTTTTTTATGAGTTTTTACATTCATAATTTTTAGTAGTATTATAAATTATATTTTATGGATTTTTATTTGTCTAAAACCTTTTTTTCGCGTATAAATAATGGTCGAATTTCTATGAATATGGTACACTTTCGGTAGAAAATTTCATCTAGTTGGTACTTTAATTAGCTCATTTTTCGAATTTTTTAAAAGTTTTTCTTTAAGAGAAGAAATGTCACTATTTTAAATTTTTTTATTTAATAACTTCTTGAATATTGATCGTATGGACTTTATTTTGGAATTTATTTGAAATATTAACATTGTTAATTTGCATGTGGTAAAATTTTGGAATAGATTATCACTATAGTATATTGTAATATACTGAGTTTCGTTCAGAATCGCATTTTCTAATGCAATATCATTGCATTCAAATTTTATGTGTATTATAATTACTAATTATATAAACCACTATTTCTCCGAGGACCAAAGGGACGAAGGAAGAACGTTCAAAAATGAACTTTCTACTTTTTTAAAAAATAAATATGCATAACAAAGTATGACACAGCTTTTTGTATACGATTCAATATTGTCAACATTATTATTTATTATTATATTATAATCAGTGCCGTGCTACTTTAATTTACGTCCTAGGGCAGGGGTCGGGAACCTGTGGTTCTTTGGATTATTATCAATATATCGAGATCCATAAAATATTTGTATAAACAATAAAATAATAATGAATTAATGAGATAAAGTTTTTATATTTAATATTAATAAATTTTTAAATAAAAATTAATATTGATAATATGATAAATATTTTCTTAATTTAACACGTGTTATTATGTTTTCATTGCCTACCAATTTCTCAATAAAATAATAATACTATCTTTATTCTAATAATATGTACTGATAAAGTAATAATTTATACACTACAATTAAAAAAAAAAAAAAAGGTTGTTCAAACCTGTGCGGCTCCCTGGATATTATAGTTTTGTAATTTTTCGAAAAAATGGATCTTTTCTACGAAATGTTTCCCGACCCCTACCCTAGGGCAATCATATTTGGCGCCCCACAATTCGGGGTGGTTCACATCCTCCCCCCTGAAATTAAATTTTTTTAACCCATTGTAAATAGAAAATAATGTTTAGAAGATAACGCATATAATTTTAAGACAATAAAATATAATAGGAAGAATCATTAAAACATCTGAACACGTAGATTGTCATCTCTTACTATAGAATAATCATATTATTATAATTTAATGGAGATATGTGATTAAAATATGACAATCGGAAAAGTAAACAAATTATAGGTATAATACTTTATTTTTAGCTGTGGTGTTGTTGCAAATAGTCACACAATCCCGCCCCTGCTACTCATATCATTAACCGTATAACAAGTAAAACCATATCTACGAAATCGTATAAAGGCAATAACAATTATTTTTTTTTAAATAGATAGGTATTATGTCATAGAATATAAAAATAAAATATATCCTAATATAATACCCAATAACAAATACGTTAACCATCATGAAGTAATTAAAATAGGTATACAATTATATTTAAATTACATCTAAATTAATAATTATAATTATACAAAAATATATATATATATATTATAATAAGCGCCCCTAAAATGTTCGCAAATGTTGGCGTCCTAGGGCACTTGCTCCTTTTGGCCCCCCCCCCCCCTTAGCACGGTCATGATTATAATATAATAGAGCTATAATAAAAATAAAGAAATATTCGTAATTTTATTTTGTACAAATAATTATTAAATTAACTGAATCCATATTAACAAATCTTTGAAATACTAAATTACATCTCATAAATTAACATCTATTGTATCTCGTAAGTATGTTTGTCATTAACTTTTAATTCATATCTTAAGAATTTTATAACGATACGTTGACATATGCCAGTAAGTACACATGAAATGAACATATTATTATTACATTAAAAATATATGAATGTCTGATGTCTAACTTTTTACCGTCATCAATATATTTAAACCATTGTTTAATTATACATAGATAGTTTACACTGTATAATTAATTGGAAATAGCAATTGAATGGATTTGGATCTGAGATATTTTAGTTTAGGATTTCTGATAATAGATTGCGTTTTTATATTAACAACTTATATACTTTGCAACTATGTTCCTTGATTAATTATCGATTGTTATCTCACAAATTATTATTATAATCTGTACATTGAACTATATGATAACTGGAACGCTTACTGTCCATATGATGAATGTAAATAAAAATGAGGGAGAGCGTTAGAAAGATATAGCGCATAGAATAGGTGTTGTTTTCTCTGTCTTTAATGATATTATATTATTCTTCTAAAATCTATTTAATTTTAAATTTTTCATTTACTTTTCTATGTTTTTCATAATTCATTATAATTATATTCTGGCTTTTAATTTACTTTATTACTTCATAATTTTCTAATGTTTAGATTTTAAAATAATATAATAATTTATTAGTATTCTAGATTTTAGGTGATAATACTTAATAATGGTGAATTACTGCTGTGCATATAGTTGTGCTAATTCAAGTGATATTAAAAAGGATTTAATATTTCATGTTAATATTTACATTATTTGTGAATATAATATTTACCTATACATTTTATCATTAATATGGATTCATAATATGTGTAATTTAACTGTATAATTAATCAAACTGAGTTAACATGTCAACAAAGAAATTAATTTTAAATTTTAAATAGGTCTATATATATATATATATATATATATTATATTCCCATATAAAATATATTCTTCTATTTTTATTCCATAAAGTTTAAACCAGCTTAGTATTCAGGAATAGTAATAAATATATATTGATGTGGAAGTTTGCTTATAAATTTTAACCGATATAAAGTATTTAATTTAAAATATGAGTACTTTCATATTCGGAACCATAAACCAACTTACCTAATTATTACTAATTTCACAAATATTGAATTTTTATTTAAGTTATTAATAAATTATTTCTATTTATGTAGACGATAATCATGTACTCTCTTACATTCAGTTTAAGAAGTCAGTAGATTGTATGTTATTATTAATATAATTATTAATATTTTATAATTATTTACGGCAGGAGCGGATCCAGCCCAAATTAACGTTTGTGGAGACCCAAGACAACATTGGGGGGGAGGGAGCGAAATATAATTTTTTGTGTAGTACTTATTATGTAGGTATACATTCAGCAAAATGTTCATATGTGAAATTCAATTTTCTAAAGGAACGGGGAGGCCCCTGATCGCCCCCCTCCTGGATCCGCAACTGATTTACAGTCTATTGCAAATCATAATTTTATTGTTATCTGTTATTGCAAAATCTATACAGATTTTAGATCGAGTAAGTAAATATTTTTATGGTCTTTTTATATTATTGAAAACATGATTTCCAGTAATAATGGTTCAATTTCGCTTTATATGGCTGTAAGACATGGGTTATTAATGAAATAAAAATAAGATCCTGTTCGGTACCGGGTATAAATTACACAATTTTATATTTATTAAAACACTGGTACTTTTATTTTGTGGATTGCATTATAAATTTACATTACAAGTGGATCGAACGTGGAGTTGCTCACCTGACTATTTGATGGCAACTGATTTAACATATGAATTTTACTGCTCGCCGTATTGGTTTTGACAGCGCGGAGACAATAAATAACAATTCACACAATAAATCGCGATAAGGTGTAAGTATAATATCTACGATCGATACGGAATAGATCCCTAGAAGCATTTGAAATGTGGTGTTGGAGACGAATGGAAAAAAATTAACCGGACAGAGAGAGTAACGAATGAGGATGTACTGACCCAAGTTGGAGAAATAAGATCCATAAATTAAAGTGATAAAGTGTTGATAATGGAACATGATGGGACACGGTTCACGCCATGACGAAAAATTGCATCATACTATTAAAGAAGGTGCAATTGAAGGGCGAATATCACCAGGTAGACCAAGAAGCTCGTATATATCTTAACAGAAAAAGACGCAGGGATTGATACATTTATCGGATTAAAAAAACTTGCCGAAGATCGTGATAAATGGAAAGAAATGTTAAAAACGTTGTAAACCAAAGTTTACTTAACAGGTTGAGAAAAAAAAATCAAATATATTTATATATATATATGATGAATTATATTTTAAACATTCTATAAATCTAATAAATTTAAAATAATTAATCCACTTTTGAACATACAGAACATTTTTTTGAGTATTGATATAGTTATTGTACCTATGAGAATGTATTTGGAATTGTTACACTGATTTTATGATATAAACTAAAAATATTAAGTATTGAACTAAGAACTTTGAAGTTTGTCCAAAAAAGTAATTTTGGATTTTATAGTTTACAATATTAATAGGAATATAATCATATAACATAAAACCCAGTTTTAAATGAACTGATTGAAATCAAAGCTAAATATATTTTTGAATGTTTTATAGCAAATATATTTTCAATATAATCTTGTATTGTACCTATATCTGACTGAGTTTCACTCAGAATCGATTTTTTTGAACCCTATATTATTGCTTTCAAATCATAATTATAATATTACACAATGTTATTCCACCATTAACCTCTCCGAGGACCGAAGGAAGGCCGCCTATATTCAATTGCGATTATTATAGTAATTTTATGGTTAACTGTTATTAATGATAGTATACGTTAAATATTAATGAAAGATATATGTATTTGTATTAAGTATATGTATTTCATATATTTTGGTCTAGTGTAATAACATTATATTTTATACTATATTAAATGCGATGTTTCAAAAATTTAAAAAAAGTAGATAAATTTTGTGTTAGTTGCTTTAGTTGTTATGAATTAATACTATCTTTAGATTATTAATTCTAATAGACAATATCTTATATTATTTTAGTTTCCGATAATATTTTCACTGATGAGGATTATAGGAGTAAGTTAGTTTATATTTTTATTACATACAACCAGATATACTACCATTGATTTCTATGAATGTGGCTACTAAATATATCAACGAGTAATATTATTAGAAATAAAAAATTAGGAGTGGGTGTTCATAATAAATTTAATTCCAAACATTGAATTTAAATTTGTATACAATATTACATTGTATTACCAACCGACATGAAATTTCCATCAATATAATAATAGACAATCTTAACATACAGTTATAGAAAGGGTGTCCCAGATCTATTTACTACTTGGAATATCTCCACTAAATATTACAATTATTATATGTAGTTTTTCTCAAATTATTATGTATTATTATTATTATTAGTATATTTATATGAGAATTTCAACGTGTCGATCTCTTAATTCAATCAAGACTATGTTTTTTTAGGAATTATTTAATTTATTGGAAAAATAATATTTCTGAAGTCATTATTTTTAATAATTTAATATTTTAATATCATGGCTCATAAAATTTGTTTTATCAATATTATCATGAACGTTATAATTATTAACCTCGGTTTGAAATACAAACAGTTGTGGTCTTGTAGAGTTTTTTAGTTATCAACACCAATTAAGATAATATATAAATTTTTGGTTATCAATTTTTATAAAAAAATTATTATCAATCTACAAATGTATTACTTACCATAAAATTTATAATATAAATTTTGAATTTCACGATATAATTATAGATAATTAGACTATTATTATATCATAGACTATTATGAAATATACACGCTATAATAATGATGTCAGAAACATGATTTTTCCAATAATTAATAAGAATTCCTTAAATTCGAAATTAAATTAAAAGATCGGCTTGTCAAAATTATCATATAAATATACTCTTTAAAATAGCAATCTTTAAAGTTAACATATCTTAAAAAAAAAGTTTTTAAATTTTTTTATGAGTTGCCTTTTTTTTAAACAAGTAATAAAAGTAATATTATAGTTCATTTCCTAAATAATAATTTGAAAATCGGTATTCAAAATTTTTTATTTTTCTCGGAGATATTGCAATTAGTAAATAGATCTGGGACACTCTGTATATAATATAAAATTTGCATCCCTGTCGCATTCTTTTTAGAAGAGCGTCCTTCTCAAATGCCCACCTTACTAATGCCTAGCGTATTTAGGTACTGCTTTCTGATATTAATATATTGCGGTTGTCTTGTGTTTATATTTTGGTAACATGTTTTTTTTATATAACGGATTGAAATATGTAAACTATAGTTAGTATTACTTTAAAAAAAAATACTTCCAATTTATAAAACATTATAGTTTTAAATGTAATTTAATGGTATACGAAAAATTTATACAGGAAGAGTATGTAAGTTTATTGAATTGTATAATCAATTAAAATGTATTTATTATTATTTTGTACCAAAACTTTTATTTTATTATATAAAAAAGTGTTTTTAAATATTTTTGTTTTACAATTAAATGTGTGTTTTATCTATGAAGATACCTTTTTGGGTAGAAATAATATTCCAATGTTGTTTAGTTAGTGTTAAGGACGTCTCTTGACTTAGGCTCGTAGGCACAGATAAAGCAAGGAGAGTTATAGTATATTATTTTACTTTTATATTCTCTATTAATTCAATCAATATCTATTAATTCTCGAGCTGAGACAATGGCAGTGCCTTGTGTGTTCTACGTCGAAAAACAGAGACAACTGACTTTATTGTGAGTGCGCTATTGCCGATAAAAATTATTTTTATTTTAGTTAACATAGAAAGTTAAAAAAAAAATATTATATATAATTAAATTTCTAAGAATTCCTATATTTCGTTTTACCTTTAATTTTTCTCGTATTATTTTGTGCAAGTACCTTTGTATGCAGTGTCAAATTAAAAATTTTGTCGCCACAAGAGGTTTTTCATTCCTTCCTTTATTTGTCATCGAGAGGGATTAAATTTAACGCTCCCAACGTTTGATAATGAGGCGTATTCTCCCGTGTTGACCTAACCCACAAATAAATTCGGTCCCGTTTACAACTTATATATTGATAAATTCAAAATTCTTATTGTTTGATACTAAATGGAATATAATAACAATGTATGTTCTATAAATGTAACTTTAACTTAATTACATAATACAAATGATTAGGTTCCTAAAATATAACTTGGAAATTTATAAACAATTAAACTCGTTATATATAAATTAATGAAAATAAATCGAATTTAAATTTTTTTACTCGTTAAAGCCCAGGCTCGTTAATTAAACCCGGATAAAATGACATATCTAAATAATTATTATAATACTAATACTAATAATAATATTAATATAATTAAAAATATAATAAAATAATTTAAATATAATACATTATATATGAATGGTAATATAAACAAATATCATAACGTCATAATGATCAACATTTTTAAATCTTGGTTAAAAATTTAAAATAAATATTAATAAATAATATGAATTCTAATTAATTTGTAGTTCAAGGTCGTTAAAAAATAATATAACTTTTCCAGTATTGCCAGGTCGAAATCAAAAAAATTGTAGAAATTTTATGCATTCTGAGGAACAAAATCGTAAGTTTAACTAATCTTATAGTTTTCAACCTTATTATTATAAATGATAATGGATCCTCTATTTATACATTTAATATTATACTATTTAAAGGAAAATTACATTATTTTCATTATCATACACAGTTAAAACCATGTTGCTTGTAATGATTTGACACGGTACAGTTGACGGATTTAGAATTATTTAAATAAAAGAATACCGCAAATGATAAAATATTATACATATCTAATGGATAATATAATTTTATAATACTTATTAATTAAGTGCGCGTTCACGTACGGCAGTTGTCGAAAGAGCTCGATCTCTTATTTCTAATACCGATGGAAAAGTCCTGATCGTAGCAATCGGTCGGCTAAAGGCGATAACGCGTTAACGCTGAATCCATAGATATTAAAGAATTGGATTGGCTACCTATATACTGATAGTATTTCGAAAGGAGAGGAAAACTGAGGTGATTTATTTATCTTTTCTTTTATGTCTATTATCTATGTCAATAATAGTTTTCCTTAGATAATGATAACCTATCAATAAAATGTCATGATAAATCACCTCAGTTTTCCTGCCTTTATGGAACACTACCTTGCATTGTAACAGTATATAGATGACCTATCCATTTATTTATTATCTATGGCTGAATCACGAATATTAAGGACTTATATTTGATTATTTTTAAAAAAATATTATTTATATTTTGTAAGATGGTTAAACAATTTTTATCTAAAAACCTAAATTGTACATATTATTTTATTATATTATCCATATTCCATATTGTATAGTATATGACAGTATTGTATAATATCAGGAAAAAAGAAGTAGTGAAAATCCAATCCGGACATTCCTCATTTGTACCGTCGGTTCTCAGAGAAATTAGTAGTTTATTATAATCAGTGTTGTGTGTTATCTAGATAAAATTTATTTTAAAATCTTTTTATCTTATCTAGATAAATAAATAGGCTATCTAAGAATAATCATCAATCATAATGATTTAAATAATTTTGATTTTGATACAAAATTATTTTAAACCGCAGTCTGGAAATACTATTTAAAGTTTTAACTAAAGCATCAGATAGTTTATAATTAATAATAATAATATTTACAAATTAATCATGATAATAACAATTAGTGATGAGTAAACCAAGACCAAGACTATGGCAGTCTTGGTCTTGTTCTTGCAGACTCAGTCTTGGTCTTGGTCTTACAAAGCCATTGTAGTCTTGGTATTGGTCTTGTTGCAATACTCTTTCATTATTAAAAATTGAAAAAAAAGTGGGAGTTATGTCAATTGAGGACGTTCTTCCTTCGTCCCTTCAGTCCTCCGAGTAATTAGTGGTTTATTATACTTAAGATTTGAATGCAATGATATTGCATTAGAAAATACGATTCTGAGCGAAACTCAATATATTACAATATTTTATATTGATAATCCATTTCAAAATTTTACCACGTGTGTTAATTACGAATGTAAATATTTAAAATAAATTTCAATTTCCTACGATCTAAACTTATTTAGTTATCAAGAAGTAAAATAATGAAACCGTAATTTTACCGATTTTCAAGAATCCCTACTTTAAAAGCTTATGAAAAAAAATTGTCAGTCACGATTATCACAATATTTTGTAAAAACATTTAGTCGTATATGTCTAGATTTCAATAAAATTTTTAAACCAATAAACTAAAAAGTGTAAGAAATATGAAACATTATTGAAAAAAAAAGCCAAAACTTTATACTTAGTCAGAAAATCAACCATTTGTTTTTTCATGTAATGAAGTTCACCTATGTTAATACTCTAAAAAATTTTCAAGGCATTATGATTAAAACTCAATTAGTTATCACGAAATTAAAAAAATTTAAATTTCAGAAACGTTATTTTGCCGATTTTACGGCATTTTATAGTAGTTTTTCTTCTCCAAGGAATTTGAAAAAATGAGCTTCAAATTTTAGAAGCTTATAAAATAAAGTTGCAACTTACGATTTTCAAAATATTTTTTAAAAAGATTAAGTAGTATATGATTAGACTTCGATAAAATTTTGAAAGCGATAAATCAAATATTTCCGGAAATTTTAATCATTTTTAGAAAAATGTTAAATGCTCAATACTTAGTCAGAAAATGAACCAATCGTTTCAAAAATTTATTTTATTATGTAGAACACTTATGGTGACACTCAAAACAAGTTTCAAGTCCCTACAATCAAAATTCAATTAGTTATCACGAAATTAAAAAATTTAAAATAATGAAACCCTTATTTTGCCGATTTTCAGGATTTTTTATTTTAAAAGCCTGTAAAAAAATTGTCAGTCACGATTTTCAAAATACTTTGTAAAAAGTTTAAGTAGTATATGTTTATACTTCGACAACATTTTCAAAACGATAAACCGAAAATTGCCGGAAATATTAAACATTTTTGGAAACAATTTTAAAGTTTTATACTAGGCCAAATAATCAATTAATCCGTTCCAAAATTGTACCACACTTGTATATTATCTATGTTAATACTCAAATAAAAATTTCAAGTCCCTATGATCAAAACTAAATTAATTAGCACGAAATTTAAAAATTTTAAATAACAGTCAGTAATTTTGCCGATTTTCTACCATTTTTTAGTAGTTTTTCCCTTCCCACGGAAAAACTTTTAGGTATTCGAAAAATTAGCTAAATAAAGTACTAACTAGACACGATTTGCTACCGAAAGCATACCCTACTTGTGGTAATCGGACCATTATTTTTACCCGAAAAAGTGTCTTTAAGCATTTTTTAAAAAAAAAAACATCTTTGTAAAACCAATACATTCTTCGTTTCGCTCAGAATCTAATATATATAATATATATATATATCATTGCCGTTAGAAGTTTGTAGAATTTTTTAATTGATATTATCTAAAATATACTAGTACAATATATCTGTGTTTTTCTTATTTGTGTTATCGTTTACACTCATTTTAATAAATACTATAATAATTGTTTAAACATTACCGGCAGAAATATGACAATCGACATTCCTATACACTATACACAATATACAATGTGTTATGTGACAATATAATAATACTCCAAGTACCAACTATAATTAAATTCTGTTGTTAGTATTATTATTTATTATATATTATACTTTATAGTATAGTATATATAATCAATGATATAATATTCAATGGAGAGATGTGTTTAGAGACCTAAATAAATGTTATGGTTTATAAATATACTAGTGTATTTATACTAAATATAGCCCGTATCGATGACTGATGCTATTATTATAATATGTTTTTGTGCTCACACATCAACATTTATATCATATTCGACAGCTTAAAATAATTCTATTACATTTCTATAATTATTGCTGTTTGTTACAAAACTAACTTTATATTGAATATAATATCTAATTATTTCTTATTTTGTTTTCAATCATTCTATACTTCATCATTTCTCCGAACATCAAAATAATATATTATTACATTTGTATTAAATTATAAAAATTATTCCTTTTAACTTACACTAAATGTGTTTTTCTGGAAAAGTTTTTTTTTTTTAATTATAATAAAAATTGCAAGACTGCAAGACTCTTGCAGTATGGGTCTTGTTTTGGTTTTGGTTTTGCAGACTGCAAGACTAAGACAATTTTGCTCATCACTAATAAAAACTATGGTTTACGCAGAGTACGAATGTTATCTAATCTAGGTAAATTATAGGTTATCTTTGTACAACACTGATTATAATATTAAGATTTTAATGCAATGGTGTTGCATTCGAAAGTACGATTTTAATATCACTATCGACTATCAATATAATAGTATAATACAATACTATTATTATATAGTGATAATTCGTTCCAAAATTTTACCACGTGTATAAACTACTTATGAGTATACATGTACAATTTTTACGATTCCCTACGTTAAAATCTGCATTAATCATTCCAAAATGTTTAAAATCAAATTTACGGCAATCGCAATTTTGTAGATTTTCCGTCATTATTTTGTTATTTTTTCATAACTTAAGGTCACACTTTTGAGAAACTTGAATAATGAGCTAACTGGCGTATCTACTAAGTAGATGCAACTTTCAACCGAAAGCATACCTTATTTGTGATAATCGGACCATTATTTCTATACGAAAAAATGTTTTCAGACACAAAAAAAAATCTTTGTAAAACTAATGCATTCCACGCTTCACTCAGAATTTAAAATAATTTAAATAAATTTGAAAAATATTTGTATTGTTATAATAATTTTATGAAGGGGCCAATTACACAAACGTCCAACACAAATCCATATTCTTCGATATCTGAGTTAAAAAATAAGTTGCAAAAATTTGAATTAAATAACAAATACATTTATTATAATATATAAAATTCTTATAAATAAACTATTAAATTATCATAATGGATTAATTTATAATCGATTGAAATATTAATTTGTAAATATCAACACTTA
Organism: Eriosoma lanigerum; assembly: GCA_013282895.1. Classification (NCBI taxonomy): domain Eukaryota; kingdom Metazoa; phylum Arthropoda; class Insecta; order Hemiptera; family Aphididae; genus Eriosoma; species Eriosoma lanigerum. The sequence continues at coordinate 8,752,608 of CM023359.1, read as the reverse complement.
AAGATTCCCAAGGCTGTAAGTATATTACAATCTGTTACAATATGTTTTATATACATTTAATTTAAATTATACAATTGTATAACAATATTCTTTTATTTTCATTCATAATATTATTTCATATATAATACAATATAATAACTAATAATACAGTATTTTATTATGACTGTCATTCAGTGGCGGCACGTGTAATGGCGCACAGGTGCAAGTGAACCATCTTAAATTTGAATAAAAGAGCTATTAAATAATACTAAAAATTTAATTTAACTACAAAAACTGAAATAGTTTACTGTTTCTTATTTACATTAATTGTGGTAACTGATTACTTGTACATAGTATTCGTCCTTAAAGTTTTATCGTCATATAAATAAATTTATTTAAATAACTAAATTTTATGTTTATTCTTTTATTGCGTTTTTTTTTTGTTGCTATTTATATAATTATATAATTATTATTTATTAAAATGTCTGAATTTAATTTAATTAGTAGCCTACAGACAATTTATGTATTATTAATACTCAAAAAAATTACAATTAAAAAAGAAATGAGCCAAAAGCCCAAAACCATTATTAGTATTCATCATTAAAATGACAAAATGTAATTTTTAGAGTAATGAAACATTTAATTCATCACTTTATGAATTACCTATTACCTACTCTATTGTCAATGTCAAATATATTATATACCAGTAATATCTACCTGGCGCAGCAGTCACGAGCCGCCACTGTAGTTAATGTATTTCGTATATGACTATACTGCGTTCCATCTAAGAGCGCAACGGGCGGCGGACGATAATGCGTCCAAACTCTCGCATGTGTTCCCACCACAGATAAATTAATTAATTAAATTGTTAACACGGCGGCGGCGACCGCGATTGACTGTTGTCCACAGTAGCGATTGCGGTCGACCAACGGCGACCGACTACAGTGCGATTAGGCTCAGCTGAGGGGTCCGAACGTCGCTCCGTAAATCATTTGGATGCCCCAAGGCGGTGCGCTGATAGATGGAACGCAGTATAAACCAATCCAGTTAAGGAGCAGGTGGTTGGCTATTTTCTACAACACAAACCTGATCTTTTGAACTGGGTCGTTGGACTTATTATAAAACATAGGTTTGTTGTAATACAATAAAAAAACAAACAAACAAAAGAATGACTACCACTATCGGGGCCGGACCTAGAGTTAAAGAGGCCCCGAGGTAAGACTAAGTTCGGGGCACTATTTCTCTATTGCGTTTCTCAACGAAATTTTTTCCATTTTTAGTATAAAAAAAAAAAAAGAAACAATGCATTGTTATTCCTTTTCATAAATGATTTGTTTTATTTGTCTTACACATTTTTCACGTTGTATTATAAAATTACATTAATTTGTAAGTTAAAACATCAGATATTATAATAACATAAGACATGTAAAGTAGTAATATATTCTTAGCTATAATATTGTACGACACTTTCATCCCTTGCATTACAAAACTATGAATTATATAAAGAAGGATGAAATATTCGGATAGTCATAATAAATCACCTTTAATTTGCTAATATTCAGAAGTTTTTCGATAAGATTTTAGTATTAAAAGATTAAACTAATGTTCATAATCACGATTCAATATTTAAGAAAAAAAATGAAGAACTTTGTTTTCTTGCTTTGAAGAGATAAATAATGTTCAATGACTTTATGGAAATCAATTGTACGCGCTCTCAGATTTTCGATTACAATGATAAATAAAAAAAAAAAAGATAAAATTTATCTGTTTTTGTCCTTCGCTCAGGGGTCCTCCCGAACCCAGGGGCCACGGGACATTGCCCCGGTTGCCCTATTCTAGTTCTGGCCCTGACCACTATCAAAGTATCATCTATTAAAACTCCATTAGTTTTACTGGACTCGAGGTCTACGTACTCGAGTCTATCCTACACATATTAGTATAGTATAATATTGCAGACGAGCGTAAATTATATATTAAGTTAATATTATAAGTCAATAAAATAATAAATCTTTGATTGATTTTAAATATATGGGTAAATTCTTAATTGAGATACTGCAACAAAACAATACACTTTGTATTGTATGTTTAATAACCAAATGGTTCTTTAGATGATTAGGTACTCTTATAATGTTCATTAATTTAAAAATGGAATTAAATTTTTGTTATATATTTTAGTTATTTTAAGTACCTATACACTCGTATGTGGATAGTGTTTTTTTATTTATTGCTTAAATACTATTATTCGAAATGTATTATATTCCCTTAAAATTATAATATTACATTCCATGACTATGAGGACTGAAAAATGTTATTTATGTACTTATAAATTATAAAGTAGACCAATAGTTCCTTCAAAATCTGTAAAAAGCAGTCAAATGTAAAAAATACATACATTTGATTAATTTTACTTTATAACAAAATATATCACTAATACTTAATGTTGATTTAATTATACAGTGGACAATTTGTGTAAGTTAATAACAACATCTGTTGTAAGCATAAAAAGTTTAAATTATAATTAATTTGTTTTTATTTTTGTTTCGTAGAGATATTATTCATTTCATCATAATTTCTGTGCGACATATTTCTATAAAATTTCGAACAATTCTACTTTTTTATATGCATAAATGTAATGTTGTAATCATCACACATTCACCATCTCTTAACACATTTATTCAACCATTTGTTTAATGTATGTTAAATTAATTATCTGTGTGTTTAAAAATATGCGCAGGTGCTAACAAAGTCGGTAAGCTAATCTTATCAAATAAAATATAATATTACAAACGATAAAAATAAATAATAATTTTAATTATACACTCTACACTACTAGGATAACCAGTTTAATGATTGTATTTAACATAAATTTATGTTTATATCCTATTATATCAACTACAATTTAATTATTTTCATTGCAGAATCGGTTTATTATGTATTATAATAAATATTTTTTTCGCATATTTATTTTAGATAATGAAACCTGTGAAATGCGTAAGATTATGCAATTAATTTTTATAAATCATAATTAGAAATTAGAATATAAGATTATTATGTACCGCGTGATCATTTTTTTGGATATCACAAGGGATACTATAACGCACATTTCGAGAAATTATCAAATGTAAACAGCTCTGTATGATTTGGAATATTACTGGAATATGAGCTTTGTAAAACAACTTAAATTTTTGCATATGATTATTTCAATACAACGGCAGCTATGGCATGATAACTATTATGAGATGGTTCTGGCTTCGCATTGCATGCCAAGCCCATTGATGTCTTCGACTTTTGATTACGTTTAATATGTTTTCTTTCCGGAACCTCCTTTCCAGTTTCTCATTTTTTCTTGTTTTCCACACTCCCCTTTCTCTGTCCACAATAGGTCCAAAAATCTTCCTTAAAACTTTCCATTCAAAAACCAGCAATTTCATTTCCTCAGTCTTTCTCAATAGTTAGTCCTCAGCCCCATAAGCGACAACTGGGCGTATTAAGGTTATTTATAGTTGTATCTTCATTTATAATAACAGAGTTCGTGTTACTAATATTTTTATGAGTCTATAGAAACATTTAATTTCTGATAGGATTCTTGATGTTATTTCTTTGTCAGTCTCATTTTTTTCATTTAATATTGAACCCAGATACTTAAATTGTTTCACTCTATTGAACTCATATCTATCAACTTTCAGGTGTGGAAAAACGGCCGCACTATTTCTTCTACCAACAACAATGTATTCGGTTTTTTTCTCGTTTATTTGTAATCCCATTTTTTTTTTTTTTGCAATATCCTCCAAACGAGTGAATACTGATCTTAAATTATTGTATGATTTGCTCATTAATACTATATCATCTGCATATGCCAAAATTCCTAAATTCTTGGTAATTAAAACCTTTTTGCGGTTGAATATATATTTCTTTTACTACTTTCTCTAAAATTAAGTTAAATAGAATCAATCATATTGAGTCTTACTGTCTTAACTCAGATTTTATTATTATGTAATTTGACTAATACAACTATATAAAATTAATTTAAACTCTTAAGATGTTTTGATTTACAAATAAATTTTTCCAGTAATAATCTTGCTCATCTATTTTCAGATGATATAATATTTAATATTTATATCATGAATATGATCTAAATAGGTATTACAAAATGTATATCTATGTATAATGTATATTTTATGGATAATAGTGTAGCACTGTGATAACTGCTGATAATTTGGGACCTATGCCTATAATTTTATTCTATGTAGAAATAATAATATGAAAAGCCCAAAATAGTAAAATCGTCAACCATAAATTAACAAGTAATGACGATAATATCCAATTGACAGTATACATCATAGGAATTATTATTATTATTACCTATTTATATATAACTACAAAACTTTATAAATTTAGTTTCCGGCCACGCTATGCTTTTTTACCGGTCTGTTGAAAACGGACAGTATGCGTTTTTATCAAATGGCCACACAAGCGTTATCAATGAGTTTTCCCGCTAATTTTAGATTCTGAGTGGAGCGTGGAATGTATTGTTTTTACAAAGAGTTTTTTTACAAATAAAAACATTTTTTCGGGTAGAAATAAAGGTTTGATTACCATAAACAAGACATGCTTTCTGAAGCAAATTCTATTATTTTAGTACTTTATTATAGTTATTTTTCGAAATTCTCAAAAGTTTTTTTTAGGAGAAAAAAAACTACCAAAAAATCGGCAAAATTACTATTTCCGTAATTTTTTATTTCACGATAACTAATTGAGTTTTGATTGTAGGGATTTGAAATTTTTTTTGTGTACTAAAATTGGTAATGTACATGTGTGGTAAAATATTGGAACGGATTGGTTGATTTTTGGGATAATTATAGAACTTTGAGTTTTTTCTAAAAATGTTTAATATTACCTAAAATTTCTGGTTTAACAGTAAGAAATTTTATAGAAGCCTACTCATATACTATTTAATCCATTAACAAAATATTTTGAAAATCGTGATTGATAATTGTTCTAATGAAATGAATTTTGATCGTAGGGATTTGAAATTTATTTTGAATATTTACAGATGTAATTTACATACAGAAATAAGATACTGTAATTCAATCTATTTTTCCAAATGGCATTTTTTGTACAGAAAGATAAATTTATCAATGTCAAACATTTTAACGGGCCGTTGAAACTGGATAGTGTGGCCGGACACTTATACATTATGTCATTATAACAGACAGTATTTATATTCATTTCAATAATCGTCCTGCTGTCAATAGTAATCTAAAAAAAATAAAATTACCTTTTTATTACTTATGCCGCACACCAGAGTAATTATAAACACGAAACTTTTTATATGCAATCAGTTTTAGAAACTAGTTTCACGTTGATTTGTATAGTGAAGAAACTTAAACGATGAAACTGTAGAACAATGAAATACGATTAGTTTTCTTAATCTTTCTCAAGCTATTTGGGTTGACATATGTTTGTTATATTCGTTTAAATTGTAATTGTACAAACATGGATGTTTTACTACTGTTTTAACTAATAGAGTATTAAAGATTCTTTTTCTTTTATTGGAATTTTTAATTAACTACAGAATATGTTGAAAATAAATATAGGAATATTATATAAATAAGTATATAAAGTATAATTTTGTTATAATTTTATTTATTGATTAGTTGAAAAAATATGCTCCACCTACTTACTTTATTTCAGTACATTTAAAAATTCGAAAAAAAATTATTTTATTAACTAGTCATATAACTAGTATTATTAAGGAGGGGGAAATTTGATTCGTCGTCTCGTCAATATCGTCAGTCGTGATGCGCGAACGCATTTTACTCTTAGCTGATGGAACAGAATATAGTATAATATACGAGTAGTATAAATAAATAAATAAGTATATAAATATTGAATATTAAATAAGTTTATAAATAAAATTATACAATAGAGCATAAGTCACTCAGTAAAAACTAAAAACGTGCATGACTGTGAGAAAATGTTCATGAAACTGAAACAATGAAACCAGAATGACAAATTTCGTGTTATCAATTTCGTAGACTATAAAAAAAATTGCTGCATGAAATTCGGTGTGTTCTCTATATAAATATATCGGCTAGTTTCATACAAATATAGTTTCGTGTTTTATGATACAAGTTTCGTTTTTATAATTTCTTGGTGGTCCGCCTTAGGTATTAGTTATTTATAACGTGTAGAAAAAAAGAAAAACTATACTAAAATATATTTTTAAAATTAAAGGAACTGTAGAAGTGGAACTATGATTTTCGATCGCGTTCTTCAAAATAAAGAATTCGTTCACATTCCTCGTTCCATTATTTTTTAAGGAAGCAGTTTCAAGCCTTGTTCTTACAAAAAGAACACATTAAAGGAATTCGTTCTTTTTAAAACGAGAACTTTTAACTATTAAATAATATGAGATAATAACATAGTATAGCATTAATAACATTAGATAATGTTATAATGATTATAATACTATAGTGTCTATTGGCATGATTTCTTTTAATTCAATAAGAGTAGGTAGTTAAATATTTTGCCAAAAAGCCTTTTTACAAATAGTGGAACGAAAAAAATTGGCAAGAACCTTAGGGAGAATATGTGACCAAACCAACGATTATTTATAACTTATTGATAGGTAGCTATATAAATTATAAAAACATGTAAAAAATTTCATTCAATTAAGTTTAATTACTAATCACATTATCAATAAAGTATATTAATAGTAATTTACCATCAACGTGTTTGTAAAAATTATTACAGACACTAATTTTTATTGTACAATATTTACTTTTCAAATATTATACGCCTATAAGACTTCTTTATGAGACTTGTATCCAATTTTGATTAAAGATAATATGGTTTAAATTTGACAACGTAAATTCATAAAAAAAATGTTTTTATGAACATTTTATGCGCGATGAATTTTAAAAAATAACTGATATTTCGTGATAATCGTTCATTAATACGCACATAGCAATAAGGTAACGGATTATATACATTTCAAAATCGTATAATTTATGGAATTAAAAAAGAAGAGAAATTAGAAATTTCCATTGATTTTTTTTTTTTAGAAGAGTATATAATTGAATATTGAAATTACATTTTACCATTTGCAAATCAAAAGTAGATAATTTCTGATTTAACAAAAAAATATTATTTTGCAAATATATTTAAAATTGTACCCAGTTAATCAATTACTTTAATTTATATAGTGAAATATATATATAGTAAGTTTAAAGTAAATTGTATTATTGGGATAAAAAAATAACACCAGTAGCACTGTTCTCATTTCAAATATAGTATAATGTTGCCTAATGAACTACAGCTAAGCTATATTTATCAGATGGTATAATTAATTAATTAATTGAATGTGTCTATAAAACTTCATGAAATTAAATGTTCTTTCAAGGGTAAAAATATGAATTTCCTAGAGCGTATTTAAAATCTGAGTTTCTAGTCCATACGGAACATTAAAATAAAAAAAAAAAATGTCTTATGCTCAAATAGAGCTGGGTAATTACTGATGTTAACATTTGTGGTTTTGTAATTTATTGTTCCTAAGAAGAAAAAAGTCTGATCATTTGTGTTCCTATTAACGAAGAATTCTGTACAAGTTTATTATAAAGTTTAAAAATGTGGGAACGTCAATTTAGGACGTTACTCCTACATTTCTTTGGTCCTCGAAGAAATTAGTGGTTTATTATGATTATTAAGATTTGAATGCCATGGCATTGCATTAGAAAATATTTATTTAATTAATATTTACTTAATTCTGAGCGAATCATAGTAAATTATTGCAACACTACACCCTCGTTCCCTAAGGTTCTACGGTGTTCGTCAATGTGATATATCAAATCCTATCCAGTTAAGGAGCAGTCGGCTGGCTATTTCCTACTTCACTAATCGGTCTTTTAAACCGGGTCGTTTGACCGATATAAAACAAAGGTTTCTTATTTATATTTAACAGGTCCTAGAAACTTATGACCTGCTTCCACAGATACATACAACAATGTTGTCAACGAAAACAAAACCAATATATTAAATAATATTATCAATAAACAAATACACTATCACATAAGTAACCCTGTTCTTGGAGGGTAGTTTATTATAGACCACAGGTGAAGAGGAGTACGAGACGAGTTTGGCGTCATTGATAATTTAACTAAAATGAAATACAAAAATACGTATAATTAAATGACCGCTCGTTAAGATTGTTAAAACACGACTCATCGTGTGTCGTACTCTGTCCACCCGTGTTTAGCCTATATTTTGTAAATTATTGAGGAGACGTAAAATGACGCGTCGGGTATAATATTATTATTGTTACATTACAATATATTATATTGATACTCTATTACAAAATTTTACCACGAGTGTAAATTACTCATGTAAATATACAAAATAAATTTCAAGTCTCTGCAATCAAAATTTAAGAAGTTATCATACGTAGTTCATACGCGTGGTAAAATTTTGGAATGGATTGGTTGATTTTCTGACTAACAATAAAGCTTTGAAATTTTTCAAAAAATGTTTAGTATTACCTGTAATTTTGGGTTTAACGGTGTGAAAATTTAATAGAAGCCTAATCATACAACTCAATCATTTAATAAAATATTTTCAAAATCTATAGTTAATTTTTTTTTATAGGTCTTCAAACTAACATTTTATATTCATGTTTGATTTTTGTATTTTTAATAGACTGAAGACACTTTTTCGGGTATAAATAACTGTTTGATTATCACAACTAGGGTATATTTTCGGTAGAATATTGCATCTAGTTGGTACTTTATTTAGCTCATTTTTTTAATTTTTCAATACATTTTCATTGAAAAAAGAAATATTATCAAAAATGGCAAAATTTACGAAAATCGTAATTCTGATGAAATGGATGTTAGATTTTTCATAATAACTAATGCAATTATGAACCTAGGTATTTAAAAATTTTCAAGTATTCTCATAGCTAGTAACACTTGTGATAAACTTTTGGAACGGCTTATCAGTATTATATATATTATTATATGGAGTTTCCTTCCTGAATCGACTTTCCTGTTTTTTGTTTTGTTTTGGAGGAGGGGTGCTAATTAAATATTTTGTTCCGGGCGTCAAAATATATAGATCCTGCACTAGTTATGAGTATTATTTTTCATTCCTATCACTGTGTATTTGATTTTCATAAATTTGATTTTTTAAACATCTCAAAAATCAAAGTTAATATACATTTCGAATATTTTCTGTACTACTATAATAATGAATTTTACTTATTTTAGATTCTGAGCGAAACAAATAATGTATTGGTTATACAAAGATGTTTTTTTTTTTTTTTTATTTATTTATGAAGACACTTTTACTGGTATAAATAATGATCTGATTACCACAAGTAGGGTATGCTTTCGATAGAGAATAGCATCTTATTAGTACTTTATTTAACTCATTTTTAGAATTTTTCAAAAGTATTTCCTTTGGTAGAGGAAAAACAATCAAAAAATGTCGGAAAATAGGAAAATTACGGTTTCCGTAATTTTTATTTTTTATTTCGCAATAACTAATTGAGTTTTGATCGTAGAGTCTTGAAAATTTTTTTGAGTATTAACATAGGTATATACAATTATTGTACAATTTTTGGAACGGATTAATTGATTATTTGGCCTAGTATAAAACTTTAAAATTTTTTCCAAAAATGTTTATATTTTTGTTTAATATTTCCGGCAATCGTTTATCGATCAATCCGGTTTATTGTTTTGACAATTTTATCGATGTCTTATCATATACTACTTAATCTTTTAACAAAATATTTTGAAAATCGTGACTGAAAATTTTTTTATAAGTTTTTAAATCTAAACAATCGAATATCGGCAAAATTACGGATTTTGTTATTCTACATTTTTTTATTTCGTGATGACTAATTAGCTTTTGATTGTAGGACCTTTTATTTGAGTATTCACTTAAATGTTTTTTATTAGAGAAAAAAATTTCGAAATGATTGATTGTTTTTCTGATTAGGTATAGAGTTTTAAATTTTTTTCCAAAAATGTTTAATAATTCCTTGAATTTTTTATTTTTTTCGGTTTGAAAATTTTATTTAACCCCAATCATATCCAACTTAATCATTTTACCAAATATTGTATTGTAC
>CM023359.1:8697919-8737048 GCA_013282895.1 Eriosoma lanigerum | reverse complement strand
ATATTTGCGAAAAAAAAATTCCAAAAATATTAATGGATAGGGTTGGCGAAATGTACGTGAATATTTTCACTTGAAGATTTTTAATACACCGTCGTAATTTTCCAAATCGATTTCTGGTATATGCGTAGACGCCTATAACAGTAGACACAATAATATTATAAAATGAACAAGCGTACAAGTGTATAATTTTTAGATATCTAATTCTAAAAGCGTCTACAAAAAAATAAAAATAGCCATAAAAAGCAATAGTTTATTTAGCTGAATCGTCTGAATCTACCAAGAACAAATATATTAAATTTAAGAGCTTGTTGAGATTCGAATGAAACAAAGCTAACTATAAAAAAGATTAAGTAATATTTATCTAGACTTCGATACAATTTTCAAACCAATAAGCTAAAAATTGCAGGAAACATTTTTGGAAAAAAAGCCAAAACTCTATATTGTGTCCGCGTGTCTGCGTGTCCACGTCGCGCTTGTCCGCGTGTCCGCATGTCTGCGTGTATAAAAGATTAAGTAATATAGTATTGAACTTCTATAAAATTTTCAAACAGATAATTCCAAAAGTGTAGGTAATATTAATTTTTTTTGGGAAAACGTTCAAAGCTCTATGTTTTTCCAAATAATTAACTGTTCCGTTCCAAAGTTTTACCACCTAACCTAACCACGCTTGTAAATAACCTATATTAGTACTCAAATCAATTTTCAAGTCCCTACTATTAAAACTTAATAGGAAATCACGAAAAACAAAATATAATAAAAAATTGCCAATTTTCCGCTTCTTAAGGAAAATCTTTTGGGAAATTCGAAAAATGAGCTTAATAAAGTATCAAGTAGACAACATTTGCAAACTTATTTCTACCAGAAAAAATGTTTTCATAAATAAAAAAAAAAAAAAACATTTTTGTAGAATCAATACTTGCTCCGCTCAGAATCTAATACATTATTTTAGATTGTCGTAAATACTATATTATATATATATATACATTTGATCAAGTTCATAAAATCTCAAACTTTATAAGGAGACACAAAACCCAGAAAAATAAAACTGGTTCATATAATAATATATAATACATTAATAGATTGAGTTAATTTAGGCGAATCATTGATTAATTATACAATAATGTATAATTAATCAGTGGGCAAATTGAAAAAGTAATTTTTAAAACGATATAGGCAATCATTCCTACTTTTTCAAATTACAATTTATTTTCAATGGAATTTTTCAAGAGTTATTTAACTGATTTCAAAAATCAGTATAAATACAATATCATAAGAATAATACGTTTTTTAAGAACATCATATAATATTTTTTAAATTATAATATTATAATTTTACCGTTGGAAAATAAAATGATGATAAACAAAGGACGTAGGCAAAAATATTAAAAGTTAGAATGTACCTAAGATAAAATTATTGGGGGTAAAAAATAATGTGAAATGAAATTACTTATACTTTGAGAGACTTCGCTGAATCATGATAAAAAAAAAAAATCGCCATGTAAAAAGTAGTTGGATCGTTTAAATCCGTACCTATTAAATAAAAGAGAAAAGGAAGAAACTGATCCTATTATTGGTTGCATTACGATGACGCACACAATAAATAATAATCAATATCATAATATTATATATTATATATTTTAAGTTCGACTTACGTATCAATCATATTTCCATCTAACCATATAGTGGCATTGGCATGTACACGAGTAACGAGTTGAAATTTTATATATATATATTTTTTAAGAAGATGTGGTTTTGAGAACAATTTAAATTTAAACCGACGAGCGGATTTGGAATTACTTATTGTGCATAAGCAATAAAAGTAATATTCATTATAATCATAAATTCAAAAATTACGTTCAATACATATTTTATTCTCCAAAATATTATTGTATGTGTTTAAATAATTTTACAAATTTTCTATTTTAAAATTATAATAATATTAAAAGTATTTTAACATCTTAATTATTTTATAATACTTATGTTTAATTATTTAGTATCTTTAATTTATTATCATAAATAGCTATCTCTATCATTAAATTATTATTACTTATTAGTTATTACTGTTATTAGATATATCATACTCGAAAAGTCAATGTGCCTCGCAAGTTTTACCTATGCGATCATGAAATATTATTAAATATTATTAACATTTTACAAAAATATCGGGAAGGTTGATTCAGGACATTATTCCTTCGTCCCTTCGATCCTTAAAGAAATTGGTGATATATTATAATTAATATTTGAATACAATATTCGAAAATACGATTCTGAGCGAAACTCAATACTATACATATATTATACTGATAATCCGTTCCAAAATTTTATTACGAGTGTAAACTAATTATTATGAGAATAATCAAAATAATTTACAAGTCTACGTTAAAAACGACAATTTAGTTATTCTTAAATATTTAAAATCAAATTCAGGGCAACCGCAATTTTGCTGTTTTTCGTAATTTTTTTTGATATTTTTCTTCTCCTAAAGAAAAACTTTATAAGCTTATAAAAAAATTATGATTTACGATTTTCAAAATATTTTGTAAATAGGTTAGGTAGTATATGTTTATACTACTATAAAATTTTCAATCCGTTAAACTTAAAATTGCAGATAATATTATATATTATATATTTTTGAATAAATTTCAAAGCTCTATATTTAGTCAGAAAATCAATCTATTTCGAAATTTTACCTATTATGTAAATTACTTATTTGAATACTCAAATATACGTTTAGAGAAACAATATCTACTCTAATACTTAATTTGTAATTGTAATAATATCTATTACTTAATATAACTTAATTAGTTAACAGTAACTAGTTTCGTAATAGGTTTTCTCGCTGACAATGCGTTGTGGTGGGGGGTTATGATGTAGTAGGATTGGTCTATCGACTGCTCCACCGATGCTCACCCATTACACAGGAATCCCTATGGCCCAGAACCCCCTAATCGTTCCTACTGTTGTTCTTCTCCTAAGGAAAAACTTTTAAGAAATTCGAAAAATGAACTTTATAAAATACCAACTAGATGCGATTCTTCAAATGGATTTTTAACGATAAACGCTTATAAATACGCGTATATCGCAACCAAACTTGGTAAAATATTTTTTGAAGTCAATACTGCACAGTGCACATTCCAAATATGTTTAAAATATTACTTTTTACCTTTTTTTTATTATTAGATTTCATTAACAAAAACGTTATATATTTAATCAATCTTTTTTTATAATACTTAATAATTATTATTAACACGGTGAAATATTAAAACTTACAATATTAATTGTAATGAATTGTGATGAAATATATTTAATTTTTAAAATAATAAAATGATATTGTGATAATTTTAACGAAATGTTATGTTATTGTTTGCATAAATAAACAACCTACCTAAATGCTTAATAACACTACCGTACACATAAACATCATCTGCAATAAATACAATTGACAGAAATTTCCAGAGGAATTGAATTTAGTTTTTACTTTTTTTCCCAATAAATAATAATAATAATAATAATAATAAATAATAATAATAATAATAAAAATAATAATAATAATAATAATAATAATAATAAATAATAATAATAATAAATAATAATAATAATAATAATTGTATTATAATGTTGTGGTGACAAAATTTAAAAACAAAATTAAAATCCAACAGACATAATGTAATTATAATAATATGCACAGCGGCGTCATGCCACGATATTGAGCTAGAGTGCCTTGATAGAGAGAGTGGGGCCATAGAACGTGTTGTTTCTGATTGGGTATCATGATTGTCCGCCATTAGTAGGCTAGTATTACAATCATTGGTTACACCACCGGTTACGTGATGGTCTATTAATTCATTTATGGACCATTAAATTGTATTCAGTATTACAATCCTTCGTAAATGATATTTTACGTAACCGACTGATAACATAGAATTATATTATAAAATTTATTATATTCGTATTTCCCTCTAAAAAGTCCAAACTGGATTCTGTATTCTGTTGTTTAGTTATTATTAAGTTATATGACTCATATTTAGAAGTTTTACAAATTATTTTTTATTAATTATTTAATATTTTTAAATATACAACCAGTAGATGATGCGATCTTGATCTCTATGATATCAAGAATGAACTTTAGAGTATTTTTGTTCGAACGAAATCTTTGTAAAAATTCGATATCATTCCAAGACTGAAAATGATCAGGTCGTTTACGAACAACTTTGGCTCTACGAGGAAAAGCCAGTAAATCAGCAAGTTCAAAAACCTAAACTGTTATCTGAATCACTTTCATCATTATCATCGTTGCTGTCGAGTTCATCATTTAAATTGTTATAATATATTCTAAAATATCCATGACTGTGTTTTATTTATCAAATGAAAATAATTTTTAATTTTTATAGAATATTTGTTCTGTTTTATAAAGACCAATATTTTCTTACCTCATAACAAATAATAAATTAATTATTACTTATTTGTATATTAATGATAATAGTTGAAAAAAAATAAACAAAAACCCAATATCCAATCAAAAATTTTAACGGACTGTAAAAATATTTTAATCGCCCGATATCTGTCGGTAAGGTAACGGACCGTAATCGACTCGTTAAAGACACTAACAGACATTTGTAATATAGGCTGTTGTCTTTAACGGAGCGTTAAATCGTAACCAAGACAAAACCAACGATTGTAATACCGGCCCTTGTTGATAACTGATAATATATGAGCGTAATGCATAAGTTATTAATTGTAAGTCGATTTATTTTGTTTTAACAAATTATAAAAAAAAAAAAGGAAATAAGAACGAAAATTTATAGGAAGTTCAAATACCTCTACAAATAGATGAACCTGGATTTGTGCAATGTTGGGTTAAATTCATTGTACAATGTTTGTGGCTAGGTTGTATCATACACAGCATAAAAAAATCAAAACTATGTAGCCTTTGCTTAACAAATGTAGGTTCTAATAAAAGAATAAATGCTGCATTTGTCAAACTCTCCAAATTAAAAAGATATAAAAAAGAGTGTTTATTTTTTTGTAATGAAGTCACATTTCATAAATGTTTTGAAGTTTTGAAGGTATTTTTAGAAAATACTATTTTAGTATTAAAGATCAAAATTGTGATATTAAGCAATTTTTAATAAATATAAAATGAAAGAAATTGATAATATGCACATTCCAAAATGGCATAAGCTACATAATTTTATAATATAAGTAGATTTGTTTTATTTCGTATAAAGATTGCTGGAAAAAACAAAGTTAAATTAGTTAACAAATATACAAGTAAATCTGTTGCTATAGTAATTTTGATGCTCATGTTTAAGGGCGTTGGATATCCACATATTCTTCTCTGTCTAACACACACAGGGCATAACGATTTAGACTTTTTTTACTAATTTAACTAATTTACTAATTATTAACTTTAAAACTGATTTGAATTTGTTATTAAGTCTACTTTAGATCAACTTTCCTACTTATAATAACCCTTAATAACAAAGTCAAATTAGTTTTCAAATTCCTAATCGCATCGTTAGATCGATTGTAACGTTGGAAGTAGGAAACGTCTAAATCGCTATGCTTCGTGTGTGTTAAACAAAAAAAGAATATGTCGGTTTTGCTTTATTTTGTTTTACATTAACATGATTTATTTTTATTTATATAGCTTTTTAATTATGTAAGTATGTAGTGCAGCCTTACTTAAGTTGTTGTTTATATAATAATAATTTTTATTTAGTTAAAAAATACTGTTTGGTTTATTATTATTGTTATTGTTATTTTTATTAAACTTTGTTATTATATGCTACTTATTTTAAGATAATAATCCATTCTAAATAATATAATCTATGCTTGCAACAAATATACTTTTCAGGCTACCATTTTTTTTTCACAATTATATTAAAATGCTTTAACGTTATTATGCATGCGTAATAATTATATGCACAATTAATAAATGAGCATAAAAGTTATTAAACTTTGCTTTTCTATTTCACCATTATCTCAATTACACTATGGATAATCCGTATACATAAAGATGCGTGATATAATTAATAATCTACAATATAATATACTGTTTGAAATGGTATTTCAATCATTTTTTTTTTTTCATTTTCAGTTGATCGCCTAGAATGAAATATTAATAAATTATTCCATTGATATAATTTGTGAAAATACAGTTTCCACTTTCCATCCAACTGTAACTACCAAAACTATTTTTAATTTAGTACATATTTATATTATATTAAAATAAATATATAGGTAAATTATATCGAAATCAAATATAATTTAAAAAGTAATGAAAAATCAATCTAGTTTATACAAATATACAAAATTATAATATAGGTATTAAAAATTATTAAATTATAAGCCTACTAATGGCGAACAATTTTCTTATCAGTTCATATGGCCACACTCTCTCTATCAAGGCATTCTAATGTGGGCTTATTAAACGTGACGCGCAGCATAAAATTTAACCAATCTTTGTTGACGCGTATTTTTCAGCATGTTTTTTCGATCGAAATTGTATGTTTTTCATTGTATAACTCTTTTCAAAAGATTCTCTGATAAAAGCAAACTA
Organism: Eriosoma lanigerum; assembly: GCA_013282895.1. Classification (NCBI taxonomy): domain Eukaryota; kingdom Metazoa; phylum Arthropoda; class Insecta; order Hemiptera; family Aphididae; genus Eriosoma; species Eriosoma lanigerum. The sequence continues at coordinate 8,730,487 of CM023359.1, read as the reverse complement.
AAATGTATATATTCCAACCGATGATTTAAAAAAATAATAATAATAACAATAATATCGATTATAAATACAAAAAGTATAACAGGTCAAGACAAAATTATTGTAATATACTCGTTTATTGAAATATTATATACATTTTTATTTATAAAATAAATATATCATCGCAAATGTTGTAAATATGTACAATAACAAAAATTGCCATCTGTAAAAATATCCAAGTTTTCATGAAAATCTCTACATATGCATAAATATACTAAAAAATGTAGATATTCTTAAATTTGTTAGCACTTAAAACATATTTCTATCTTACATAGCAATTTTTTGTACAGTTAAATAGAAATATGCAAATGCAATAAGTCTCAACGCTAATAATAAGTAATAAGTTATATTTAAACACTATATTTTAGTGGATCTTGCTAAACGGCTTTATTCAAGGCATCAAGATATCCAGAAAATGAAGGACTATATGTTGGTACCTGTCCTGTAGTTAATAAAAACTCTTTAAATACGCTTCAACAGAAACTTCTTAAAGCTAATGAATTGTAAGTAATTTTATGAATATTTGATAACTTATAATAAAAAAATGTAATAATAACTTTTGTGTTTGGTCTTTAGTCATTTGTTTGGTGAAGATAGTGAGCCTATAAGATTACCTGATCCATTGGCCAGTCCTTCCTGTTGTAAATTATTAGATTCTCCCGAAAATTGTGGATATTTGGATATTAAGTACACCAGTGTAAATACATATTATTATTAAGACATAACAACTTCAATATGTAAAGTGTTTTATTAAATCAATATACTTTTTATTAATTATTAAGAATTGAATTTTAAAGATGTGATATTGTGAAGTATTCCTAAGTTGTATCCAGTAACATACCTATAGTTTGGGGGGGGGCATGTATGCATATGCTGTATAGAATATATGATTTTTATTATTATTATATGTGATGTATTCTTATTTACTTTAATATGATAACGATTATGTGTTTAAAAATTATTTTCCCCCAAGTAATTATTTACCTATAATTACTGTTTTGTACCGCCACTGGCAGTATCATGTCTAGTTAATTAAATTATTATATTATGAAAAATGCATTGTTTAAACTTCTTTGTTTATATTTGTAAATAAGGCTTAATGACCACAGAAATAAAATATTTTTACTTATAATCTTAAGAAATTATTGATCAGCCAAGTAGTTAATTTTCATCAATTATTGACAATAAAAGAATATAATTAAATTTACTAGATTGATACAATAATCTAATAGAAGCACAAAATTACAAGTCACTGATTAAATTATATTAATTATAATGCAAATTTAAAGCCTGATCATAGACAATAAGTGCGCTTATAATGGTGGGTTAAAACCCAAACAGCTATTATATATGGGATACAGGATCAAAGATCAAACAATTTAGACCACATGTATATGGAAGGAAATTTATTATCTTTAGTGATCATAGATAATGAACATTATTATTTTGAAAAGCAAAAAATTATAAATTGAATTAAAATATACACCAGTGTCACGTACCTATGGGACACGTACATTTTTATCCCATACCTAAATTTAAAATTAAAATGTAAAAATACATTATATTTTGTTCTGCCATTTGTTTTTATTAATATGTTTTTCATTATAAAATGACGTATGTAATTTAATTAATTATAGAAAATTATAATCATATCACCAAACAGAGTATAAAAATGTTTTAAATTTATTGTATGAAAATAGCAGACACATCATTAAATATGTCATAACTCAAAATAGAATAATTATTTATATAATTTCATTTGAAATACATACGTGTCGTTTTATATAGCAATATAAATTGTTATACTTCGTATTATTTAATGTTCATTGTTCTGTTTTTTGTCGATTCGTAACATTTTTAAGCAAGTAATCTACTTTCCTAAATAAGTCACGAACATGAATTTAACCTCATCTGAGTGTAAAGTAATAATCTATGTAGCTATCACATTATTGTCAATTCTTAAATCATCATACGGTTTCAATAATATAAGTACGTAATACAAAATTTAACCAAATCTTTATATGTGTATATTTTTTAAGGCCGTCTCTGTTCATAAAATATAGCAGAATCACAGCCACGCAAAATATAAATAAATAGCGTAGTTTGAATTAAACTTACGGTTTAAACACTAAAACAAATATTATAAAAAAAAAGGTAGAACATTTTTTTTTTATTTTCTATTTGTGTTTTTATTATATACTATCTGATACAGCATTCATGCATCTATAATCTTTTTTTATCTTTAAAATAACATTTATTCGGAATCGACCTTCCTGCTTTTTTCACCTATTTTAACTGATAAAAATTGTTTACAACATGAGACGCGCACTGTTACGAGAAACATTGTAGCTTTACAATAATGTAATATAAAAAAAAAGCAGAATTGTCAATTCCAGATGTTTGTCCTTGAGTTTTCGGAGATATAAGTGGTTTATTATAATTAAGATTTGAACACTATAATATTACATTCGAAAATACAATTCTGAACGAATCACAAAATAATAAAATATTTTTATACTGATAATCCGTTCCAAAATTTTACCACGTTTAAAAACTACTTATGAAAATACTAGAAAATAAATTACAAGTTCCTACGTTTTAAAACTGCATTAATTATCTCATAGTATTTAAAATAAAGTTCACGGCAAACGCAATTTTGTTATTTTTCCGTCATTTTCTGGTAATTTTTAATATTCCAAGGAGAAACTTTAGAGAAATTTGAAAATTACCTAACCTAACTAAAGTACTACGTAGATGTAATTTTCAACCGACGCATTTTCTACTTTTGATAATAAGACCATTATTTCTATCCGAAAATTTGTATTCAGAATTTAAAGCACAAAAAAAAATATGCATAATAATAATTTCTATTAAATATTCTTACTTTATAAGCTTATAAAGAAAGTTGTAATTTACGATTTTTAAAATATTTTATAAATAGGTTAAGTAATATATAGGCTTCTATAACATTTTAAACCCGTTAAACTCAAAATTGCATGTAAAATTAAACATTTTTGTATAAATTTTATAGTTCTATATTTAGTCAGAAAATTAACCAATCCGTTTAAAAATATTTTCTCAAATGTAGATTACCTATGCGAAACCTCAAAAGCATACTAACATACCTAGCATACCTATAGTAATCGAATCTTTATTTTTACCCGAAAAAATGTCTTCAGATATAAAAAAGAATCTGAAATACTAAAATATAGAAAGACAATCTTAAAAGATTGTTATTATTTATTAGTTAGATTGTAGTGAATGTTACATGAAAAACATTTTTCCTGCAATGACATACTCATGGAAAAATGGAATAGAGTGAATGGACGACAGGTAGGAATTCGAGTCTTTGTATGTATAGTATTAGGATAGCCTACTCCCATTTAATCGGAAGTAAAGGAATAATAATTGATTACTTTCAATATGTTTTTTTTAGAATTACCGTCTTTAGATCCATATACTATTAGCGAATTAGAATATAATCCTTTACTAATTCTAAGGAATTATTTACAAATAAAACATAACATAAAACGTAAGTATAAACTCATATTTAATTTAAAACAAATAACAAATAAAACACATTTAATTTATAATACTGTTTTAATTTTTTTTTAGTTTTTTCTAATGCAATGGGTAATTTTTAACGACAATAAATTATATTAAGTCTATAATAGTAGGATAATAATATATTTAACGACATGAATTTAGGTTAAAAATTGAAATTATTATCATCCATTATTATAAGTTTTACGCCATAAGCATTTCGTATTAGTTATAATTAATGGTGATTAAATGAAATCCGAAATGTTACTTAAATATTCTTGAAAATCAAGACGAATCGATAGACATCACTTTCTACCATTTTGGACAAAGTCGGTGTGGACTATGTGAATATGGCGCACCCTTTACTATGTCTCAATATCTTTTGATATTTGCAATTGCAACCTAACCTTACAAGTTTTTGCAAACTACTTGCTAACTCTGGATATAATTTTCCACATAAAGTAAGTGGATTAATTTTATGGCCAAAGTTCGTTGCATGGCCGTTCAGGTCGTTCAGTCTCGAGTATAAGTAGTCATGGCCGGGGGGAGGGCAAAAGGTGCAAGTTCCCCAAAACGCCAAAATTTTGCGAAATTTTTAGGGACGCACATATTTTATTTTGTGTAACTATAATTATAAATTTAGATGTAATTTAAATATATTTGTATAGGAACCTATTTTAATTATTTTATGATGGTGACGTAATTGTTATTGCGTATTTTATATTTTATTTTTATAATTTTCCCGATGTGCAAGGTTGCGTGTGCCATCTGGCATCTTTGCAATAACAACACAGCTAAAAATAAATTATGAAACTCATAATTTGTTTACTTTGCCGATTGTGATATTATATTTAGATATTTCCATTATATTATAATAATATGATATTAATTATTATTGTACTATAGTAGGAGATGACAATCGTGTGTGTGTGTGTGATACGAGTTCAGATGTTCTCACGATTCTTCTTATTATATTTTATTGTTTTGAAATTATATGCATTATCTTCTAAACATTTTTTTCTATTTACAATGGGTGAAAAAAAATGAAATTTCAGGGAGGGGAACCACCCCGAATTGAGGGGCGCCAAATATGGTTGCCCTTGGCCGTAAATTAAAATTAACACGGCACTGCAAGTAGTACAACATGTGATCACTATCACAGTTACCATTTTCATTAGTTTTAATTGTTTTAAATGTTTAATTTAGTTTTCCATAAAATATTAGGTAGATTGTTGTAAAATGATGTGACCATTGCACAATAATGTTATATAATTTCCCGCAATAAAAATCACACTTCGTTTATGAAAATAAAAAAGTTGAAACATTACCCCTTAAATTGAATCACTAGATACCCAACTACCAAGAACCAAGTTAGCCTAAGAAGACTATTTGAGATGCCGATGTCAACGCCCCAAATATTAAATTTTATATCCTTTCCTTTTCCGTTGTTTTTTCTCCTTTATTTATTAGTTGTAAGTTATTTTTTGCAAACAACAATTTAAGAAATAATATAGATTTGATTTTAAACTAAAAGTTATTAGTAAGGTTAAAATTACAAGTATGTCAGAATGTCGGCATGCTTATGAATTTATTTAATTCCAACTTACCATTTACCAATTTACCAGTTTTATGTAGAAATCTTTATGACTCTATAGAAAATCATAAATAACAAAATTTTAATTACATATATATATATTTTCTAATAAAATAAAAAATAAAAGATTTTGAGCAAAAATTGTATAAATAATTACCACTTTAATAATAATCACTAATATTAACATATTACTTGAAAGATTTAAAAATTCAAGAGCAATAATTTTTGTTTTTCAGATACAGATACAGATACAGATATAGATACAGATACAGATACAGATACATATACAGATACAGATAAAGATACAGAAAGAAAATTCCCATTTCAGGACATTCAGCAATTTACATCTTATATACTATTGAATGCATATAATGAACGTAGATAACATTTTTTATTTTTATATAATTGTTTTAATTAACGTGTTTATTGTATTTTTAACATTGGAAAATTAGTCTCTCTTACATTGTCTTTCCATGTGGGTGGAGGGGGGGTTTGACGGTTAGATTATATCTTATATATACTATTAATATTATTATCATTATTATAGCTTTTCCAATACTTTTTGCTAAATGTAAATTTGAATCCAGGAAATGTTTTGAACTTATTGTTGAACAGACAGAGAACTATATGTCTAAGATACCACGAAACATTTTGATCTTTTGTACATACACGTCAATCTCATAATTTTGTACTAAAATTGTATACTAGGAAAACTATACGGCCTATATGAAAAGGAAACTGTTTAATATGTTTACTAAACTTTTTCTTACTGTTCAGCATACAGATTTCAGATGTATTCGGATGATTTTTATATACAATTATTAATGATACCATTTATAACCTAACCTAATAATTGCTATTTTTTGACTCAATATGGTCACCGTCAATTAGATGCATTATAAACTGTTATTATCTAACAACAATACTATTTTAACATTTAAGGGTTTCTTTTTAACTATTTTCCTAAATTTTTTTTTTTTTTTGTGTATTATATAGATTATTGGAATGAAAGAAGTATGGATCAGTGCATTGAAGAAATACATAGTTAGTTTACTAAAATAATTCGTATATTATTATAATGATATAGTCATCAGATAATTTATAATAATAGCGTATAATACTGAAATTTCTAAAGCAATAATTTATAGAAACGGATAGAAAATGTATAAATTGTTGAATTATAGTTATTATACTTATGTTATTTTGAGGGCCTGTAAATATTCTGTTAGCTGCAACAATTATTATGAAAGAAAAACATGATATATCAATATTACATTTTTCACGTTTATTTAATTTTTTTAATTAAGTAATTAAATTAATTTTACGAAATTTTATACAATTCAATTTTAATAATCTAGTTGTATTTTCTAAACTAAAACTTATAGTTTTTTAGATTTTGAATGTAGCAAGGAATGTATTGGTTTTCTATTATTTTTTTTTTTTTTTTGTGATATATGTAAACATTTTTTCGGGTAGAAATAATGGTCCGATTACCATGAATAGGGAATACTATCAGTAGCAAATTGCATCTAGTTGGTACTTTATTTAGCTCATTTTTCAAATTTCTTAAAACTCTTTACTTGGGAAAAGAAGAACTACCAAATAATGGCCAAAAATATTTTGAAAATCGTGACATACAATTTTTTTACTAGTTTTTACATTCATAATCTGTAGTAGTATTATAAATTATATTTTATAGATTTTTAATTTTCTAAAACCTTTTTTTCGCGTATAAATAATGGTCGGATTTCTACGAATAGGGTACGCTTTCGGTAAAAAATTGCATCTAGTTGGTACATTAGTTAGCTCATTTTTCGAAATTTTTAAATGTTTCTCTTTAGGGGAAGGAATTTCATTATTTTGAATTTTTTTTATTTCATAACTCCTTGAATATTGATCGTATGGACTTAAAATTTATTTTAAATATTAACATTGGTAATTTGCATTAGTGATGAGCAAACCAAGACCAAGACTATAGCAGTCTTGGTCTTGTTCTTGCAGACTCAGTTTTGTCTTGGTCTTGCAAAGTAATTATAGTCTTGGTATTGGTCTTGATCTTGCACTACAAGTCTTGGTCTTGTTGCAAGACTTTTGCGTTATTTAAAATTGAAATATATATGTATGTATATATATATCCCTATCCTTACTAGTACACTATATTTATGTTTTTCTTATTGTGTTATCGTTTACACTCATTTTAATTAATAATATAATAATTGTTTAAACGTTACCCACAGAAATATGACAATAGACATGCGTATACAATATACACAATATACAATGTGTTATGTGACAGTATTACATAAATAGAACACGAGACACGAAAGAAATACGTACAATATAAAATAATACTCCAAGTACCAACTATAATTAAATTCTGTTGTTAGTATTACCATTGATTAGTATAGTATATATAATCAATAGGAGAGATGTGTTTACAGCTATAAATAAATATTATGCTTTATAAATATACTAGTATATTTATACTAAGTATAGCCCGTATCGGTGACTGATGTTATTATTATATGTTTTTGTGCTCACACATCAACATTTGTGTCATATTCGGCAGCTTAAAATAATTTTATTAAGTTTCTATAATTATTGCTGTTTGTTATAAAACTACTTTATAGTGAATTTATATATAATTATTTCTTATTTAGTTTTCAATAATTCTGTATTAATCATTATTAATCATTTCCCTGAATGTCACGGCATACGTCAAAATATGTAATATTACATTTGTATTAAATTATAACAATTATTTCTTTTAACCTACACTAAATGTGTTTTTCTGGGAAATTTTTTTTTTTTAAATTATAATGAAAATTGCAAGACTGCAACATTCTTGCAGGGTGGATTTTATTTTGGTCTTAATCTTGCAGCAAGAACAAGACAATTTTGCTCATAATTAATTTGCATGTGGTAACGTTTGGAATAGATTATCACTGTAGTATTATAATTATTGTAATATACTTACCGAGTTTCGCTCAGAATCGTATTTTCTAATGAAATATCATTGCATTCAAATTTTATGTATAATATAATCACTAATTTTAAGCTACTTATTTCTCCGAGGATCGAAGGGACGAAGGAAAAACGTTCAAAATTTCAAAAACATTCCACTTTTTAAAAAATAAATATGCATAACAAAGTATCACACAACTTAAGTATATTTGTTATTAATTTTCAATTCATATCTCTAGAATTTTATACCGATAAGTTGTATGCCAGTAAGTACACATAAAATATTATTATTACATTAAAAATATATGAATGTCTGAGGTTACCTTTTTACTGTCATCAATATATTTAAACTATTTTGGAACTAAGTTAACATGTCAACAAAGAAATTAATTTAAAATTTTAAATAGGTCTATATATATATATATTATATTCCCATATAAAATATATTCTTCTATTTTTATTCCATACCAGCTTAGTATTCAGGAATAGTAATAAATATATATTAATGTGGAAGTTTGCTTATAAATTTTAACCTATATAAAGTATTTAATTTAAAATATGCGTATTTTCATATTCGGATCCATAAACCAACTTACCTAATTATTACTAATTTCACAAATATTGAATTTTTATTTAAGTTATTAATAAATTATTTGTATTTATGTAGACGATAATCATGTACTCTCTTACATTCAGTTTAAGAGGTCAATAAATTGTATGTTATTATTAATATAATTATTAATATTTTATAATTATTTACGGCAGGAGTGGATCCAGCCCAAATTAACGTTTGTGGGGACCCAAGACAACATTGGGGGTGGAGGCGAACTATAATTTTTTGTGTAGTACTTATTATATAGGTATACATTCAGCAAAATGTTCATATGTGAAATTCAATTTTCTAATGGAACGGGGAGGCCCCTGATGACCCCCTCCTGGATCCGCTACTTATTTACAGTCTATTGCTAATCATAATTTTATTGTTATCTGTTATTGCATAATTTACACAGATTATAAATCGAGTAAGTAAATATTTTTATGATCTTTTTATATTATTGAAAACATGACTTCAAGTAATAATGGTCCAACTTCGCTTTATATGGTTGTGAGACATGGGTTATTAATGAAACAGAAATAAGATCCCGTTCGGTACCGGGTTACCAGTGTTTAATAAATTACACAATTTTATATTTATTAAAACACTGGTACTTTTATTATGTGGATTGTATTATAAATTTACATTACGAGTGAATCGAATGCGGAGTTGCACACCTGAATGTTTGAACACAACTGATTTAACATATGAATTTTACGGCTCGCCGTATCGGTTTTGACAGTGCGGAGACAATAAATAACAATTCACACAATAAATCGCGATAAGGTGTACGTATCAGGGCTTGCATTTGGAAAAAACAAAATGTTTAACCTTTTAAACATTTTAACGTTATAGAGCATATGTGTTTAATGTTATCAGATATTTTATCGTTATGAATTAATTGTGTTTAATGTTACGGTTAAATTATATTGTTTTTAGACATTTACGTTTAGCGTTTACCGTTATTTTAATGTTTAACGATACTCATTATCCGGAAAAATAAATTTTCTATACATATACTAACCTTCCCATATTATTAAAATGTTTAACATATGATAATTGAATAATTGATTTGTATAGTTTTAATTTAAACTTGCAAATAAAATAATACATATAAATATATTATATTTATAAGTTTTAAATAATAATTATTACGCTTTAAATAATTTACACGTACATACAATTAGTAACAAAACACGTCAATAGGGCATCCACTAATACACGTCTGTAATATTTGTGTTACTTATAATTTCACTTCTTATAAATTCTCTATTTTAAACTATATAATATTAAATTATATTTGAACACAAATAGTTATAAATAAAATAATTGGTAATGAACTGATGATAATAATATGAGTAACCTGATGAATCTGATAAACAACGCGCATTTCCTATTTTATAATGACATCTACAAAAATATTCCTATTAATAATACGAATATATAAAAATTATTCTTAAACATGTATATTTCATATTGTGGTAAATATTGATTCTTTAAATTAATAACAATATAAATTTGTTTTTGTATTATTATGTTTTGTGTTATTTACTATTTATAACGTTAAAGCATTATTTCGTTTAATATTATGTTTTATTTATTGGTATTATTATATTTTCGTTAATAATTAACCGTTTAAATTAATATAGCATATTTCAATCGTTTTATTACAAGTTTAACGTTATAATCATAACGTTATTATAACGTTTGCAAGCCATGGTACGTATAATATCTACGATCGATACGGAATAGATCCCTAGAAGTATTTGAAATGTGGTGTTGGAGCGAATGGAAAACAATTAACCGGACAGAGAGAGTAACGAATGAGGATGTACTGACCCAAGTTGGAGAAATAAGGTCCATAATTAAAGTGATAAAATGATGATGATGGAACATGATGGGACACGGTTTACGGCATGACGAAAAATTGCATCATACTATTAAAGAAGGTGCAATTGAAGGACGAATATCACCAGGTAGACCAAGAAGCTCGTATATATGTTAACAGAAAAAGACGCAAGGATTGATACATATATCGGATTAAAAAAACTTGATGAAGATTGTGATAAATGGAAAGAAATGTTAAAAACGTTATATATATGTGATGAATTATATTTTAAACATTCTATAAATCTAATAAATTTTAAATAATTAATCCACTTTTAAACATACAGAACATTTTATTGAGTATTGATATAGTTATTGTACATATGAGAATGTATTTGGAACTGTTACACTGATTTTATGATATAAACTAAAAATATTAAGAATTGAATTTAGAACTTTGAAGTTTATCCAAAAAAGTAATTTTTTTCTCAATACCTACCTAATGTTCAATATAATTTGCAATTTTGGATTTTATAGTTTACAATATTAATAGGAATATAATCATATAACATAAAACCCAGTTTTAAATGAACTGATTGAAATCAAAGCTAAATATATTTTTGAATGTTTTATAGCAAATATATTTTCAGTACAATCTTGTATTGTACCTATATCTGACTGAGTTTCGCTCAGAATCGATTTTTTTGAACACTATATTATTGCAATCAAATCATAATTATAATATTACACATTGTTATTCTATCATTAACCTATCCGAGGACAGAAGGAAGACCTCGTATAATCAATTGCGATTATTACAGTAATTTTATGGTTAACTACTATTAATGATAGTATACATTATATTTTATTTTATATTATATTTTATACTATATTAAATGCGATGTTTTAAAAATTTGAAAAAGTAGATAAATTTTGTGTTAGTTGCTGTAGTTGTCGTTATGAATTAATACTATCTTTAGATTATTAATTCTAATAGAAAATATCTTATATTATTTTAGTTTCCCATAATGTTTTCACTGAAAATAATAATATGAGTAAGTTATGTTATATTTTTATTACATATAACTAGATACGTTACCATTAATTTTTATGAGTGTAGCTACTCACTATATCAACGAGTAACAAAATTACAAATACAAAATTAGGAGTGGGTGTTCATAATAAATTTAATTCCAAACATTGAATTTAAAATTTTATTCAATATTACATTGTATGACCCACCGACATGAAATTTCCATCAATATAATATTACGCAATTTTAACATACAGTTATATAAAGGGTGTCCCAGATATATTTACTAATTGGAATTATTATGTATTATTATTATTATTATTATTATTAGTATATTTATATGAGAATTTCAACATGTCGATCTCTTAATTTAATCAAGACTACGTGATTTTGGGAATTATTTAATTTATTGGAAAAATGATATTTCTGAAGTAATTTTATTTTTAACAATTTAAAATTTTAATATCATGACTCGTAAAATTTGTTTTACCAATATTATCATGAACGCTCTTAGTGTTAACCATGGTTTGAAATACAAACAATTCTTATGGTCTTGTAGAGTTTTTTAGTTATCAACATCAATTAAGATAATATATAAATTTGTGGTTATCAATTTTTATCAAAAAATTATTATCAATCTACAAATTGTATCACTTACCACAATATTAATAATATGAATTTTGCATTCCATGATATAATCATAGATAATAATATGAAATATACACGCTATAATAATGACGTCAACAACATGATTTTTCCAATAGTTAAAAAAAATTAATTTAAATTAAGAAATAGGCACGTCAAAATTATCATATAAATATACTCTTTAAAATGGCAATCTTCAAAGTTAACAGAACTTAAAAAAAAAAATTTTTAAATTTTTTTATGAGTTGTGTTTATTTTAAACAAGTAATAAAAGTAATATTAAAGTTCGTTGCCTAAATAACAATTTGAAAAAAAATTGTATTCAAAAATTTTAATTTTTCTCGGAGGTATTGCAATTATTAAATAGATCTGAGAAACTCTGTATATAATATAAAATTTGCAGCCCTGTCGCATTCTTTTTAGAGAGCGTCCTTCGCAAATGCCCACCTTGCTAATACCTAGCGTATCTAGGTACTGTTTTCTGATATTTATATGTTGCGGTTGTATTGTGTTTCTATTTTGATAACATGTTTTTTTGTATAACGAATTGAAATATGTAAACTATAGTTAGTATTGCATTAAACAAATTTACTTACAATTTATAAAATATGATAGTTTTAAATATAATTTAATGGTATATCAAAAATGTATACAGGACTATCATGTAAGTTTATTAAATTGTATAATCAATTAAAATGTATTTATTATTATTTTATATCAAAACTTAAAATTTTTATTTTAAAATACAAAAAAGTATTTTTAAATATTTTTGTTTTACAATTAAATGTGTTTTTTATATATGAAGATACCTTTTTGGGTAAAAATAATATTCCAGTGGTGTCTAGTTGGTGTTATCGACGTCTCTTGACTTAGGCTCGTAGACAGAGATAAAGCAAGGAGAGTTTTAGTATACCACGGTCTGAGGTACAGCAACCGGAGTACCGTCGATTTTTCTTAAATATCTTTAAACAATAAAATTAAAAAAATAAAACACTGATGATTTTTGAAAAAAAAAAAAGTTTATACAATTTATTATTTGAAAAAAAAAACAGTATTATTTAATATTTAATAAAGATGTCGTCTGTTCCGTGAGACCGTCATAAAACGACTGTCCACTCTAAAGGGGTACGTGCTCGGAAACACACCGCGAAACACAACACATTTTATTATATAATAATTTCATATAACTTTGAACGTTACATATTTTACTTTTATATTCTCTATTAATTCAATCAATATCTATTAATTCTCGAGCTGAGACAATGGCTGTGCCTTGTGTGTTCTACGTCGAAAAACAGAGACAACTAACTATATTGTGAGTGCGCTATTGCCGATAGCATTATCTTTTTGTCGGATAACCAAAACTATTTTTAAATATAGAAATGGAAAATGATACGTTCACAGCACAAATTATCGAACAGTTTTCTAACAACGGTTGTGTTTAATAATAAAAATTATTTTTAATTTTAGTTAACATAGAAAGTTAAAAAATAATATAATATATAATTAAATTTCTAAGTATTCCTATATTTCGTTTTACCTTTAATTTTTCTCGTATTATTTTGTGTAAGTACCTTTGTATGCAGTGTCGAATTAAAAATTTTGTCACCACAAGAGGTTTTTAATTTCTTCCTTTATTTGTCATCGAGAGGGATTAAATTAAATGCTCCCAACTTTTGATAATGAGGCGTATTCTCCCGTGTTGACCTAACCCACCAATAAATTCGGTCCCGTTTACCACTTATATATTAATAAATTCAAAATTATTATAGTTTGATACTAAATGGAATATAATAACATTGTATGTTCTATAAATGTAACTTTAACTTAATTACATAAAACAGTAAAGAAGTAAAAGTAAAGTAGTGAAATATTGACAAAAATGGTTATTTGAAGTGTCCAGAACGTAGAAAATTTGATTTTCTTTCATTTGACACCTTGTTCGAAAAGATCGGATCAATAGAAGTGGTCCTTTTCGTTGCTGGAGAAAATACTGGAGAAAAAAGTTATGATCATTAACAAATGATTAGGTTCCTAAAATATAACTTGGAAATTTATAAACAATTAAACTCGTTATATATAAATTAATGAAAATAAATTGAATTTAAATTTTTTTACTCATTAAAGCGCAGGCTCGTTAATTAAACCCGGATAAAATGGCATATCCAAATAATTATTATAATACTTATACTAATAATAATATTAATATTATTATAAATATAGTAAAATAATTTAAATATAATACATTATATATGAATGGTAATATAAACAAATATCATAACGTCATTATGATCAACATTTTAAAATCTTGGTTAAAAATTTTAAGTAAATATTAATAAATAATATCAATTCTAATTAATTTGTAGTTCAAAGTCGTTAAAATATAATATAACTTTTCCAGTATTGCCAAATCGAAATCAAAGAAATAATTGTAAAAATTTTATGCAGTCTATGGAACAATATCGTAAGTTTAACTAATCTTATAGTTTTCAACCTTATTCTTTTAAATGATAATTAATCCTCTATTTATACATTTAATATTATACTATTTAAAGGAAAAACACATTATTTTTTTTATTATACACAGTTAAAATCATGTTGCTTGTAATGATTTGACACGGATTTAGGATTATTTAAATAAAAGAATACCGCGAATGATAAAATATTATATATACCTAATGGATAATAGAATTTTATAATGCTTATTAATTAAGTGTGCGTTCACGTACGGCAGTCATCGAAAGACAGAGCTCGGTCTTTTATTTCTAATACCGATGGATAAGTCCTAAACGTATAAATCGGTCGGCTAAAGGCGATATCGGATTAACGCTGAATCCATAGATATTAAAAAATTGGATTGGCTACCTATATACTGATAGTATTTCGAAAGAAGAGGAAAACTGAGGCGATTTATTTATCTTTTCTTTTATGTCTATTTTCTATGTTAGTAATAATAGTAATAATAATTTTTCTTAGATAATGATAACCTATTAATAAAATGAAATGATAAATCACCTCAGTTTTCCTGCCTTTATGAATCCACTACCTGCATTGCATCAGTATATAGATGACCTATTCATTTATTTATTATCTATGGCTGAATTACGAATATTAAGGACTTATAAGTTATATTTGATTACTTTTAAAAAAATACAATATATTTTGTAAGATAGATGTACAATTTTTATAAAAAAACTTAATTTATACATATTATTTTATTATATTATCTATATTCCATGTTGTATAGTATATGACAGTATTGTACAATATCAGAAATAACAATATCATGAAGATCCATTCCGGACATTCCTCCTTTGTACCGTTGGTTCTCAGAGAAATTAATGGTTTATTATAATCAGTGTTGTGTATTATCTAGACAAAATTATCTAGATAAAATTTATTTATATATCTTTTTATCTTATTTAGATAAATAAATAAGCTATCTTAGAATAATCATCAATCAATGATTTAAATAATTTTGATTTTGACACAAAATTATTTTAAATCGCAGTCTGTAAACACTATATAAAATTTTTACTGGAGCATCAGATAGTTTATAATTAATAATAATAATAATATTTACAAAATTAATCATGATAATAACAACTATGGTTTACGCCGAGTACGAACGTTGAAACTACAATATTAAATATTAATTATCTGTTTTTTTTATCTAGATAAAAATGTTAAATGTTAATTTATATATTTACCTCATTTAGATAAATTTAAAATCAATTATCTGTTATCTTATCTAGATAAATTATTAGTTATCTTTGTACAACACTGATTATAATATTAATATTTTAATGCAATGGTGTTGCATTCAAAAATACGATTCTTAGTGAAATTCAATATAATAGTATAATACAATACTATACAATAATAAATACGACTATACAATACTAATTATTATTATATAGTAATACTTCGTTCAAAAATTTTGCGACTTGTATAAAGTACCTATTAGCATTGATTGATTATACATAGATAGTCCAAGTTAATGCACAATGTGTTAGATTTATTAATGTAACAGATTTATATTTCTGTTACCTCAAATTATAAAAATGATAATACAAAATACATAGTAATTAATTAACCTACATTGTATACTCGTAATGTCCTGAAATAAAATGGATATTTTAATAAGTGATTAAGATTTAAATTTGTATTATCAGTTTTCACTCGTTTTGACGATGCATAAAATTGTTATCTAAACTAATGCGTATCGGTAAACAGTCTGTAAACATTTTTCTTTCCGTACCTCTCGCGAAAACACGCTTATTATTGCAATTTGCAGTTTGTTAGTCATCAATCGTTTTCGGATTTTTATTACTCATTTTATGTTTCTATTTATTTCATTATTTTAAAATGTCACGTCCTATGTAAACTATCATGTGGCAAAGAATTAATATATTAAGTTTTATAGTTTTATAACACGCTATAACTTCTTTGCTTATAACAAAAAAATTTAAAAATGATCAATGAGAAATATTATATCAAAATCCTATGGGGGGGGGGGATTCATTCCACATATACATCCCTTGTCTACACTCATGTAGTTATCCTTCTATACAATTTTCAAACCGTTAAATACAAAATAGCAGGTAATATTAAACATTTTTGGATACATTTTAAAGCTCTATATTTAGTCAGAAAAAACTTATCCGTTCCAAAATTTTATTACGTATGTAAATTACCAATGAGAACATTAAAAAAATTTTTCATGTACAAGTTAAAAACTTCATTAGTTATCATGAAAAATCTAATATCAATTTCCATGTATTTTTTTTTTAGTTTCTTTGCCCTAAGAAAAGTTTTGAGAAATTCGAAAAATGAGCCAAATAAAGTATGAAGTAGATGAAATTTTCTATCAAAAATATACCCTATTCATGATAATCGGACCACTATTTCTAACCAAAATCGTGCTTTCAGACATAAAAAAAAAACATTATTATTGTAAAACCAGTACATTCTTCGCTTCGCTACGAATTTAAAAACCAATAACTATGTCATTTTATTGAATAATTGTTTATTTTATTCGTATTTCTTGTCACAGTTTATAATTAAACAGGTTTTGGTTGACAAACAACAGTCATCTATTTCCCTAACAGCGCCCGTATACTTTTTCACTGACAATCTGTTTTCAATAATAAATATTTAATTATTTAATATCCTTATTTATTTAATGAATATTACAACCGATAACGCTATCTATTGACACATAAAGCTAAACATTTTAGTATTTCCATTTTTTCTAGTTACTTGGACTATCTATGTATAATTAATCAATGCTATTAGTTTACTTGAACAATTTTTACAATTCTTTACGTTAAAATCTGCATTAATCATTTCAAATTGTTTTGGCAATCGCATTTTGCAGATTTTCCGTCATTATTTTGTTATTTTTTCATAATCTGAGGTCACACTTTTGAGAAACTTGAATAATGAGCTAAATGACGTATCTACTAAGTAGATGCAATTTTCAACCAAAAGCATACCTTATTTGTGATAATCGGACATTTCTATACGAAAAAATATTTTCAGACCCAAAAAAAAAACATCTTAGTAAAACTATGCGTTCCTCGCTTCACACAGAATCTAGAATAATTTAAATACACTTGAAAAATATTTGTATTGTTATAATAATTTAATGAAGGTGCCAATTGCACAAACGTCCAACAAAAATCCATGTTCTTCGATATATGAGTAAAAAATTAAGTTTCAAAATTTTGAATTAAATAACAAATACATTTATTATAATACATAAAATTCTTATAAATAAACTATTAAATTATCATAATGGATTAATTTATAATCGATTGAAATATTAATTTGTAAATATCAACATTTAAAGATCGCCAAGGCTGTAAGTATATTACAATCTGTTACAATAAGTTTTATATACCTATACATTTAATTACATTTAATTTAAATTATACAATTGTATAACAATATTATTGTATTTTCATTTATAATATTATTTCATATATAATACAATATAATAACTAATAATACAGTATTTTATTATGACTGTCATTCAGTGGCGGCACGTGTATTGGCGCACAGGTGCACGTGAACCATCTTAAATTTGAATAAAAGAGCTATTAAATAATACTAATAATTTAATTTAAATAAAAAAAACTGAAATAGTTTACTGTTTCTTATATACTTTAATTGTAGTAATTGATTACTTGTACATAGTATTTGTACTTAAAGTTTTATCGTCATATACATAAATTTATTTATATAACTATATTTTATATTTATTCTTTTATTGTGTTTTTTTTTGTTATTTTTAAAAATATAATTATTATTTTTAAAACTTCTGAATTTAATTTAATTAGTAGCCTACAGATAATTTATATATTAATAATACTCAAAAAAATTACAATTAAAAAAAAAGTGAGCCAAAAGTCCAAAAACATTATTAATAGTACCAGGTGCAGTAGTTGACTTACGAGCCGTTACTATCGTTAATGTATTTTGTATATGGCTAAACCAATCCAGTTAAGGAGCAGGTGATTAGTTATTTTCTACAATACAAACCTGATATTTTTAACTAGGTCGTTGGGCTTATATAAAACATAGGTTTGTTATAATTAAATAAAAAAAAAAGAATAACTACCACTATCAGGGCCGGAACTAGAGTTAAAGGGGCACCTTTCTGACGCCGGGGCAAGACTAAGTTGGGGGCACTATTTTTCTATTGCGTTTATCAATTCTATATTTTTAATTTTAAAAAAAAAGAAACAAGACATTACTATTTCTATTCATAAATAATTTGTTTTATTTGTCTTACACATTTTTCACATTGTATAATATAATTACATTAATTTGTAAGTTTAAACATCAGATATTATAACATCATTCAATTATGTAAAGTAGTAATATATTCTTAGCTATAATATTATAGGGCACTTTTATCCCTTGCGTTACAAAACTATGAATTATTTTAAGAAGGATGAGATATTCGGATAGTCATTATAAATCAATTTTAATTCGCTAATATTCAAAAGTTTTTCGATAAGATTTTAGTATTAAAAGATAAAACTAATGTTCATAATCACGATTCGATATTTAAGAAAAAAAATGTAAAACTTTTTTTTTCTTGCTTTGAAGAGATAAATAATATTCAATGACTTCATCGAAATCAATTCTACGCGCTATCAGATTTTCGATTGATAACAATGATAAATAAAAAAAAAAGATAAAATTTATCTGTTTTTGTCCTTCGCTCAGGGGTCCTTCCGAACGCAGGGGTCACGGGGCATTGCCCCGGTTGCCCTATTATAGTTCCGGCCTTGACCACTATCAAAGTATCAACTATTAAAACTCCATTAGTTTTACTGGACTCGTGGTCTATATACTCGTGTCTATCCTACACAGTAAATTATATATTAAGCTAATATTATAAGTCAATAAAATAATAAATCTTTGATTGATTTCAAATATATGGGTAAATTCTTAATTGAGATACTGCAACAAAACAATACGCTTTGTATTGTTTGTTTAATATCCAAATGGTTTTTTAGATGATTAGGTACTCTTATAATGTTCATTAATTTAAAAATGGAATTAAATGTTTATTGTTATATATTTTAGTTATATTAAGTACCTATACTCTCGTTTGTGGATAGTTTTTTATTTATTTATTGCTTAAATACTATTAATCGAAATGTATTATATTCCCTTAAAATTATAATGTTATATTCCATGATTATGAGGACTGAAAAATGTTACATATGTACTTATAGTTTAAAAATTAGAACAAATGTTCCTTCAAAATCTGTAAAAAGCAGTCAAATGTAAAAAATACATACATTTGATTAATTTTACTTTATAACAAAATATATCACTAATACTTTATGTTGATTTAATTATACAGTGAACTATTTGTGTAAGTTAATAATAACATCTGTTGCAAGCATAAAAAGTTTTAATTATAATTAATTTATTTTTATTTTAATTTTGTAGAGATATTATTCATTTCATCATAATTTCTGTGCGACATATTTTTATAAAATTTCGAACAATTTCCTTTTCTATATGCATAAATGTAATGTTGTAATCATTACACATTCACCATCTCTTAACACATTCATTCAACCATTTGTTACAAGTATGTTAAATTAATTATCTGTGTGTTTAAAAATATGCGCAGGTGCTCACAAAGTCGGTAAGCTAATCTTATCAAATAAAATATAATATTACAAACGATAAAAATATATAATAATTTTAATTATACACTCTACACTACTAGGATAACCAGTTTAATGATTGTATTTAACATAAATTTATGTTTATATCCTATTATATCAATTACAATTTAATTATTTTAATTGTAGAATCAGTTTATTATATATTATAATAAATATTATTTTCGCGTATTTATTTTAGATGAACCAACCTGTGAAAGGGGTAAGATTATGTCATTAATTTTTATAAATCATAATTAGAAATAAGAATATAAAATTATTATGTACCGCGTGATCATTTTTTTGGATATCACAAGGGATAATATAACACAAATTTCGAGAAATTATCAAATGTAAACAGCTCTGTATGATCTGGAATATGACTGGAATATGAGCTTTGTAATATAACTTAAATTTTTGCATATGATTATTTCAATACAACGGCAGCTATGGCATGATGAAGTATTTCACCATAGGAAGCCAAAATATTTTTTACCTATACCTAACCATCCATCTACACATTCAGTGACGTACTGACGTCCACAGGGAGGCAAGTAGAGGGAAGATGCAACCCGCTTGGATTTTTTCTAGGGTAATTCAAAAACTATAATTGAGCATTATTAGGTTATTAAACTAAAAATTGAAAAAAATACCCCCATGACAAATTTCTATGGATGCCCTTGAACCTATCCACTTAGCACTTACCAACCCTTTTAACAATATTTCAAAATAAATAGCATAACTCTCAAAACTTAAAATAATTTTTAGTCAAAATACCATATATTTTAAGGAATAAGAATCATATTTTTAAAATTTAAGACATGCCACTTAAGCCCTTTGTGAAATAATTTACTATTTGCACCACTAGTGTTCGGTATCTATTATTGTCACATGTCAGTTTTATAATTTATAACCTACAATAACATAATAATAATATTATCATTTATATTAAATCCATTGGTTTTGATTAAATAGTAAATTAAAAATTATCGCTTATTACTCATTATTCGTAAGGATATTAAGTTTTACTTATTTAGTTATTTATATATAATATTACAATAATTTATTATTTAATATCGATGGTTTAATAAATGTTTACACGTTAGAGTTGAAACAATGTTTTGTTACACACCAATTACACATTCATTCCACCTTGTCACCCGCCCACCAACACAGTGTTGGGAAAATTCTTATTTAAAACGATCTTGTTCTGTTCCCCGTTCCTTTCTTAAAATAAAAACTCGTTCCAAATCTAATTCTTGTTAAAAAAGAATACGTTTTGTTCTTTGTTCCTTAGTTAGTTAAAAAATTATGCCTTTAAAACAATAGTTTTTAATTTATGTTGGGTAGAGTACAAAGACAAAAGAGTTATAACATTAAAACCAAAATTTAACAGAAACTTGATCATCCTTATGAGATGGTTCAGGCTTCGCATTGCATGCCAAGCCCATTGATGTCTTCGACTTCTGATTACGTTTAATATGTTTTCTTTCCGGAACCTCCTTTCCAGTTCCTCAATTTTTCTTGTTTTCCATTCTCCCTTTCTCTGTCCACAATAGGTCCAAAAATCTTCCTAAAAACTTTCTTTTCAAAAAACCAGCAATTTTATTTCCTCAGTCTTTCTCAATAGCCAGGCCTCAGCCTCATAAGCGACAACTGGGCGTATTAAGGTTATTTTTTAGTTGTATCTTCATTTATAATAACAGTGTTTGTGGTCCTAATATTTTTGTGAGTCCATAGAAACATTTATTTTCTGATAGGATTCTTGATGTTATTTCTTTGTCAATCTCATTTTTTTTAGTTAATATTGAATCCAGATACTTAAATTGTTGGACTCTATTGAACTCATATCTATCAACTTTCAGGTGTGGAAAAACGGCCGCACTATTTCTTCTACCAACAACCATGTATTCGGTTTTTTTCTCGTTTATTTGTAGTAACATTTTTTTTTTGCAATATCCTCCAAACGAGTGAATACTGATCTTAAATTATTGTATGATTTGCTCATTAATACCACATCATCTGCATATGCCAAAATTCCTAAATTCTTGGAAATTAAATCCTTTTTGCGGTTGAATATGTATTTCTCTTATTACTTTCTCTAAAATTAAGTTAAGTAAAATCGATCATATTGAGTGTACCTGTCTTAACTCAAATTTTATTAGTATGTAATTTGACTAATACAACTATATAAAATAAATTTAAAATCTTAAGATGTTTTGATTTACAAATAAATTTTTCCAGTAATAATCTTGCTCATCTATTTCCAGATGAGATAATATTTAATATTCATATCATGAATATGATCTAAATAGGTATTACCTATTAAGTTTATTTATAGTTGTATCTTTATTTATAATAACAGAGTTCGTGATCCTAATAAATCAGTGCATTTTTATCAAATGGCCACACAAGCGTTTTCAATGCGTTTTCCCGCTAATTTTAGATTCTGAGTGGACCGTGGAATGTATTGTTTTTACAAAGAGATTTTTTTACGAATGAAAACATTTTTTCGGGTAGGAATAAAGGTCCGATTACCAAAAACAGGACATGCTTTCTGTAGCAAATTGTATTATTTTAGTACTGTATTATGGTTATTTTTCAAATTTCTAAAAAGTTTTTCCTTAGAAGAAGAAAATTACCAAAAATTCGCCAAAATTACGATTTCCGTAATTAATCATTTTTTATTTCACGATAACTAATTGAGTTTTGATTGTAGGGACTAGAAAATTTGTTTAGGCTAAATATAGAGCATTGAATTTCTTTCAAAAATCTTTAATAGTACCTGCAATTTCTGGTTTAACAGTATGGAATTTTATAGAAACCTATTCATATACTATTTAATCTATTTACAAAACATTTTAAAAATTGTAACTGACAATTATTATCATGAACTGAATTTTGATCGTAGAAATTTGAAATTTATTTTGAATATTCACAGATGTAATTTATATACAGAAATAAGATGCTGTAATTCGATCTAGTTTCCAAAATGGCATTTTTTATTTGTACAAAAAGATAAATTTATCAATGTTAAACATTTTAATAGGCCGTTGAAACCGGATAGTGTGACCGGATACATATACATTAAGTCATAATAACAGACAGCAGTATTTATAGTCATTTAATTCATTTCAATAATCGTCCCGCTGTCAATAGTAATCTAAAATAATCTAAAACATCTCATATGTGACGTTTAATAATTGTAATATTAGTTAGATAATGTAATATTATAGTCAATTTTTACGGATTAAATAATATGGAATAATAACATAGTATAGCATTAATAACATTAGATAATGTTATAATGATTATAATACTATAGTGTCTATTGGCATGATTTCTATTTATTCAATAAGAGTAGGTTGTTACATATTTTGCCAAAAAGGCTTTTTATAAATAGTGGAACGAAAAAAATGGCAAGAACCTTAGGGAGAATATGTGACCAAATCAACGATTATTTATTGATAGGTAGTTGTGTAAATTATAAAAACATATAAACAATTTCATTTAATTAAGTTTAACTACTTTGAACTCTTTAATAAATAATCACATTATCAATAGAGTATATTAATAGTAATTTACCATCAACATGTTTGTAAAAATTATTTAGAATAAAACTTCTTTAGGAGACTAGTATCCAATTTTGATTAAACACAATATGGTTTAAATTTTATAAAGTAAATTTATAAAAATAATGTTTTTATGAAAATTTTTTACGTGATGAATTTTAAAAAATAACTGATATTTCGTGATAATCGTTCATTAATACGTACATAGCAAAAAGGTAACGGATTATATACATTTCAAAATCGTAAAATTTATGAAATTTGAAAAGAAGAGATAATAGAAACTTCCAATAATATATTTTTGTAGAAGAATATATAATTGAATATTGAAATTATATTTTATCATTTTCAAATCAAAAGTAGATATGTTCTGTTTACCAAAAAAAATATTATTTTGCAAATATATTTAAAATTGTACCCAGTTAATCAATTACTTTAATTTATATAGTGAAACATGAATATAGTAAGTTTAAAGTAAATTGTATTATTAGGATAAAAAAATAACACCAGTAGCGCTGCTCTCATTTCAATGATGGCCGAGTATGTAGGATAAAAATACAGAATCTTAAATTCATAAATGGTCATTTTTGTTATAGTTAATTGTTTATTTATTAGTTTGCTTACTAAATTATAGTTTATTATTGTTGCAACTTCCCATACTTATAATTACTGCATTTTCACAATTTATCAGCATGTATAATTTGGCCTAATGAACTACAGCTAAGTTATATTTATCAGATTGCCTAATTAATTAATAAATTGAATGTGTCTATAAAACGTTATAAAAATAAATGTTCTTTCAAGGGTAAAAATATGAATTACCTAGAGAGTATTTAAAGTCTAATTTACTCTGTTTCTAGTCCATACGGAACAGTAAAATAAAAAAACATATATTATATGCTCAAATAGAGCTGGGTAATAACCGATGTTAACATTTGTAGTTTTGTAATTAATTGTTCCTGAGAAGAAAAAAGTCTGATCATTTGTGTTCCTATTGACAAAGAATTTTGTATAAAGTTTAAAAAAGTAAGAAGGTCAATGTAGGACGTTGCTTCTTCATCCCTTCGGTCCTAGGAGAAATTAGTGGTTTATTATAATTATTAAGATTTAAGTGCAATGATATTGCATTAGAAAATACTTATTTAATTAATATTTACTTAATTCTAAGCGAATTTTAATATATTACAATATATTATACTGATAATTCATTACAAAAATTTACCACGAGTATAAATTACTCGTGTAAATATGTAAAATAAATTTCAAGTTCTTACGTTCAAAATTCAAGAAGTTATCATACGTAGTTTATGCGCGTGGTAAAAAAATTGGAACGGATTGGTTGAGTTTCTAACTAAGAATAGAGCTTTGAAATTTTTACAAAAATGTTTAATATTACCTGTAATTTTGGGTTTTTTGTTTTAAAATTTTATAGAAACTTAATTATACAACTCAATCTTTTAACAAAATATTTTCAAAATCTATAGTTATATCTATAGTAACACTTTTGATAAACTTTTGGAACGGCTTATCAGTATTATATATATTATTATATGGAGTTTCCTTCCTCAATCGACTTTCCTGTTTTTTGTTTTTTTTGTTTTGTTTTGGAGGAGGGGTGCTAATTAAATATTTTGTTCCGGGCGTCAAAATATATAGATCCTGTAATAGTTATTTTCATTCCTATCACTGTGTATTTGATTTTCATAAATTTGATTTTTTAAACATCTCAAAAATCAACGTTAATATACATTTCGAATATTTTCTGTACTACTATAATAATGAATTTTACTTATTTTAGATTCTGAGCGAAACGAAGAATGTATTGGTTTTACAAAGATGTTATTATTATTATTATTTTATTTATGAAGACACTTTTACGGGTAGAAATAATGGTCCGAATACCACAAATAGCGTATGTATTCGGTAGAGAAACACGTCTTTTAGTACATTATTTAGCTCATTTTTAGAATTTCTCAAAAGTGTTTCCTTTCCTTGAGAGGGGGAAAAAAAATCATAAACTGACGGAAAATCGGCAAAATTATGATTTCCGTAAATTATTTATTTTTTATTTCGTGATAAATAATTGATTTTTGACCGTAAAGACTTGAAATTTTTTTGAGTATTAACATAGGTAATATACAATTGCTGTATAATTTCGGAACGGTTTAATTGATTATTTGGCCTACTATTGAACATTAATATTTTTTCCAAAAATGTTTAATATTACCGGCAATCGTTTTTCGATCAACCCGTTTTATTGTTTTGAGAATTTTATAGAAGTCTAATCATATACTACTTAATATTTTAACAAAATATTTTGAAAATCGTGACTGAAAATTTTTTTATAAGTTTTTAAATCTAAACAACCGAATATAGGCAAAATTACTCTGTTATTCTACATTTTTTTATTTCATGATGACTAATTAGGTTTTGATTGTAGGACCTTGTTTTTGAGTATTCACATAAGTGTTTTTCATTGGTGAAAAAAATTTCGATACGATTGATTGATTTTCTGATTAGGTATAAAGTTGTGAATTTTTTTCCAAAAATGTTTAATAATTCCTACAGTTTTTATTTTATCGGTTTGAAAATTTTATTGAACCGAATCATGTCCAACTTAATCTTTTTGCCAAATATTGTATTGTACTACAATTTTTTTTTATAAGTTTCTAAAATTTGAATATTTTTAATAGAATTGAATATTATATATATACATATTTATCTTTGATGTATGAAAACATTTTTTCGAGTAGAAATAGTGGTCTGATTACTACAAATCGGGTATGCTTTCGGTAAGCAAATTGCGTTTAGTTGGTACTTTATTTAGCTCATTTTTCATATTTCTAAAAAGTTTTTTATTTGGAGAAGAAAAAGTACTATAAATACTACTCAGAATCGTATTCCTATTGCAATATCATTGCATTAAAATCTTAAGTATAATAAGCCACTAATTTCTCCGAGGATCGAAAGGACGAAGGAAGAACGTCCACAATCGACATTCTCATTTTTTTACTTATTTAACTTTTGTAAGGTATTAATCAAAATATTAAATGAATGTCATGTATAATTGTAAGAAAAAAATATTAGCTTAATTAATTTTATTTTGTATGATTATTTTTTATTGCTTATAGGTATGATGTTAGGTATGACAATATTTTATTATATATTCCAATTTTTTTATATTTTCGTAATTATAAATATTTAGATATAAGCTTAAATTTTTCAATTATATATTATTATTTATTTATCATAGTACATTATTCTTATGAATTTTTAATTACAATATAATATATGTTTATAACATTATTTCTCGTATTATTCAATAGGAAATATTGATTAATATATAAAATATATTATTATTGTTTTTCATATTATCATATATTTTCCTGCATTTAGTTTCTATACTACAATATAAAATCA
The DNA here is from genome assembly GCA_013282895.1 of Eriosoma lanigerum. Taxonomy (NCBI): domain Eukaryota; kingdom Metazoa; phylum Arthropoda; class Insecta; order Hemiptera; family Aphididae; genus Eriosoma; species Eriosoma lanigerum. Next base: position 8,703,066 of record CM023359.1, on the reverse strand, counting down.
TACCTTTTTCTTAAATTGGTGAAACAAAATTACAGTTCGAATTTCTATTTATTACATTATGTTATTATATCATTAATTTATTAATTGACGAATATATAATTGAAAATCATTTTTTTTTATATTAGACTGTGCAAATGGTAAGGCAATTAATTCTTAATAACCTATCAACACTGTAAGCTAAAGTTTCACAATACCTTCCATCACTGATTCTTCTGTCTTCATCCTATATCTTTCTTCTTTTAACCGCTTTGACACACTAACTTTTATATAAATTATTACATCATATTAGATAGAAACCTACTTACCTGTATTACGACACTATAACATATAACATATATAATTATACAGAAAATTATCAGATAAAAATCAAAGTAAAATAAATTCTTTGTTCTAATAATTAATAAATTTGATATTGAAGATATTTGGTTTATTCGTTTGTTTAATAGTAAGTTATTTTATATTTTATTTTACAATAATACTGAATATTAAACTAATAATTGGAAGTAGTATTTATGTTTTATTTTATTTTATGCCAAATTACATAACAGCTTTAAAATTTTAATGTAAAAATATGTCATTTCATTTTTTAAGCCGATCCTATTCTTGGAGAACCATATCCATCTTTTCAACTGAGATGTCTTAAAAATTGTAATTTATTAATTTATATAGTTCTGTTTTAATTCTTAAATTTTAAATTTATAAATTAATACCTATTTGATATCTTATATATTAAGTAGGAATATCAATATTTTATGGATTAAATATTTTTAGTTTAGAAATCATAGGCGTGCCCATAGGGGCAACAGGTTGCACTCTTGCTGCCCCTGAGCGGTTCGGGTAGGTAGACTTAAAAAGGTCGAACAGATCCAAGCTGAAGTGCAACTGTATAATGTGGCAATATAAAATACTTAAGTTGATTATCCAAAAAATATATTTAATTATTATAAGTTAATCTATTCTTAGTGTAAATTACATGATATTCACTTGATAATTCTCAATTCAATGAAAAATCTTGAAAAATTCGAAAAGTACCAAGTATATGCAATTCTATAGGCATTCATAATTGTGAAACCATCAGGTACATCCGATCAGAGTATACTAATTATCTGAAGTCTATGGGCCGTTAAGAAAGAAGAATAGCCTGATAGCATAAAATTCTGCGCACACCGATGTCAGAAATGTTTTACATTGTAAATTATAGAACCAAAATATAATTAGTATATCATATTGCTTATAAGTTATAAGTATAATTATTTTAGTAAATACATTTTCATCATTAGTTAATTTTGAAGCTCGAATGAGCTTATTATTTCCAATTATTAATATTCAAAAAACAAATAATTAATCCACGACAGTACAAATTTACGATGATAATTGTTAAAAATCATCTTGACAAAAAATCTACTAGTAAATAATATAACTTAATAATCATGCACATAATTAGCATTTAAAGATATGTATAAAATTTTGAAATGTTAATTAATTTAATAAGATTAACAATAAATATCGAATAAACTGAAATCAATGTATAATACACATAATATTTAATATATTTTAGCTAAAACACCTGCGAGTCCGTTAATTTACTATAACGTTTATGGTGCAGCTATACCGTCTGGTAAATAAATAATTGTATTTATAATAGAATTATTACACTCTCTATTGTTACGTCGTTCCGAAATTTAGGAATGATTTATAATGTTCACGACAGTTTTCACTAAAGGGCAGTTACCAACTTTATGACATGAGAAGAGTCACAATAATAAGAATGTAGCGATATTCCCACCTCATATGTCGATTTATACTAGACGAAATTTAATTAGAGGAAAATTTTAAAAAAAATACCATCTTGGAACTTTGGTTTCCCAATACAGATAACAACTGATCAATATTGTTTACGTTTTTCTTGGCCAATTCTACCATGTATTTCTTTTATTTACACTTTTATTCTTTCGTTGGATCGGAATGGACGGTTTGTCTTTTTGTCTTTGACATTTATATTAGTGTGGTTGGTTATTTAATTGGCATGCCTAATAAAAATTGTAGTTCCTTAGATTGGTATCAAACTACACTGAATAGACGCCACCATATAGAAGGGAAAACTAGATAAGGAAAGTCATAGATAGAAAACAAATATTAAATTAGAAATGTTGCAAATTGTAAAATAGATACAGCTTACAAGAATAAATGTGGAATGTATTATTTTTCTTATTATCAAACATATGGAATATATGAAACATATCTAAAGAGACATAATACATAATAAAGTAAAATTAATATAATGTAAAATACAATATATTATATATATGAATGACGACATACATATGCGACGGTGACAAATTTGCGCACTAATATAACTTTGACAGACCTACACGTGCGTGATTGATTTTATAAAACCAAGAATTTTAAGAAAATGCACGGCTTGTGCGTACCGACAATGAAGAAGTCTCAACTATAAATTGAAATAAACGTTACACACGGACCGCTGAATGAAGCCAAACCAAAAGATATGGTGTGACATAAAATATTAACAAAAGTACTGAATATTATCCTGAATTAATATTGTGATTTTGAACAACATTATACATACATAAATATGCATACAGGGTGTTTCCTTAGCCTATACAACAAATCATATAGTCGTACTCAGTAGGACGAAAAAATGATAAAATTGTTTTCCATTTTTTATTAGCTTTAAAATTTCGGACTTAGCATAATTACTTGTTGAATAATAATAAAATTTAAAAATAACCCATACCACATGATTTGTTGCAAAATTCTACCCTAAAATGTTGGGTCACATCATTTTTCACCAAAATGGTGCAAAGTGGTGTCAGGTGGTGCTTAAAATCGTATTTACTGTGTGACACATCATTTTAGGTGAGAATTTCACTAGAAATTCCATGGTAACGTTTATTTTTTAATTACTAATAATGTTACTTAAATAAATTAAAAACAAAGTTTTTTTATCTTGTATTTGGTAATTAATTATACTCGATTGTGTGAAATAGCAATCTTATTTTGTAAATATGAAATAAATAAAATAAATAAATTTTTTTAAATTTAAATTTACAATTGTATTTATAGACGTTGCTCAAAATGGAAAGAATGGAGAAAATTTAAGAACTTTTGGCCGTTTAATCTGCCTGGTAATACATGTGGACCTATCAAATATCCATCTATAATTTCACACCATACATTAATACTAAATTTATATTGAGAGCCTCTTTGTCGGATCGCGTGTGGATTTTTTTCGGCCCAAATATGATTATTATGCTGATTAAAAATACCATTCTTCGTAAAACCAGCTTCATCAGTAAATAAAACGTTTTCTAAGTACTCTAGATCTTCAGCTTGTATTTCTAAAACTTTTCTACAAAAATCCATTCGCGAAACAAAATCATGTGGTAGCAATCCCTGGACTCACTATTTATGATAGGGATACAAGTTATTATCTTGAAGTATTTTCCATACAACCTTTAATGATATTCCTGTTTGGGCCACAATACGTCGACAACTTATTTTAAGATTTTCATAAACCGCATTCTAAACTCTTTCTTCATTTCTGACATTACGCACTCGAAATTGACCATCGCGACCATTATTAATAGGTTGTACCGTACCAAATTAGTAATTTAAATTATTTTATTTTACAGAGAAAACAATAAATTAATAAATTAAAAGTAAATAAGTAATAAAGGTTTTACGAAATTTAACGATGTACACGTTAACGTATATCTGTCATATCTATAATTACAATATGGACATTTTTCATAATTATTGTGACCAAAGTCTGGTGATGTGGTTTTAAAAATATAATTATTATGAAATAACAATAGATAATTAAATGGACGAGATCAAATATCAAATTTTTTGAAAAAACCTATTTTATTTATTTCATATTTACAAAATAAGAATGCTATTTCACACAATCGAGTATAATCAATTACCAAATACAAGATAAAAAAACTTTGTTTTTAATTTATTTAAGTAACATTATTAGTAATTAAAAAATAAACGTTACCATGGAATTTCTGGTGAAATTCTCACCTAAAATGATGTGTCACACAGTAAATACGATTTTGAGCACCACCTGACACCACTTTTCACCATTTTGGTGAAAAATGATGTGACCCAACATTTTAGGGTAGAATTTTGCAACAAATCATATGGTATGGGTTATTTTTAATTTTTATTATTATTCAACAAGTAATTATGCTAAGTCCGAAATTTTAAAGCTAATAAAAAATGGAAAACAATTTTATCATTTTTTCGTCCTACTGAGTACGACTATATGATTTGTTGTATAGGCTAAGGAAACACCCTGTATAAGTGTATATAAGTAGCAATTTCAATTCAGAAAATATAGACGTTTCCAAGCAGAATTATGTTTGATTAGTGTGTTATTTCAATTGGGCTTTCCTTACCAAAGTTGCTTCACAAAGCATATGGCCACTATGGCCATATGGCACATACGGCTCTAGAACAGTAAGACTCAAAATACAATGTTTCGATGTATAGAATATTATTTTAACATTTCCTCAGTTTACGCTTTGCAGATTGAATTAGTGTTTTAAGTTTTGACGTGCATTACGTAAATTATATCAGTTAATATACATTTTGTTTTGGGGAATTTAAGGCCTTCTAAAAAATTAATCTCATAGAGCCAACAAATCAATAAATAAGTAGCTGAAAATACAACAAAGTGAGAAACTCATAATCTTGCACAGTTACATTTCTTTAGATGGACATATGCGTCATTATATGCGGTATTGTCAATCTGTTGAGAAAACTAGTATTGATGGAGAGTTTTAACGAAATTGTCTAATAATTTTATGATAACATATTGTTGGGATGCAAATTATAACTAAATACCTTATTTAAATGTTTACTTTTTGCAGGTTTCGAATATCAAAACTTAGATGAAAGACCACTTGAATTCATTTTGATGGCTATCATATATAATTTTTGAATATTATGAAATATTCAACAATAATTGTTCATAAATTGTTTTTGTATTAAAATATATAAAAAATTTTTGATTATTTGTTTATATAATATTAAATTATTTTTGGAATATTAATCTAATTGGAGAAACTTTAAAAATGGAATTTATTCATTAAAATAAATGTATATCTAATAATGAT
>CM023359.1:8661200-8687919 GCA_013282895.1 Eriosoma lanigerum | reverse complement strand
ACGATAACAAAATAAAATTAAACATATAAGCGGCGAAAATTGTTAAAACTGACCGAACAGTTTAACGATTAGTTTGATGTCTGATGTCTATGATAATTACATTAGAACAATGTAATATCAATATTGTGTAATATCACAATATAAGTGATTTTTACTATGATTAAAGCTATGATAAAAGGTCTATTATACAGGGTGGGGAATTGAAACGGCCAATTTAAAATAATATTTTCTCAGTAGTAATTAAGATTAGAATATGCTCACTAAATATTATTAGATCAAAGACAACATGCTATTTAATAAACATGGAACAGTGGAATAGTAAACAACGTGCTTATACGATATATCGTTTTACAAAAATAATGACAGTTACGTAGCCGCACAGCGTGAATTTCGTCTTTATTTTAATCTTAAACGCCATGATTCGGTACCATCGAATAAGGTTATTAAAATATGGATAACCGTTTTTGACGAAACGGGTTCAGCATTAAAAAAGAAGTCTGTACGACGAAAAAACATTCTCACACCTGAAAACGTCGCTGTTGTCAGAGCCGCTCTCATAAAGAGTCCGAGAAGTTCTGCAGGTAAACATGCATTATCGTTAAATTTATCCAGTAGAAGTCTACGTCAGATTTTACACAGCGACCAAACTTTCACTAAGTTGCAGGTTGTTCAAGAATTAAAACCTGCAGTCATTAGCCACATATATTTTTGCCAAGAAATGCTAACTTTAGTGGACGAGAACGAAAACTTTATTTAAAATCTTTGGATATCTGAAGTACATTTCCATCTTGATGGTTTTATGAATAAGCAAAATTTTCGTTATTGGTCTGAAGAAAATCCTCGACAACTTCATCAATGACCTTTACCCAGCGATAGGATAACTGTATGGCGTGCAATTTAACATAATGGCATCATTGACCCGTATTTTCATGAGGACGAAAATAGACGGGCAACAACTGTTAATTCAAATCGTTATGTCAATATGATCAATAATGTTTTGGTCGGTGAACTAACGAAGTTTCCTCAAAATGATAACTTTTGGTTCCAACAAGATGGCACGACATTCCACATGGCCCTAGTATCAATAAATGCTATTCAACAAGTTTTTGGAAATCGTATTGTTTCCAAAAATGGTGATATTCATTGGCCACCTCGATCCGTGATTTATCAGTATGTGACTTCTTTTTGTGAGGGTTTTTAAGAAGATAATACACAGAAACCTAGAAATATTGATGAACTAAAAAACAAAATTAAAAAAGAAATTGCCAGTATACATTTGGAAGTGATACATCGTATAATGGAAAATATACGAAATAGGCTAAAAGAGTGCTTGAGAACAGATAGCCATCATCTTGAAGACATAATTTTTAAAAAATAAATGGTTAGTTATGTACTTCATTATAATAAATAATAATTTATTTTTATTCGTTTTTTTATTTTACAATTTATCTTTGAAAATTGGCCGTTTTAGTGACCCACCTTGTATTAATTTTATAGACTATCATCTATGGTTGTAATTTAAAAAATTATCTAATCTGTAACACTTGTGTGTAATACTGTAATGTTTTTATAATATTAAATGATTCAAAGCTTTAACAAAAAATGCATTTTTTCTATAATTCTGGCCCTCCTTTAAAATTTCTCAAGCTTTGTGGCCCCTCATTAAAAAAGTTTGCCCACCACTGATTTAAAACTATAAATAATGTTTAGAGAGCGCGGTTTAAAATAATTTTGTGTCAAAATTATTTAAATAATTGATTGAATAATTATCTAGATGATTATTCTCAGATAGCTTATTTATTTATCTAGATAAGATAAAAAAATACTTAAAATAATTTTTATCTAGATAAGATAAAAAGATAACTGTTTTTTGTCTAGATAAGTTATCTAGATAATGCACAACACTGGGTATGACTATAATTTTCAAGTTGGTATGCCTATGAATTTTCAATACCAACTTACCACTCCTACAAATAATTTTATGTTTAAGTCTTAAATCTATAGTAAAACATAATTATCAAAAATTAAAATTACATATAGTTTACTTTTACTAAATATATATCTACTGAATAATAAATAAATAAATAATAAATACTTTTATAATAATCAATAATATTTACACGAAGAAATATTAAAGACAGTATTTTTTTTAGCTGAAAATGACATACGTGAATTTACAAATTATATATTATTAAATGCATATGATGATGGTAGATAACATTTTTAATTTTAACTTTTTATAATATTTATTGTTTTAATTAACGTGTATATTGAATTTTTAACATTGAATTTTATATAATCCATACGAATAGTCTGATCAATAAGCTTTCAGTATTTTTGTGCAAGTTGTGTATTTATTATATACGTATTTCTATATTTCCTTTTTTGTACATGTCTTTTTCTAAATCGTTATTGGCATTTGTTAGTTTTCTGTGAGACGTTTCAACTCTCTATATTCAAGAGTTTCATTGACGTTATACCGTCTCTGAATATTGTCACTTGTAACTTGTTAGTATCATTAAATATCGTCTCCGATATCTCATTGTTCTTATCATAGACCTTGTTTATTATTCATTAGTATACGCTATAAATGCTTGTACTTAAAATAATTGTGCACACTATTAACATCCCTGTTTCCTGTCTCTATATTCCACCATCTAAATACTAATGTTTATTTTATGGTATAATTTACCTATATATTTATGATCTGTCTAAAGGCTAGTTGGAAAAATTGAGAATTCTAGAAATTTAAAAACTAATATTTTTATTTTATTACAGAGCTTTTTCAATACTTTTTGCTAAATGTAAATTTGAATCCAGAAAATGTTTTAAACTTGTTGTTTAACAGACAGAAAATTATTTATTTAAGGTACTACCACAAGCATTTTATACTCTTGTACGTAAACGTCATTCTCATAATTTTATACTAAAATAGTTTCCTAGGAAAATTCTACAGCCTATATGAAGAAAAAACTGATTAAAATATGTCTGTTAAACTTTTTTTTCTGTTCAGTATACGTCTTCGGTTGATTTTGACATACAATCATTAATTATACTATATTATCATTTAACTGATAATTCCTATTTTTTTTACTCAATATGTTCTCCATTAACTAGCTGCCTTAAAATCTGGTATTATCTTACATCGATACTATCATAACATGAAGGGTTCCTTTTCAACCACTCTTCTGAAATATTTGTTTACATATAGATTATTGGGAATCAAGAGAAATATCTGATTGCGTTGAAGAAATACATAGTAAGTTTACTAACATAGTATATATATTATTAAAATTATATGATTGTTAGATAATTTATAATATTATTATAATACTAAACATTTCTAAAGCAGTGATTTAAAATAACGCGGATAAAAATTTATTATTTATTGAAGCATAATTATTAAACTAATGTTTATAATAAGGTCTGTAAATATTCCCTTAGCAGCAACAATGCGAAATATTTTGAAAGAACAACATAATGATTTAACACATTTTTCTTGTTACTAATAAAATAATCATAATAATAAATTTAATTTTAATAAATTAGTTGTTTTCTCTAAAGTAAAAGTAATATTTTATTTTTTTTAATGAAAAAGTATGACACAACTTTTTTTTTTAAACGACACAATATTATTAACTATTAGTATATTATAGAATAGAAAGTAAAAGTATTGGTTTTTTATTAATAAGTATGCGTATCAAAGTATGACACGACTTTTTTATAAGACTCAATATTATTAACAAAGAATTTTTCGTAATTTTAATTCGTATAAATAATTATTATATTAAATAAATTCATCTTTGATATATAAACCTAATCACATCTCATATGTCATATGAAATATTTAACATAATATATTTTTCATTAATTTTCAATACATTTCTTAAGAATTTTATACTGATGTATCGACATATAGCAGTAAGTACACATGAAATAAGAATATTAATTTCAATAAAAATATATGAAAGTTCGTGGTCTAATCTTTCACTATCATTAATACATTTAAACTATTTTGGAACTGGTTTTACAAACATTACATATTAATAACTTCACAAATATTGAAATTTTGATACTCAATTTATATTTTAGTTCTAATATAAATTATTTATAGTGATACTGTTCTCAATACACAGTATTGACAAGGCGTTGAGTTTTTCTTCTAATAAATTGGCTCGTAAATACATTTTTATTCTTTTTATCGCGGAAAATGACCTTTCAGCGGTGCTGTTGGATACTGCCATGGAAAGAAAAATTCTAAGAGCTATGAAAACATTCGGAAATGTTTGCTCCAATTTTTTATCAATAAACTGTTCGAAGTTGGAAATTTCATACTCTTTGTAGTGCAATACCTCAGTTACAAAATCGTCATCCAAATCATCTTTATACAGCAACTGTAAATGTTCCGATTTTTTCAAAATTATGTCTACTTCAACATTTTTTAAATGTAATAAAAAATCGAATCTTTCCACCACTTCAGTATAAGCCAGTTGTCTTTTCTTTAGTTCAACTTAAATGCAATCGAGTATTGGGAAGTATACATTTGTACGTAAGTTATCTTTTCCGTTTTGTTTCATTCTTTCGTGTTTCACCCGGTAAAAGTGATTTAGTTTTGGCCCGCTTCTTATCAAATTTATATTCTTCCGTGATTAATTTATTGGCTTTATTTATGAATTCTTCAAAAATCACTTCATTTCGCAATTGGATGACAAAATCTATCAAGGATCTATAAAGGTGGACAACGGTCTCTAAATTACTTATAATCGGTTGTGACGACTTACTTGTAGCATTAAAACGTTTTAATAACGTGTTCCAAAAAATTGTCATAAAAACAAATACAAAATTGTTTATTTGGTCTATGTAACCTCTTGATTCACTCCTAGTCACAGGTTTCTCCATCATATCATCTCGAATTGTAGTCAACGATTGTATAACTTCCGCCCAACATGTAGCTAAACTTTTACAAGCGTCGTGTTTACTAGACCATCTAGTGCCATTTGCCCGTTTCAGTACTGCTTGGCCATTTTTCAAGTTACTTGTAAATATATCCCATCTGGAAAAATTACACAAATTAAAATTATAATTACATAAATTAAAGTTGAAGTATTAAAATACCTGTTTATAGAAGCAGCAAAAAATGTAAATATGGTGTGAATAGTATTAAAAATGATGATGCTTCAGAAACACTTTCAGCGGCGCATGAACCAACCAAATTCAGCGAATGAGTTGAACACGGGACATATATGGCCAGAGAATTATGTTTGATTATTCGCGCTTGCAATCCAGTATACGCGCCAAACATATTACTCGCATTATCGTATGACTGTCCTCTGTAGTTGTTTATATCAATTCTAAGGTTTTTTAAAAATGAAAGAACTGCGTTCTCCATGTTTTCCGATTTATGGCTTACTTTTGGTAAAAAGCACAAAAATCGTTCCACTGGAGTACTGTCTTTCACATATTTTAAAACAAACGATAATTGATCAACGTGACTAATATCGGGAGTAGAATCAACGACAATAGAAAAATATTTGCATTACTTAATTTCATTTACAATTTTGTTTGTTACATGTTTGGCCATCAAGTTAATAAATTCATCACAAATTGTTGAGGATAAATATGAGGTATTACCCTTACCATGATTTCCGCGAGTAGCAATATGATTTGCTAAAAATGAATCAAACTCTGCCAGTAATTCGAGACACATCATGTAGTTGCCGTTATGAAGCGATCCAAATCGTTCATCATGTCCCCTGAAAGCAAGTCCTCGACTGCTGAGTTTTTTAATCACTGTCAAGACTCGTTTTAAAACGTTTTTATAATACTGGATTTCAGTATCAATTTGCGAATAAAACTTATTATCTATCCTCTCAGTTCTACTTCGATCTAACATGGCTTTTTGGCAAATATGATGATCTTTGGAATTTTCATGCGAGCTCAGTATTCGATTAATATTTTTCCAATCGTTACACCCGTCTTCTTTCGCCAGCGAAGATTCACCTCTAAATAATCGACATGGCATACAATATAATGACTTCTTACTGGGGTAGTATATTAAGTACTTTCGGTCGTATTCTTCTCCATTTTTAAATTTTCTTTTGAAACTATCTTTATTCAGAGATCGAAATTTTCCAGATTTGTAAAATATTCTGGTTTCAGTAAAATCACAATCTAAATTTTGAATAATTTCTCTGGCCAGTAAAATTTCAATCGTTTTATCCTTAATTATCCACTCCGCTGGATTACTACTTACAAATCCAGAAGAGGTAGTCTTTTGTTCTTCAGATTCAGGTAGTTTAGATGCTTCAGCAATCTGCTCTTGTCGTATGGTGGAATCAGGAGAATTATTTTCAAAATATGTGGTTGATGTAGACGGACATGGAGAGTTGTATAATATTATACTATATACTTAGCATGGGCGTCGGCAGGAAATTTATCAGGGGGCATATAAAATCAAACACCAAGAAGTACATAAATTTTTATTTACTGAATATTGCAAAATACATTATTATTTATTCGTGAGTCATTACTAAAACTGTTTTTCCAAATTTCAGGGGGGGGGAGGTGAACGCCCACCATGCACCTCTTCTGGCCGCCCATGATTCTTAATATTTTTTTATAAAATTAATATTATAATATATTATATAATATTTTCCTTTCTCCATTTGTACCATACAATATAGGTTGATTACAATAATATTATAATACATACTTACGAATAATTTAATAGACCAGTGTCAACGTAGTGTAGTACGAACTGAATGCAGAGAAGCGGCCACTGTCTTTAGCTAGTATACAAAAGGAGCGGGCGATCAATGTGTCCAGACCATTGATTATAGAATAGACAATGTTCCAGACGTTCACAGCAATATAAATTTAAAAATAATATGATAGGTATTTAATTATGTGTATAACACATAATTAATTTATAGTCATATAATAAACCCAAATAATGTCATTACGTTACAACCGTCGCCGTGTCAATTAGTATAGACGTAATTTAATAATACGGGTTGAAAATAATCTTACCTTTTCGTCGAACATTTAAACATTTCTGCCGATAAATTGATTTATATTTATTTATACTTACTTATTACCTATACTTACTTATTTATCTATACTTTATTAATTCTCGAACTCGCTAACAATAATATCATCAATCAGTTTTGATATTTAATATTCTCAGTCACCTTATTTGTGAGAAAAATTCGACCAATTTGGCTTATTTTAAAAATAATATAAGTAACATAAAAAATTTACCACCCCCTACAAGTTGCCGGCCTAGGCTCGAGCCTCACGAGCTTAGTGAATAATCCGCTACTGTCTTATGGAGTTTTAATCTAAGTCGATTTTTTCGAATCCAATTTAATTGCATTAAAATGTTAATTATATTATAACCCAATTCCATTCCAACATTTAATTTCCGAGGGTCGGAGGATCTCCTAGAATTGACTTCCTGTTTTTTAATAGTAATTTTATGGTTAACTCTTATGTCAGATAGTTTTATTAAAATATTTTAAAATTATTATGATTAACAATAATAATATTGACATATCAAACGTATAAGGTTATAATTCATTAAAAACATAAATCCTAAATTATTTCCTCAACTTGTATTATGATCTTCCATTCTGTTATTTATGTGGCCATATTTCAAATATAAGTTTAGAACAAATTGTTCTATTATGTTTCTATGAATAAAAGCATTAGGTAATAATAATGAAAAAAAGTTATAATAATATATATCTAATGTTGTATTGTATTTCGTATATTTTGGTCTAGAGTAATAACATTATATTTTATAAGTATAGCTGATTAAGTAAGAATTTAAAACTGTAAAATATTTTTTTACCATTAAATATTACATTTTTATATAGGTTTTAATATATTTTGTGTTAGTTGCTTTATTAGTAGTGTATTTAGGATTTTATCAAGAGGGGAGTTATGGAATGGCAATATTTTATTGACCAAATGAATCCCCCCTATTCTCTCACCATCGTAGACAATGTGTGTTAGGTTTGAAATTTCGATATTCTTATTTTCTTTGATTTCTTATTTTTATAGATAGTTAATAGTTATACAAAATAATTTATTTTATATCACTTTTTGAAAAATATCACATAAAAAATAGCACAAGGGAAGGGATCTATCCCTCATATCCGCCACCTTAAATACGCTACTCTGCTTTATTTGTTGTAATGACAATATATTTGGTTTACTTATTCTAATAGGAAACATCCCATATTATTTTAATTGAGGATGATGTTTACTCTAGTCATAATAAAAATAGTAAGTTATAATTTTATTACAAGCAAACCAGAGATTACCAATATTAAATTCATATTTTTTACAATATTACCTCTTATTACCCAACGACATAGAATTCCTCTCATGCTATGCTTTTGCATAAGATTTTGAGAATATACGTAATATGTATAATATACATAAATATAATACTTATAACCATGATTTAAAATAAAAATTTTGTGTGTAAATGCTGTATAAGGACTAAGGATTATACCCTTAACCACATAATTATGTTAAATAAATAGACACTCTATATACAAACAAAATACATATAAAGAACACAAATAAATCCAAAAATTATATTTAATTATAGTTTCAATCAATTATAACCTTCTTGGTTGATTGTCTCTCGCGATTATTGACAAAAGAACTAAGAGATCAATACTTCGCGAATCCCACGCTATGCAGTATAGGCAGATTATTCTATTATACTAAATAAGTATTTCTAAAATAATTCAATTTTTGATGCACTTAATGTATTATTCAACATTTTTGTAGATTGAAAACGTTTAAATGATAAACATTATACGAGTGTATTAATTGTTGGTATTAGTAGTCACTAGTCATAGTCTAATACGAACATTAACAATACGGATTCTGGAATACATCATGCGATAAGCGATACTAGAATTATAAGAAATGAATTCATGCTGGCATTCGAAATAATAAATTGGTTTTATTATACTAAGAAAGGGTGTGCACATTTTTAACTATGATTACAAATTTTGATACCAGTTTTGAGTATATTTTTTAACTTGTAGATCCCAGTGTAATCTCAATAGATTACTGGTCATCGAATATTTTAGTTAATAATATTTGGGTTGATTAACATGTTTTGGACTATCGGACTTATTGTATAACACATTGAAATATGTACACTATTGTTTTTGCTTCATTTAAAAATATCGACTTTCAATTATTAATATATTATATTTAATGGAAATATCTACAGGATTACAGTGTAAGTATATTAAATTATACAATCAATTAAAGTGTATTTATGAATTATGATTCTTTTACACCAAACTTAATTAAATTATTAAATATTTATTTTAAATTACAAATAAGTATTTTCAAATTAATTGGAATAAGAATTTTAGTTTTTTTTCTACATTAAAACACTTTTTTAGATAAAAATAGTGTTCCGATATTGTCTATTTGGTACATAATATATGATAATATTTTTAACTTATTATTAGTTTTTTTTTGGATAAAGTCAAACAACGAAAACTTTTAAAAAATCTGCTATATTCATGAAACCTGTAATTTTGACGCACTTAATATTATATATTATATGATAACTAGTTCAATTTTGAGTGTAAAAAACGGTATTCTGTTTAAAATACGAAAAAATAGATAATACTAAATATATATAACTTTGAAATTTTTACAATAATTAAATAATTTTATCAACAATATTTAAAACCCAGGCTTGGTAATTAAACCCGAACTATAGGGAATACCTCAATAATTATTAGATTTATAAAACATTTTATTTGCAGTATAAAACAGAGTACAGAGTTCTAATTAATTTGTAAGTTAAGGTCGTTCAAAAATGATAAAACTTTATTTTCCAGCCTTTCCATATAAAATAAATAATTGTGATCAATTTATGATAAATTCGAAATCGAAACGTAAGTTATCTTAATCTTGTGGTTATTATCCTTATTATGATAAATGATTATGTATTCTCTCTTTGTACACCTAATATTAAACTATTTTAAGAAAACAAAGATTATTTTCTATCTTTCATATGTAAAACGATATCAGCAGGTAATGATTGTATAATCGTAAAAATAATGCTATAGCGTTCCATTCTTCCTCCTGGATCTGCCACTGCAACATAAACTCAAAGATGTAATAATATTTATACTAAATATTAGAAATATGTTATGATTTGTTTACATATTTTTATTTTCAAACATAATAACATAATAATAAAAATATACCTTTATTTAATTTTGATTTTGACGGTTTTGTTATTTCATCAACTAGATTGATTTATTACTAGATGAATATTATTATATTACTACCTATTTGTAATTATTGAGAATTGTCTAATCATTTAATCACTTATTCCAATCATCAGTCTTGCTTGACTTATATTGAAGGTACATTTTAAGTCAACACTATGAAAAAACGAATCAATTTAGATAATGTCATTAATAGTATATTTAATATATAAAACTAATTTAAAATTACTGGGTAAAAATCTGGATTGTTGAAAAAAATATTTTCTGTTATAGTAGTTTTTTATAATTGAATGCGCAACAAAAGGATATTTCTAAGTTATTGTAATCAAAGGTCATAAATTAAAAATAAAATAAAATGTACTACATAAATTAATTTAAACAAATTTGAAAATGTTGGTATATTTTGAAAATTTGAAGATAATTTTATGGATTTGATGGAGGGTCAAATTACACACACATCCAACACAAATTCATATTTTTAACATTTCAAAATTAAGTTTCAAAACTTTAAAGTACATAACACATACCTTTATTTTAATAACATAATGTATAAGATCCTTATGAAAAAAAAACTATTAAATTATGATAGTGGATTTATTTATATATACGATTAAAATTTTAATTTGTGTAAAACAACATTTAAAGATAAATAATGCTGTAAGTATATTATAATTTATTACAATATGTTTTATGTAAATTATACGATATTGAATATATACTGTATTTCATTGCTAAAAGATAAAAAAAAAAATTAATTCCTTGTTTCGTAACAAAAATATATCACTTATAATAATAATAATAATAATAGTTTATGTTGATTTAATTATACAGTGCAGAATTTGTGTAAGTTTATGATATAACATCTGTTTTAAACATGAAAATTTTAAATTATAATTAATTTGTTTTTATTTTAATGTCAAAAAATATTATTTAAAACAACATTTTCATCAGAATTTCTATGTGATATATTCTCATAAAATGACATACAATTCCATTTTTCTATACATGAAAACATAAATATAATATTGTAGTCATTTCGTATTCGCCATCTTAATACATTCAAATTTAACCATTTTTGTTGTCACTTGTATATTAAATTAACTAACTGTGTATTCAAATATATGCACAGGTACTGAAAAAGTCGGTAAGCTAATTTTATCAAATAAAATATAATTTTACAAATGATAAAAATAAATAATAATTTTAATATTTATAGACCATAATATAATATACACTACTAGTATAACCAGTTCAATAATTATAATTAACATCGTTCCCGGTGAGTTTTTATTTTCAAGCGAAACAAAGAGAATATCAAGAATATAGTTAAAAATCGAAAAAGAGCTTAGAAAAACCATTTAAAACTACTCGTGTGTGTTTAATCGAAATAACAAAAAATATTTAATTGTACTGTTTGTAATAAAGTTTTCACCGTAAACCGCAATTTGACAAGACATTTAAAAACCCACGACGGAGAACGATATTCATGTAGTGTTTGTCTAAAAGTATACACACGCAAAGAAAACCTAATTAATCATACACAAAAATGTCATGGTAAGATTTAAATAGTTTTATTTATAATATATAAAAATGTAATTCGTTTTATTTTATTTATTTTTAAGGTAATACGATGTATTACCATGGTTATACCATGTAATACGTAAACACACACGAATAAACAATATAAAATACACTCAAGCCAAATAAAATTAAGAGAGAATTAACAATATAAGACTGTTGATAATGAGTTAGGAAACAAAGACTTCACTGTATGTCTGGAATATACGGGCTGAGCTTTACCGGTTTGGAGTACTGGTTATATCGAAAATATTTTAAGTGTCGGCAACGTTCGGTTAAACTCCGTAACACTCGGAAACAGTTTTTGATGTCATCATTATAGCTGGACGAGAATAAGTTGTCGTATTACCTAATTGAACTCGACAGGAATGAAACATCTTGCGAATACAATTATTACCCCGAATATATCTTACAAAAGAATGTTGACAGAATTCGACGGGATTGTAACATCTAGCGATTAAACATATATCATACAAAAGAATTTCGTCAAGATTCAAAAATGTTTGTATTAAATCATCCTATCTATTGCTATAAATATATTCCTAAATAAAAGAAGCTGGACTGGATTCGAATGTAGTATATCATAATTGTTGTTATAATATTGTACTCTAAAAAATTAAAACAATACGTTATAATTTGAAAATAATTTTATAACGTTGTCCGTTAAGAATACTGAGTTTTAGTAATGATTTGTAGTAACATATTATATGTTTATTGATATTTTCATTCTGAACATATAATTGTAATATTCTATATTATAGGTAATTATGTTTTCTCGTTACAAAATTTATATTTTATATTATTCGATTATAATTCTTACTAGTATACATCATTATATTGTTTTAAAAACTGAACTTATTTGTGTATTTTATGTATATAATTGTTTATGCTGATACAATGTATAATTGTTAAAACAAATTATTATTGACATAAGACGATTTTGTTAATTTATGTTATGAACGTCTCTACGACAAAAACAAATTATTTAATAAAAAAAAACACAACACACGAGTTTTAGAATTTAAGAATTATATTGATTTAATTTTCACAAAACATTTATAATATTAAAATAAGACGGAGGTTCTTACGGATGCTCTGCTAAATACACACTGTTTATTTAAAACCATTGATTATAGAATAGTCTATTCTATAATCAATGGTAAAACTGACTGGAATCTCTTGTCGCCGGACGGCGGCGACTGCTGGACATTATGTGCTTAGGCACATTCCGATCACTCGTCGTCGTTTGACACACAATTCCTGATGTTCTTTATTTTATCATGTATATTAAATATAAATTAAAATATTCATGGGTTTATAACAATTTAATACACTATTATATATCACGTTTACATAAAATTTCTTATAGCTACTAAATAATACTATAAAAAAAATTACATCTCGTTACCAAGTACGAGAGTATATGTTGATTAGCAATTAATACAAAACTATATCAAAATAAGAACAATATTGATCAATCAATTTATTTATAAAACATTTTTAATTTTAAAATAATTCAATTTTAAATTATTGCGCGATAAAATGTGTTAAACATTTTTCTAAACAAATTTACAATAATAGTATTGTTGTCAGGTGTTATGCATGACGGGTGAGGGTAAGGGATGGGGGTATGACCTTGCTTTAACAGTAACTAGTTTCGTAATAGGTTTTTTTTCGGTGACAATGCGTTGTGGTGGGGGTTATGATGTAGTGGGATTGATCTATCGACTGCTCCATCATTACACAGGAATCCCTATGGCCCAGAACCCCCTAAATTATACTACTTATATTATATATAAACATAAAATTGTCTAAACCATATTACCAATCACCAACTGTATAAAATAAAATTGTATACATAAAGAAAGAATGAAATGGCAATATAGGAACAGACAGATGTAATAATAATAAGTATCAAGTTTTATTTTCATCTTATAAATAATTATAGTAGTCTCAAGATATTTGAAAAATCAAAAGCAAATATACGAAATAAATATACATAGTTATAAGTTACAAAATAATTGATTGTTTTAGAAATACAGCTATAAAATTCATAAATAATAAAAGTATTATTAACTATGATAACAAATTGGTGCTTACACCACGAATTAAAATAGTACAAATTTTGCGTGTCATGATATTAAAATATTAAATAAGTAAAAATAATAACGTCAAAAATAAAATTTCTGTAATAAGTGTAAAAAATGTCTAATAACATAACTTGACAAGTTAAAAAAAAAATGAGTAACTTGTCCAGTCTTGAGGAAATGTATTATTTTAAATGATTATAGACCATTAACATGATTATTTAGAATAGCAAAAAATAGTAAATTACATTAAAATATACAACATAATGCAGTTTCATGGTTTTTAACGTGGGACACATATAAATTTACGATCATGTATTCCAACAACACATATCATGTGTAGTTATAATTATAGTTTTTGTTAATATGTTTTTTATTATAAAATGACGTATGTAGTTAAATTATAATTAAATCACCAAATAGGTTTTAAAAATTTTTGTTTTTAAATCATTGTATGAAAATAGCATAGACGTCATACTACAGAATAGAAGAAAAATTTATATCATTTCATTCGAAGTACATACGTGTTGTTTTATAGAGCAATAAGTATAATTTGTTATATTATTTAATGTTCATTGTTTTGTTATTTGCCTACTTTTCTTCAGATTAAAATAGTGAAATATTGTATCTATATCATTTTTAAGAAATTTCCTTAATAAGTCAACTAACATGAATGTAATTGCATTTGAAATAATAATTTATGCAGCTATCACATTATTGTCAATTCTTAAATCATCATATGGTTTCAATAATATAAATACGTAATACTAAATTTAACTAAAATTTAGCTGAATCACAAACACATAACATATAAATAATTCTGGACGTTTTTTTTTTCGTCTCTTCTGCCCTCGGAGAAATTATTGGTTTATTATAATTAAAATGAATGCAGTGGTATTCCGTTCTAAAATTTTACGACATTTGTACATTACCTATGAGATTACTCAAAAAAATTATCCAGACTCTTAGATTAAAACAGAAATAGTTATCATGAAATAAAGAAATTTAAAATAACAGAAACCGTAAATTTGCTAATTTTCAGCCATCTTTGGAGGATTTTCTTCTCTCAAGGAAAAAGTTTTGAGACATTCATAAAACGAATACATAAAATAACATTAAATATTAAAATAATAATATTGAATTACAAACTAGATACAATTTTCTAGCGAAAACATTCCCTATTTGTGATAATAGAACAACTATTACACTACAACAACTATTATACTACCAAAATAGTGGACATAAAAATTACAATTTTTTTTTAAATTGTAAGTGGTACAAATGTTCTCTCATTTCCACTTCCAAATGAAGGCTGCCTTTAGATTCTGTAAAATATAAATACAATAGGACAGATTTACTTACGTTGTTTCCTGTATGTTTAACTGCACTCCATGACACTATCAATGTCTAATGCATTTCCAGAGCACATTTTGCACAATTAACACATTTTGAAATTTAAAACAAATTTATAGTCGATTAAGAAGTACGATGGAAAATAAATTTTGTTATATGAATACGAAAAACATTTTTCTGCTATGAGATACTTATGGATAAATGTAATAGAGTGATAAATAAATATAGCTGTGTGAATGGTCGAAAGTTAGGTAGATCGAGATATATGAATGTGTAGGACTAGGGTGACCTACTCCCAATTTGATTGAAAGTATAGGAATAATAATTACCTTCAATTTGTTTTTTTTTTAGAATTAGGGTTTTATAGTACATCTCCTCTGGTACTATACGTTAAATTGAAAATTCGCAATAGTTATTTATATACAAAACATGGCACAGCATGTAAGTAAACTTATATTTGTTTTAAAATAAAAAATTATAATACTATTTTACCTTTTAACTTATAGTTTAATACCGATAAAACTGTTAATTTGTTTATGACAGTAAATAGTATTATGCATATGAGTACTATTGTATGAAAATAATATTATAGTTCTCACATTATACTCTCTTGTACATAACCATGAAATTGGGATGAAATTATTATCGCCGGTTAGTGTCATTTGCATAATTTAGAGCTTTATCATTTAAATTAGGATAAAAAAAAAAATCGTTTATATAAATTGAAAATAATTTAGACCCTAAAATAAAGAAAAAAAGATAAATAAAAGGTGTATTATATTAATTATATAGACTATCATCTATGGTAGTAATTTGTTATAATAAAAATCTGCAATAAACACCGTTGTAAATTTTACAAAACGGAAATCAGACCAATATGTTATTGGTTCAGTATCTTTGTATTTGTTGGGGTTTTTTTATTATTAATAGCAATGTTTCCTATTTATTGGTTCTGAAAATTGTCATGCAATCAGCATTAATATTATAATTTTATAACACTACAATCATTACAAAATCCCTAATAAAAACTATTAACGAAGTAGGTAATTATTATTAAATTATGTGTTTTTCAATGTTAAATCAATTGTTATCAACTTATTACTCTTGCAAATAATATTATGTATAAATCTTAATTTTATAGTAAAACATAATTATCAAAAATTAAAATTACATATCGTTTGCTTATACTAAATATATATCTACTGAATATTAAATAATAAATACTTTTATAACAATCAATAATATTTACATAAAATAATATCAAAGACAGTATTTTTATTTATTTTTTATTTTTTTCTTTAGATGCAAATGACGTTCAGGAATTTACAAGTTATATATTATTAAATGCACATGATGATGATAAATAACATTTTTAATTTTAACTTTTTACATAATTGTTTTAATTAACGTTGAATTTTTAATATTGAATTTTATATAATACATCCGAATAGTCTGATTAATATTTGATTAATATTCAGTATTTTTGTGCAAGTTTTGTGTTTATCATATATGTATTTCTATATTCACTTTTTTGGACATGTCTTTTTCTAAATCGTTATTGGCATTTGCTAGTTCCCTGTCAGACATTTCAATCCTCTCCATTCAAGAGTATCATTGACGTATTCTTCCGTCTCTGAATATTGTGACTTGTTACTTGTTAGTAGCAATAAAAAAAATTGTCAGTCACGATTTTCAAAATATTTCCTTAAAAGATAAAGTAGTATATTATTGTGCTTCTATAAAAATTTCAAATCTATAAACCCAAAATTGTAGGTAATATTAATTTATTTTTGTAAAAAATGTTCATAGATCTATTATTATTAGGACAAATAATCAACTAATCTGTTCCAAAGTTTTATCACAATTGTATTTTATTCATGTTAGTACTCAAAAAAGTGTTCAAGTCCTTACAATCAAAGTTTAGTTAGTTGAGAAAATCGAAAAATGACCTTAATAAAATACCAAGATGATGCGATTTGCTACGGAAAGCATACCCTATTTGTGGTAATCGGACAATTATTTCTACACAAAAAAATATTTTCATACATAACAAAAAAAAAAAAAAAAAGTAGGAACGTCTATTTAGGATGTTCCTCCCTCGTCCCTTCGTTCCTTGGCGAAATTAGCAGTTTATTATTATTATTAAGATTTGAATACAATGATATTGCATGAGAAAATACGATTCTGAGCGAATCTCAATATATTACATAATATTATACTGATAATCCATTCCATAATTTACCAATTTCAGTAGCTCCACTCAGAATCTAAAATTATATGCAATGTACATAATAATTTATATGTTCTGATTATTTACAGTTATTTTAAAATATCTCTTTTCAATAAATTTGATGAATTTAATTTAATTGTTTTCATAAACTACAAACTATCTTATGTATTTTCGTCGTTGAAATAAAACACGGTCAATGTCAATGGCTGATGAAGGGATAACAGAAAAATAAACCGACGAAGTTTATTGTCTATTTACAATAACAAAGTAAATATTATTCGATGCCATAAATATCCATGCACGTATTTACAGTAAATGACGCAACAGTCATTCGGTCTATATTGTACAGCCATTCGCCGTTATCTATTCTGAATTATCAAATTCTATTTTCGGGATTATGTGATCACTAGTTGACTAAATAAAGTATTATTACAGAACATTAAATTACTTTTTAGCATTTCACTATAATTATTCAAATACAAGCTGCGGGGGGCGAGGCCTCTGCAAGCGCGAGGCTCTAGGCCTATGCTAGTTCTGCCTACCCCTAACGGCGGCCCTGTACTGCCTAAAGTCTCGTCGGAACATTTGAGAATATTCTAGAAACTAGTTTTTTTATTTGAGTATTTTGAGATTTTATATTTTTCAGAGCTTTTACAATATATTTTGATAAACGTAAATTTGAATTCAGGAAATGTGTTAAACTTATGGTTAAACAGACAGAGAACTATTTGTTTGAGGTACCACAAACATTTTAATCTTTTGTACGTAAACGACATTCTCATAGTTTTATACTAAAATAGTTTCCTAGAAAAATTCTATAGCCTATATCAGAGGTTCTCAAAGTCAAATGAATTACGGACCCCTACCTACAGTCTTCAAGGACCCCCGGTTAAGTTAGTTTGGGTTCCAGGTGTAATTTTTTTTTTGCTCATCATTATTTTATTTTTCAGAAAACTTGCTTTATTTTGTTTATTTTTAGTTATGTGTAAATTATGTAAATATATAATTTTCTGTTTTTAATTTTGAAATGATGAAATACCAGAGATAAAAAATATTTGTTTTGATTTGTTTTTGTATCAGGACTTGAAATTAAAAAAATCGTTAATGTACTCAAATATTTTTATTAACATAAAACATCTTGATAAACATATAAACACTATCAATGGGAAGAATGCATTTGTTTCTTACACTTAATAATGTCCGACGTATTGGGAATAATTGTTGAAATTTTTAACCTCAATGCTGGTTCAACGTTTTTCAGTCGATTTCTCTTTACACTTTTTATGTTACAAAGTGTAGAAAATGTCTGTTCACACAAATAAGTCGTACAAAACGGCACAAATTGTTTGAGGACTTTGTTTGCTAAATCTGTGAATGCCTCACCATCAAACCGCCACTGGCTTCGCGGACCCCCTAGTATGGGCTCACGGACCACACTTTGAGAAATTCTTATTAAAATATGTCTGTTAAACTTTTTTTTCTGTTCAATTTACGTCTTCGGTTGATTTTGACATATAATCATTAATTATACCATATTTTCATTTAACTGATAATTTCTATTTTTTTTACGTTCTCCGTAACTAGCTGCCTTAAAATCTGGTATTATCTTACATCGATACTATCATAACATAAAGGGGTCCTTTTTAACAAGTCTTCTGAAATATTTGTTTATATATAGAATATTGGGAATCAAGAAAAATATCTGATTGCATTGAAGAAATACATAGTAAGTTTACTAACATAGTTTATATATTATTAAAATTATTAGATAAATAATTATAATATTATTACAATACTAAAAATTTCTAAAGCAGTGATTTATAATAACGCAGATAAAAATGTATTATTTGTTGAAGCATAATTATTAAACTAATATTTAATAAGTTTATAAATTAATTTATTGTTTAATAAGGTCTGTAAATATTTCCTTAGCAGCAACAATGCGAAATATTTTGAAAGAACAACATAATGATTAAACACATTTTTCTTGTTACTAATAAAATAATCATAATAATAAATTAGTTGTTTTTTCTAAAGTAAAAGTAATATTTTATTTTTTTTAATGAAAAAGTATGACACAGCTTTTTTTTTAAACGACTCAATATTATTAACTATTAGTACATTATAGAATAAAAGTATAATAAAAATAAAAAAATATTCGTAATTTTATTTCGTATAAATAATTATTTTATATATTATATTATATTTTTATCAACCTTCAATAATCCCTAAATTAGTTTCTGTATAATATTATGTTTATTTTAAAAATTATTTCTTGAATTTTATATTCATTCACGTTCAATTATATATGAAATAATAGTAATAAGCTAATATACATTAGCAAGTAATAATATGGACTGGCGTATTACCGCTTAGGTTGTATAGACTACAGCCTTTGGCGGCAAAAAGAGACGGTGTCATATTTTTCTATTATTAAATTTAAGAAAAATTATATTTCAATGGCTTACAATATAAAATATGTTATCTAATATAGGCGGCATCATTTTCATTGCCTACAAGCGGCAAAAATTTTAATCCTGTCTTGATAATATGTATAATTAATCAGATAGGAATAATTTAGCAATTTAGGTGAAATAATTTAAAAAATAATAACCGTACAGACACTAAAACATGTTTACAATTTATTTTTGTTGTAACAACTGTAATATTTGTTGATAATTTGATAGCTTTAATACGTGTTATTGCGGACTGCGGTCTAACCACAGTAATAAGTTATTATTGACTTCGATAAATTAATATTATAGTAAAAACTATAAATACAATGCACCGACCACAGTCATAACAACGATGCACGAAAATGTTGAAAATATTATCTGTGTTGCCGGCGAAGCGGGTCGTTGTTATACAAAGCTAGTTATTTGGAGAGAAAAATAGTAGTACCATTGATTACAGAATAGACTATTCTATAATTAATGGTAGTTTAATAACATCTACATTTAATACAGAGCGTTGGTATTGATGATTATTATCATTTTTTCCGTCTAAAATGGTTATATGCAGAATACAATTGTTACAATTTGGAAAGTCGGATTTTGATTCTGTTTAGATATTTAAATTTTTTAACTTCACTATAAGGGATCGATCGAACCATTTTATTTTTTAATATTAAAAACTTTAAAATTATCAATAATTACAATATAATTTGTTTATTGTTTATTTCCATGGATGTTAAAAAACATATAAAAATTCGCTTCGATCGATCCCTAGTAGACAAATTGACAATGTTAATACTTTTTTTCAGAATTCAAATTGGACTTCTAAAAGTCTCACAATTTTATACCGCTTTTAGGTCTACTTGTCTCGGGTATGCATTCCGTATAAATTCATCTTGATAGACCAACCTAATCACATCTCATATAACCAGTGTTGGGACTTAACTAGATAAATTAATCTAGATAATTATTTTTTTATCTGTTATCTCATTTAGATAAATAAATATAAGTTTTCTGAGTATTTATTTTAGTATAAAAGTAAAAATTTCACTTAACTAGATAAATTCATAAAATAAATTTTTTTGTGAAAATTAGCTAGATTTTTTCGAAAATGTTTCACTTTTATTCTCATTGTCTCAACTTGTACGTAAAATAACATCCCTGTCTAGAAACATATGACGTTATTCTGAAAAGACTATACATTATACCTATTGAATATATATTACTTATTAGTAATTAATATTCAGTCTTCGGAATATACTAATTAATTTATATATACAACCTATATATATTAGTGTATTACTGTCACGACATACATGGCGACCGATGTATTTGCCAGAACTAAATAAATATTTTTAAATTTTAATTAAAATATGAACAAAAGAAAAAAACGACAAGTTATGATCACCGCCGTCCGCCAAACAAAATTCTGTAGAATATAATACTATTATTCAGAGGCGGTTTGACCATTTACATATTACCGGGGCAAAGTAAATAAGATCGTGTTCGCTACTATAAAAACTATATTCCTCAATATAAATAATAAATAATATATAAATCATATTGACATAATATCCGGATATTCATGACAATTTATAAGCCTGACAAGCATATACGTGAGATGCTATTAATCTATTTTGGCTTTTATATTTTGTAACTGTCTATTAACCGATATTTTAATATGCACATGACATATAATAATAATAAACATTATTTCGTATACACAAATACACAATACTCCTAAATATCTTTTCAATGTTGTTAATAATTTTATAGTCCACGACACGAAAAGTGACTGGTAACCGCTGCTACCCGCCCGCCATTGAACAGTCATGGGTTCTCTTGTGTGTGTGTGTATTATTTTAGAATATATTCCTGGAAATATTATTTAAAAGTAAACAATAAAAAAATTAACATATTATACAGGCATGTACTTGCACGCCGGTATATATATATATATATATATATATTTAAATTAGTCATTTTAATTTTAATTTGTATAATTATCTGTAATACAACTAGATAAAATATTTTTATCATTTATCTTTTTGGTAGATGAATTTGATTTGTTAATCTTTTATTTGTATCTTAGATAAAATTTAGTGTTATTATCTTTATCTTTATCCAAATGATTTTTTTGTTATCTGTTCCTAACACTGCATATAACACATAAAATATTTAACATAATATATATTTGTCATTCATTTTCAATTTCTTAAGAATTCTATAGCGACACATCAACATATAGCAGTAAGTATACATGAAATGTAAAAATTATTTTTACATTAAAAATATATGAAAGTCCTTGGTCTAATCTTTCACTATCATTAATATATTTAAACTATTTTGGAACGGGGTAATATATTTACAAACCAATTAATTTTAAAACATTTATACATATATAATAATATTAATAACATCACAAATATTGAAATTTTGATACTCAATTTATATTTTAGTGCTAATAATGATTTGTATTATATAGATAGTAATCGTGTGTTGTCTTACATCCAGTTTAAGAATTCATATGATTGTATGTTATTATTAATATAATCCTTTATATTTTATAATAATTTATAGTCAATTGCTAATCGTAATTTTATTGTTATATGTTATCGAATAATCTATACAGACTATAGAAATAGTAAGTAAATGTTTTTAGTAATTTTATAATTTTTTATATAATAAAAAATTAGTATAATAAACCCATTTTAGATTTTGTAGTTGTGTACTTTTTGTATTATTTTAACAATGATTTGTGATTTTTTTTTAATAATTTAAAGCACTGATTAATTGAGGGCCATCAGTGTTATAGTAGCCGGACCTCAAGAGGATTGAGTTTTTTAGGGGCCTAAGATTTTAACCTCGACATTTTTTTATAGCAGTATTAAATATTATAAATTACGAGTACCTACTTAAATGATTTATTGAATTTGCCAAGTGTAAATTAAAAATAATTAATTAATTAATTTTGTATTTTTTATAATTAAAATTAAATTATACTAGGTATATGGAATTCTTTTTTTTTATTGGAGGATGGAACCTCTTAGGAATGTTGGCCCTGAACTTCAAATTATCTTTATCTGGACTTGAATAATTTGGCATATTTTAGATTTTGAGCGGAGCGAGAGTGAATTGTTTTTTCGGAGAGAAATAATTATCTGATTATGACATTGGGTTATGCTTTCAATAGCAAATCGTATCGTCTTGGTACTTTATACAGTTCATTTTTTGAATTTTTTGAATTTTTTGAATTTCCTAAAAGTTTTCCTTGAAAAGCGGAAAATCGGTAATTTGTATAGGCTTTTTATTATTTATTTTTTATTTTTTTTATTACCTACAATTTTGGGTTTATAGGTTTGAAAATTTTATAGAAGCCTAATAATATACTACTTAATCTGTTTACAAAATATTTTGAAAATCGTGACTGACAATTTTTATAATGAAATGATAACTCCTTGAATATTGATCGTAGGGTTTTGAAATATGTTACATTCGTCGTACATTTTGGAATGGATTATCACTATAATATATAACAATATATTTAGATTCGCTCAGAATCGTAAATTCTAATGCAATATCATTGCATTCAAATCTTATTAATTTCTCCGATGATCGAAAGGACGATGAAGGAACATCGACAATCGGCCTTTCCCACTTTTTTATTTTTTTATGATTGAAAGTATGATTTGTGGTAGAAATAATGGTCCTATTTTCATAGTAAGGTTTGAATTCGGTAGACATTTGCGTTGATTGATATATTATAACATAATTCAATTTCAACATTTAATTTCCGAAGATCGAAGGATTTCCTAGAATTAACTTCCTATTTTTTAATAATAATTTTATGGTTTACTCTTATGCCAGATAGTTTTATTAAAATATATTAGAATTATTATGATTAAAAAGTAAAGATAAGTGGGGATGTCGATTGTGAACGTCCCTCCTTCGTCCCTTCGGTCCTCGGAGAAATTAGTGGTTTATTATACTTAAGATTTGAATGCAATGATATTGCATTAGAAAATACGATTCTGAGCGAAACTCAATATATTACAATATGCTATACTAATAATCCATTCCAAAATTTTACCACGTGTGTAAATTACGAATGTAAATATTTAAAATAAATTTCAATTTCCTACGATTAAAACTTATTTAGTTATTAAGAAATAAAATAATGAAACCGTAATTTTGCCGATTTTCAAAAATTCTTACTTTATAAAGTTATGAAAAAAAATTGTCATTCACGATTTACAAAATATTTTGTAAAAACATTACATAGTCGTATATGTCTAGACTTTGACAAAATTTTCAAATCAATAAACTAAAAATTACAGGAAATATTAAACATTTTTATAAAAAAGCCAAAACTCTATACTTAGTCAGAAAATCAACCATTTGTTTCTAAATTTTTTCTTGTAATGAAGTTCACTTAAGTTAATACTCATAAAAATTTTCAAGACACTATGATTAAAACTCAATTAGTTATCACGAAATTAAAAAATTTAAAATAACAGAAACCGTAATTTTGTCGATTTTCTGCCATTTTTTGGTAGTTCTTCCCTTCCCAAGGAAAAGCTTTTGAGAATTTCGAAAAATGATCTAAATAAAGTACCAACAAGATTCAATTTGCTACCGAAAACATAACCTACTTATGGTAATCGGACCATTATTTCTACCCAAAAAAGTGTCTTCATTCATAAAAAAAAAAAAAAACTTTGTGAAACCAATACATTCTTGGCTTCGCTCAGAATCTAAAATAATGATATTGACATATCAAACGTATTAGGCTATAACGATTATATTATGTGTTACCACATCATTTCCTCGACTTGTTTTGTATTATGATTACCTAACCACTCCGTTATTCATGTAGCCATATTTCATATTTTAAGTTATACAAATTGTGCTATAATGTTTCTATGAATAAAAGCACTAGGTAATAATAATAATAATAAAAAATTATACAAATATATACCTATCTTATTGTCTTGTATATCGTATATTTTAGTCTAGTGAAATAACATTATATTTTATAATTATAGCTGATTAAGTAGAAATTTAAAATTGTACATTATCATAGTAATACCATTGCGTGAACAATATTTTATCACTATCAAATATTACCTTTTATATAGGTATAGGTTTTAAAATGTTTTAAGTTAGTTGCTTTATTTGATGTCAAGACAACTATTTTTGGATTGCTTATTCTAAGAAAACATTGCATATTATTTTAGTTACTGGAGATTTTAACTATAGTGACTTTAGCGATAGTAAGTTATAATTTTATTACATAAACCAGAGATTACAAATATTGAATTCATATTTTTTTACAATATGACCTCCAATTACGCGTCGACATCAAATTTATCTCGTGCTATGCTTTAAATTGATATTTTGAGAGTATACGACATACGTAATATATAATATAAATAAATTTAATACTTATAACCATGATTTTAAATACAATTTGGGTGTTCATGCTGTATAAGGAGTATACCCTATGGGACCATTAATAACTAAATCACATAATTATGTTAAATAAATAAACCCTTTGTGTACGATCAAAATAAGCATAAAGAACATAAATAAATGCAAAAATTATATTTTTTATTTTTCTCATTATATTTTTATTCAATAATAACACTTCTTGGTTGATATACTAGAACCTTTTACTAGGTGCGAAATCATGCTGGCGTCAGAAATAATAAATTGGTTTTGTTAAACTTAAAAAGGGTGTACACATTCTTTTTAAATATGATACAAATTTTGGTACCAGTTTTAAATATATTTTCCAACATGCAGATGCCAGCGTAACCTCAATAGATTACCGGCCATCGAATATTTTGGTTAATAATATTATAGTTGACTACCATATTTCGGACTATAGGGCTCATTGTATAACAAATTAAAATATGTATACTATAGTTTATACTTCTTTTAAAAATATCTACTTTCAATAATTTAAATATTATAATTTTAAATATATTATGTTTAATGGAAATATCTACAGGATAATGGTGTAAGTATATTAAATAGTACAATCAATTAACATTTAATTGTAAAACTTTTACTCTTAAATTTATTTATTTATTTATTAAATTGCTAAATACTTATTTTAAATTACAAAAAATTATTTCTGAATTTATTTGTTTGATAATTATGTGCTTTTTATGTATGAAAACACATTTATTTAGGTAAAAAAAATGTTCTCATATTGTCTATTTGGTACTTTATTTTGCTAATGTTCTGAACATTTTAAAAGTTTTTTTTTGATTAAGTAATACTACGAACTTCGTAAAACTACAAAAAAAAAAAAAAAAAATCTACTATATTTATGAAACCTGTAATTTTGACGAACTTGATTTTAGATTCTGAGCGAAGTGAGTATACTTTTATGGGTAGAAATAATGGTCCGATTACACATAAGTACGACAAGTATACACATATACGACATATACTTAATATTTTTAGAAAATATTTTGATAACAGTGACTGACAATTTTTTTTTTTTTAAGATTTCAAAGTAAAATTTCTTGAAAATCGACAAAATTACGATTTAATTATTTTATTTCTTGAAAACTAATTAAGTTTAGATCGTAGGAACTTGAAATTTATTTTAAATATTTACGTTCGTAATTTATACACGAGGTAAAATTTTGGAATGGATTATCTGTATAACATATTGTTTTATATTGAGTTTCGCTCAGAATCGTATTTTCTAATGCAATATCATTG
>CM023359.1:8637264-8661190 GCA_013282895.1 Eriosoma lanigerum | reverse complement strand
AATTAAGATTTGAATGCAATAATATTGCATTAGAATATACGATTCTAAGCGAAACTCAATATATTACAATACACTATACTAATAATTCATTTCAAAATTTTACCTCACTTGTATACTACCTATGTTATACTCAAAAACATTTTCAAATCCCTACGATCAAAACTCAATTAGTTATAACGAAATTTAAAAAATTAAAATAACAGAAACTGTAATTTTGCCGATTTTCAGTCATTTTTTGGTAGTTTTTCCCCTCCCAAGGAAAATCTTTTGAGAAATTCGAAAAATGAGTAAAATAAAATACCAACTAGACACGATTTGCTACTGAAAGCATACCCTACTTGTGGTAATTGGACCATTATTTCTACCCGAAAAAGTGTTTTCATACATCAAAAAAAAAAAAATCTTTGTAAAACGCTTCACTTCGCTCAGAATATAAAACTTTGAAATTTTTACAATAATGACATAACTTCATTAACTATAGTTAAAGCCCAGGGTTGGTAATTATACCTGAACTATGGGGCATAACTAAATAATTATAATAGTATTGTTTGCAAATTTGAAATAAATAATATCAATTCAGAATTCTAATTAATTTTTAATGTAAGGTCGTTCAAAATTTATATAACTATATTTTCTAGACATGCCACAAAGTAAAAATAATTGTGAAAAATATATGGATAATACAAAATCAAATCGTAAGTTTTTTAAATTTTTTGGTTATTATCCTTATTACATAAAATGATTATGGATTCTCTCTTTGTACACCTAACATTATACTATTTTAAGAAAATATATATTATTTTTTATTTTTCACATGTAAAACCATATCGGTTTGTAATGATGATAAAATCGAAAAAAGAATGCTATATTGTTCCATTCTCCCCCCTGGATCCGCCACTGTAACATAAACTCAAAGATATAATAACATTCATGCTGAATATAAGAAATATATTATAATTTTTTGCATAATTTTATTTTCATACATAATAATTCAAAGATTTACCTATATTTAATTTTCGTTTTGACGTGTGTGTTATGTCATCACCTAGATTGATTCATTAGTACATGAATATTATTTTGTTACTAATCTATTTGTGTTTATTGAGAGTCGTCCAATCATTTAGTCTTTCTTGACCTATATTGAAGGTACATCTTAAGTCGACACATCGACACAAGGTAGAAAGAGAACTTTCTCTAGTAGACACTGAGATGAGTAGTATATTTAATATTTATTTTGTAACCAATTTAAAATTACCAGTTAAAATTATAAAAATTTGAATTGTAGTAAAAAAATTGTCTTTGTTATATTAGTTTTTGATAAATTGAAAGCGCAACTATCGGATACTTTTGAGTTATAGTAATCAAATATCTAACTTTAATATACCATTAGTACAAATTATAAATCATTTTTAAGTCCTCATAAGTTAGTTTAGAAATTTATGTTCCAAATTTTGGTAATAAACAATTAAAACTTTTCAATTTGGCTCTATGTTCAAGAAATCTATCGTGTAATTATTCGTTCTTAAATCATATTATTAAGATATTGAATAAATGTTTAATATAATGAAACCTTATGTAAAGAAATATTATATAATAACAATAGGAATAAATATAATATTGTAATCGACTCAGGCAACTAGAATAGCTGGGAAACTGACTTGCTCAGTCACGAGTCAATTAATCGCGTCAGTTTATCAATCGCGGCGATTTTAGTATTTTAGTATTTTAGTTTTTTTATGTCACTCAGTCAGTCTCCTAATATTCAGACGATTGTTGTTTCTTTAGAGTATCCCCGTGTGAGGAGGTACTAATTATGCGTCGTCGTCGCGGTCAGTGCTCTGCGAACATTGTTGCGGACCATTCGTTAAAATTTCAACCTAATCTATTCTACTGCGACAACGGTACATGTCCATTATTTTTTGTTCATATAAGTTAATTTAATTTCACCTGCGTACGATCATACGGTGACCCAATAATAATCGTTGTTCACTGCGCAAACAATAGATGTTTGTTGATTAATAAAATAAAATACTTAAATTTGCTGATTTTTTGATAGTTGTTATTATTACACGTTCTATCACAATCATTGACCCTGTGCTGATTATTGAATGCTGTACGTTTCATAAGGATTTTTAATTCCATACTGGCTATCTTCTATTGTACGCGACACTGCTACTGCTGTTGTTGATCTTGTAATCTAAACAGTGTTTAGATCCCTAAAGAAATACCCGAGGGAATACCTTTATGAAAACATACCAATATATTTTAAATTGATAAGGTCAAAAGTGTTGTAAAAATATAAACTATGAAAAACCAGTAAAATAACACTTATAGGTATTACTGGAAACGAATGGAAACATAATATAGAGTATTATGTTTGATTATTTTACAAAAATTTAATACATTTTATAATAGATTAATTCAAAATAGTTTTTCTAAATCCTATTTTGTACTTATTATTTTATAATAGTATCCATGTTAGGTATATAGTATATTATATAATACAATATTGTCTAATATCAAGATTAAAAATTAAATTAAATAAATTTAAAAATTGTTGTTATGTTTTGAAGATAAATTGATGGATTTGATAGAGGATCAACTTACACACACGTCTAACACAAATCCATGTTTTTGCTATCTGAGTTAAAAATTAAGTTGCAAAAATTTGAATTACATAACAAATACCTTTATTATAATAATATAGTATATAAGATCCTCATAAATAAATTATTAAATTATGATAATGGATTAATTGATATATACAATTGAAATATTAATTTATATACAATAACATTTAAAGATTCTTACGGCTGTAAGTATATTATAATCTGTTACAATACGTTTTGTGTTAATTATACAATATTGATTAAATAATATTTTATAATGCTTAATATACTTGTATTTCCATTGATAATATTATTTTGTATAAAATACAATATAATACCAATAAGTATTTTATTGATTTTTAATATATGGACAAATTGTTTTATGATATTCTGCAAACATGGCCGCCCCCACAGGGTGCGGCAGAGGAGTAAATTAAAGCAAAATCTTAATGCCATTTTGTAATTATATTGATATTTATCTATTAACATTTAGCGTGATAACCATAAAGACATTATATTATAATATTGCAGATATTACATAAATAGCGAATTAAAAGAAAGAAAAAATTTTTTTATTCCCCCCATAAATTTTTATTTATGGTGGCACTCTTGACTGCAACGTGACATTCCGTATAGCAGATGTTCTTCAAATTGAAGACGTCAATGTATTATGTATATGCCTAAACGAAGATTTTCAAATTTTAGGCCTTTAATTAAGAGTAGGTGACGCCTAGGCACACCCGGCACACCCTGTGCACAGGTCTTTGTATATACCAAAACTTATCCAGTAAACTAGTAAAGTATCAAACGATTGTTTTTCTACAAGATTTACCAAAGTTTTGAATAAGGTCGTTAGATCGATATAAAATATAGGTTTTTAATAATTAAATAAAAAAAAGAGAAGGCTGATTTAAAACGTTCCTCATTCATCCCTTCGGTCCTCGGAGAAATTAGTGGTTTATTATACATAAGATTTGAATGCAATATTATTGCATTAGAAAATACGATTCTGAGCGAAACTCAATATATCACAATATGTTATACTGATAATCCATTCCAAAATTTTACCTCGTATGTAATTTACGAATGTAAATGTTTAAAATAAATTTCAAGTTCCTACGATCTAACCTTAATTAGTTTTCAAGAAATAAAATAATTAAATCGTAATTTTGTCGATTTTTAAGAAATTTTACTTTAAAAGCTCAAAAAAAATAATTGTCTGTCACTGTTATCAAAATATTTTGTAAAACGATTAAGTAGAATATGTCTAGATATCGATAATATTTTTAAACCAATAAACCAAATTTGCAGGAAATATTAAACATTTTTAGAAAAAAGTCAAGAAAGCTATACTTAGCCAGAAAATCAACCATTCATTTCTAAATTTTTTCTTGTAATGAAATTTACCTAAGTTAATACTCAAAAAATTTTTCAAAACACTATGACAAAACCTCAATTAGTTATCACAAAATTAAAAAATTTAAAATTTCAGAAACCGTTATTTTGCTGATTTTCCACAATTTTTTAGTAGTCTTCTCTCAAGAAAAAGCTTTTGAGAAATTCTAAAAATAAGTTAAATAAAGTACCAAATAGATGCAAATTTCTACCGAAAACATCTCCTACTTGTGGTAAGCGGACCATTATTTCTACCCGAAAAAGTGTTTTCATACATTAAAAAAAAAAACATATTTGTAAAACCAATACATTCCTCACTTCGCTCAGAATCTTAAATTAACTAAAGAGGTTACCAATATTTTCAAATTATAAAACTCGTTTAATTTCTCCTTGATTCGTGCTCTATGTAGCTGTGTCTAGTTCATTAGTAAAATTGTCAAGATGACGTAAAATGATATATTCAGTTAATATTATTATCCAATATAAACTATAAATTATGTGATTAATATATTCTATATAGTCTAATGCTTAAGAATATATTAGATACTCCAACAAAATTATATACTTTGTATTATTTGTTTGATATCTAAATTGTTTAACGATGGCTAGGTATTCTTATCATGTTCATTAATTAAACGGTGGAATTAAATTTGTATTGTAATACATTTTAGTTTTAACTTTTAAGTACTTATTCTCGTATTTGGTTAGTTTTTTAATTTTTTCTAATAAGAGTGGTTATTACAATAAATCGCTTAAATAAAATTTCTACTATTATAGCTTATTGTACCTACTCCTTTTCAATTATATTCCATGTTTATGAGAAAAGTAAAGAGGTGCTTTTTAGATTAAAATACCTCAAATTGTGTAGAAAACAGTCAACTATATTTCATTGTTAAACGGTCAATAAAAATATATATATAAATTTTATTTATTTTATTTATTTTGTTTTATAACAAAAATATATCACTAATAATTATAATAATACTTTATGTTGATTTAATTATTTAGTGATGAAATTGTGTAAGTTTATGTTATAACATCTGTTGTAAACGTAAAAATTTTAAATTATAATTAATTTGTTTTTATTTCAATTTTGATACATATTATTTAAAACAACATTTTCATCATAATTTCTATATGTGATACATTCTCATAATATATCAAAATACGTACAATTCCATTATTCGATACATGATAACATAAATGTAATGTTGTAGTCATTTCGTATTCGCCATCTTAATGCATTCAAATTTAACCATTTTTGTTGTCATTTGTATATTAAATTAACTAACTGTATGTTCAAATATATGCACAGGTACTGAAAAAGTCGGTAAGCTAATTTTATCAAATAAAATTTTACAAATGATAAAAATAAATAATAATTTTAATAATTATGGACCATAATATACTTTACACTACTACTATAACCAGTTCAATGATTATAATTAACATCATTCCCGGTCTCCTTTCAACTGTCCTTACCTTATTCACAATGTTCCCATTGATAAATCTGTTGACTCTATGTGTGACCTAGGTTTTACCCTCACTCCTTCCCATTCACGGGTAGCACATATCCAAACCATTTGTTGTAAAACCCTCCAATTCCTTGGGTTATCCTCCATTCCTCCTCTGAATTCCGTCTTTTAAATTTTTTTAAAATACTTTTTTGTTCCTTAGTGCACCCCATCCTGGAATATAGCTATATTGTATATTCTCCTATCTTTCGTGCCCTAAACCTTTCCTCCTGGCTGGCCGTTGCTAGGGTTTAAACTTATCCTTTGTATCTAATCTTCTTTCCGGCTCAATCGATTCCCCTGCTCTTTTGTCCCTCATAAATTTCAAAGTCCCTGCCCACTCTGCCCGTCATTCCTTTCAAATTTCCATTCCTCTCCCCTCAGCCAACTATATGCACAATTCTCCTAAAATCCGTCTTCAACGTACAGCATATTCCCTCATTTAATTTTTAATTGTTTATTGTTCATTGTACTGTTATCATGTAAATTTTATTGTATCATAAATATTTAACATGGGCTATGTCTGTCTTTATTATTAAATAAATAGTATATAATTGTTTCGTATATTTATTGTAGACGAAGAAACATGTAACAAGTGTAAGATTATGCCAATAAATTATATTAAACATAATAAGTTCATATTATTATTTACTATGTGATAATTTTTTTGGGTAACACTAAATATTTCAGCAGGATGACTGACCTATTACATAAAGATCTATTTAAAAAAACAATAGAGAAGAACAAGGTATACTGAAATCCATATTTCGAGAAATTATCAAACGCATAACTTCTCTCTAGTACATATTCCAGCAATACAATTTTAATTTTTGCACATCATTATTTCAATATAATGACGGATAGATATTATTAGTGCCATTTATTTACTAACATAAAAATAATTACCACATTCTGTATATTTCATATGTGACAGATTATAATGTAAATAATAGCTAGATGATATAACATATCATAAATTCATACGGTATAATTTTATAAAAATTAAAACTTTAATGTCCATTTACATTTTGACAATTTCTTTTTGTACAATTATATACTAGGTAGTTCAATAATATTATGTACATAGTTATTGGGCAGCATATTATACAAATTTCAAAATCATGTAATTTATAGAAAATAACTTATTTTAAAAATAATAGATAACAAAAATATTCATAATTATATTTTTTTTTGGAAGAATATATAATTGAAAATATATTCTACCATTTGAAAATCAGTAATAAGTAGATACTGATTCTCAAATAAAAGATTATTTTGTAAATACATTTTAAATTTTACCCAGTTTATACAATACTTAAATTTATATAGTGAAAACTCATTATGGTAAGTTAATATTGAATTTCATCTTAGTGTTACATAATAAATTTATAATGCATGATTTTTTTTACATAATATTTGAAAACAATTAATAGTTACATAACACTCTTTAACATTTGATGAGAAATAAACCTAAAAATTGTTTACACATATACAAAAACAATACTTAGCTTGCTTAAATGATAACAAAATACGTCTACATTTAAGATATTCATGCGAAACAAAGGGAATATCAAGCATATAGCATAAAAATCGCAAAAGAGTTTAGAAACGCCATTTAAAACTATATCAACATTAAGTAGAATTGTGAATTTTAAAAAACAATATTATACAGCAAGAATATGATGTACGATTTATAGTTAAATGCTTTAACAAAGAGTATCTATTTGGATCTAAATTAAGATAAATGACGCTACCAAAAACCATTATTATTCATATACAATATGAAAGGTTTTTTGAAAGAATATCCTCATAAATTATATCGACATTATTGTAGAATGTATGTCTCAAAGTTATTATGCATTTCAAATACTTTCTATACTACTGTTGTAATATATTTCACCTATTTTAGATTATAAACAAAACGAGTATATAGCGAGTGTATAACAATGTTATTAATGTTTTACAATTTTTTTTTTATGTATGAAGTCACTTTTTCGGGTAGAAATAGAAGTCCAATTACCATGAATAGGGCATGCATTCGGTAGAAAATTTTATCTATTTGGTTCTTTATTTAGATCATTTTTCGAACATCTCAAAATTACTTCCTTAGAGTAGAGAAAAACTACTAAAATATTACGGAAATCATAATTTTGACGAAATTTATTTTACATTTCATGATAACTAATGCAATTTTTAACTTAGAAACTTGTACATTTTTTTGAGTACTTATCATGTAGGTTGTTACGCACATAGTAAAATGTTGGAACGTATTATTTGTGCAATATATATTCATTATATTGAGTTTCGTTCAAAATTGTATTTTCTAATGTAATATCATTGCATTTAAATCTTAATTAAAATAAACCACGAATTTCTCTGATGACCAAAGGGACGAAGGAGGATCGTCTAAAATCGAACATCCCATTTTTTTACTTATTAAATTTTTGTATGGTGTTAAACAAAATATTAAATGAATGCCTTTATATAATTGTATTTTGTTTAATTTGTTTTTAATTGTAAGAAAATAATATTAGTATAATTAATTATTAATTTATTTTGTATTAAATATTTTTCAATGCTAATAGCTCAAATGTTAAGTAAGACAATATTTTATTATATATTCAAATTATTTTAGATTTGAGTAATTCTAAATCTTGAGATATGAGCTTTCATTTTTCAATTGCATATTATGATATCATTGTTAGGACATTATAAATTTATAATAATAATATCATTGATTTTTTTTAACGTTTTTTGTAGTATTATTCAATAAGAAATATATTACATTATATAATATTTTAATATAGTTATTTGAACTGTCATTGTTTTTCCATTTAGTATCTCTACTAAATTATAAAATCATACATGCTTATTAATATATAAGGCAAAATAACAATTCGAATTTCAATTTATTACATTATATTATTTTATTAACTGACAAAATTTTGTCTTTTTGGTAGGTTGTAAAGAAGGTATAAGAGTAAAAACTAATTCTTAATATGTATAATATTTTTTTTATAATAATACGAAATGTGTAATATGAACCACATAACTAAATTTTAAGTTATGATTAAAATAAATAATAAGACAATACGGGAAGAAATAAGGGTGGTCCGATTACTACAAGTAGTATAGACTTTCGGTAGAGTATTTGTATAATTAATACATACGACTTACAATATTTATATATATATATATATGTAAAACATATAATCTGATCCATTTATTATAACCCCTTGGTTCCAGGGATACAGATACTTTCATATACCCATTACATTTTTCGTTTGTTGTTTAGAATACATTTTATTTATTATAAAATGATATAGAATCTACAGAAGTCTGTGTATTTTTTTTCTCTTACATTTATTCAAAAATCTCTCTTGGATCTACTATATGCCATTTATAAATCTATAAAAATCATATATAATTTGTATTTCTTTTCCTTGCAAATCTATATATTCTGTTTTAAATCGCAATATGAGATTTTATTAACTTAGTCTTTAATCTGACAAATAAAATTAGGGATGGAAACCAAAATATTATTTACTGTTTTTGGTCAGGTTTTTAAGAGCGATTTTATTTAAAGTCGGTTTTGACAAACAGTTTTTAAAATCGATATCATAATTATAGTTTTTGTTATGTTTTTTGAAACTGGTTTTGAATAATTACGGTTAACGGTTAACCTTTCATACAAAGGTATTTTACTTTGCCTTTTTATTTATGCTACCCTCTCCTCAAAATCGCAATTTTGGAGGGATCATGGCCTCCTAAAAAGTACATATGTGTTGTGGAAGGGTAAACTTTTCACGGATTTTAATGAATTATAATTTTAACACTCGCTCCTAATTAAAAATAAATATTCAAATTGCGCTTATTGCCCCCCTCTCTGGAAATATCCAGTCAATATTTTAGTGGAGTTTCCAACCAAAATGTTAATTTATTTGATGCTTGTAGCTTGTTCATACATGTCAACAACGGGTCCTATGGCTTTTTTCCTTTTATCGTTTTTACAGTTCCTTATTTTTAATTATTACATCTTCTTAGGTAGGAACCTTATTATTTGTTTTACGACAAAATAAAATATATTGTTTTATAAGGAAAAATTATACGGAAATGTCAAATGTATATAGACAAATATCAAATTGAAATCAATTCTTTCATCTAATAGTTTTTAAATTTAATATAGACATAACTTGGTATCATCGTTTGTTCGAAAGTAAGTTACTTAATATTTTATTTTATAATAAATTGTCTTTTAAATATAAAACTATTACTTGGAAGAATTTTTTTATGTTATCACTATTATACAATTTTGTATGATATTAATTATTTTATGCTTAATTGCATAACAGCTTAAAATTATTAATGAAATAACTATAATTTCATTTTTTTTTTTTTTAAGCCGATCCTATCGACGGAGAACCAATTACATCATATCAATTGAGATGTCTTTCATTTAGTAATATATTAATTTTTTAAATTCTTTCTTCAATTTTAAAATGCAATGGATAAAATATAAGTTAATATTTGGTATCTTAAATCAGAACATCAATACTTTGAAGAATTAAATTAGTTTGTTTAGAAATGTTGTTTTTCTATGTCAATTCTTGGACTAAAAAAATATTATTATATCATATTATTTATAAGTTGCTATATTTATTATAATAATAAAAATATTATAATACCCATATTTAACAAATAAAAAATAAAATATATATGACATTTTTATTAACTTAATAAGATTATCTCTGCTATGGATTAATGTAAAATCAAAAGGTAATATACATAACATTAAACATTTAATATATTTTAGATAAAACACCTGTAAGTCTGGCATTTTTTCAACAAGTTTATGGTTTAGTTGTGCTGGATGGTAAATAAATAGTTGTATTTTTAATATTATTATTACATGTTTAAATACAATTAACTAATAATTATACTATGATAATGTATTGAGGAATACAAATTATAACTTTGAAATTTAAATGTTTACTTTTCACAGATTTCGATTATCAAAATTTAGATGTAAAACCATACGAGTTGATTTTTATGGCTATCATGCATAATATACGATAGACACGGATTCAGGGTATTTTTTGGGGAGTGAAGTTTAAAATATTTCTAATACACATATAAAAATTACATAAATATATTATTAATTTAAAGATAATATTTTACTGTACAAAATATAAATGCGTACAAATTTTAATTATAATAATAATAAAATAAACTGTAGTTAGTTGTACAATTATTTAAATATAAAGTTTGTAATATTTGTTGTACATAATATATGTATAAACGATACACTAACTTAATAATTTCGTCATAGGGGGGCCCCTAAAACCACTTCTGTATACGGACTTGTTCCCTATTTCATGTTTAAAATAGAAATTTAAAAATTGTATTTGTATATAAATAGATTGATAATAATTTGTTTATATTATATTATATTAAATATTTTTTTGAATTTTTATCTAATTTGAGAAAAATTAAAAATTAAATATTTATATCATAATTATTATTTGTTTTCATTTATTTATTAATAAATGTATTACTGTAGGTATGACCTATAGCAAATCTTTACCCAACAGTCCCTACAATGATAGAAATTCAGTTTTTAATATATATATAATAAACATTTTTAATAACTTATAAAGTTATAACCTGGTAGCGTAGTAACAGTTTTATCAAGAATATGCAACCAATGTTGTGTTGTTTTCAAAATTAAATTTAAATATTTTTGGAAATAAAAATCGTTCATAAAGATAACACTATTGAATTCGTTATCTTTGTTGATGTGTAACCAATATTGTTAATTTATAATATGATTTACGTTTATGGAAAATTTCTGTAGTTTTGTTGTATGTAACATTTCAATACTTCTTCAGTTTCACGCTGCGGATTGAAGAAGATCGTTGTTGTCTGTTTGAACATGCATTAATTCTTTTTACGTATTTTATTGTGCTACAAAGTCATTTCCTTACATCGTGTTAGTATGGATACCTTTCACTTTAATTTTGTACCGAATCTAACTCATGCATCCAACGACTTGATAAATAAGTAACTGAATCGACACCGTACATTTAAGTGAGTTACTACTCATAATCTTGCACTTCTTCAACTGAACATTTCCTTCACATTATATGCTAGTATTTTCAATCTTATCATCAGACTAATATTTGCCGCATTTCCGTTGTAAATACAAATTTCTTGAAACAACACTCGAGGAAAATATTGAAACTATCTATTTACTATTTTGGACCTATACATAGAACGATTTTCAATGAAACCCTCGACGATGTCATCAATGTTGATGCATAAAATACTACCCTTATTTTAGATGCACCTATGTCTTGTCACAACAGTATGATGAGGTTACCTGGCCGAATTGTAACATTTACTCGTATCATACATGGTCATTCAATCTCACAAAGCCTATAAATACATACAAAATATTTATTTGAATTTGTCATAATTTATAAGTTTAACATATAGAATTCTTCTTATGTTTCACATTACATTCTCAACTAGATAGGGTCGGCCTTCCGTAGTCCTATCAATAGATCTCGATCTCCTACCGCTTGTAAAGTGAAAACAAAAAACGGAAAGCATACAAAAAAATATAATTCACGGCTTTTGGAGAATGTAACCTAATTCACTTGAATTTTTTGTGGTGATAGGATAAAATATTCAAGGGGCAACTATTTAAGGGAAAATTGTGTGACCAATTTATTTGTGCAATGATCACACAATTGTAAAACGCCTACCTACTAATTTATAAAGACCTTAAAACTAAACATTTAGAACACACTTATAGCTATAGTAGAAAGTTGCTGGTAACTGATGATGTGATAAATGATAATTCTTCAACCTGGATGGCCACACATACATGAAATAGAATAGACAA
This sequence comes from Eriosoma lanigerum, assembly GCA_013282895.1. Classification (NCBI taxonomy): domain Eukaryota; kingdom Metazoa; phylum Arthropoda; class Insecta; order Hemiptera; family Aphididae; genus Eriosoma; species Eriosoma lanigerum. The sequence goes on along the minus strand of CM023359.1, from coordinate 8,648,765 downwards.
AGGACAAAGCGTATCCAGAATTGATCCCCGTGGTTGATAATATATTTTATGATTAAAAATATAATAAATATGAAAACTCATAGTATGTGTTTTTGGTAGAAATATGGTTTAAACTAAACAGCAATAATTAAAAAAAAAAAAACAAAAAAAAATGATAATTAAATGATAATGGTAACAAATACCTAAACGATAATAAAAAGTATAATATTTTATAAGTATATTCACAATTTCATGAAATGTGAATAGAAAAAGAATATAGAAACGTAATATTTATAAGACGAATGACAACGACGAACAGCAACGATATAAAAGGAATAATAGAATAATTAAATACATAATAGCAACAATAATATAAAACAGATAAGGAACTTTATTATTTATTAGGAATTAGGAAACAATTATCATAATCAAAAACATTGATTCGGACGGGTTTTTGATAGTTTTTTTCTTCCAAAGAAAATCATTTTAGAAATTCGAAAAATGAGATAGATAAAGTACTAACTAGATGTAATTTGCAATCGAATGCATACCCTATTCGTGGTAATCGGATTATTATTTCTACCGAAAAATAGTTTTCAGACAGCAAAAGAAGAAGAAAAACATTTTTATAAAATCAATATACATTTCACGCTTCGCTCAAAATCTAAAATCCAATAATAAATAAATAATAACGTAGATATTATGTAGATAATATCCCAATATATTTTTAAACATAGTCCAAAGATAGAATAATGTAATAAAATAATATTGCTATAATAAGTATGCGATATTATTATACGTGATCAGTAATATCTAAATATGGCCCATACGCCATACGGAGATATAAATAACGTCATAGTCAATACAGACAAAATTATATTAGTCAATATTGGTGTTTTGGATACCTATTCTATGCCCCTTAATAAATTTCGCGACAGTCTTCTTAAAATAATGCCACTACTAAAAATTAAAATGATGGTTGCTTTGTTTTTTACGTTTTTAAAATATTAAAAGAATTACCCATGACCGAATCGATTAAATCAGTACCTTAATTTTTACCATTTATTGATGACAAAATGAAATTATTGAAAATACTAGATTATTATTATCTTATTGAATAATATGCTATAATCATAATCTATAGAAGCATAATGTCACAGATTAAGTAATATTAATTATAACAAATACTAATATAATACTAATTATAACAAAAATTTTAAAATCCTGATCATTTAGACAAGAGAACATATTATAGTGGGTTATAGTCCAAACAGAAATTAGAGGTAGGTTAGATAATGTATTATTTTAAGTGATCATAGACCATGATTATTTAGAAAAAAAAAGAAATCGCAAATTGAATTAAAAATATACACCGTAATTCAGTGTAACGGACTGAGATGGGTACTGTGTATATACCTATAGGGTAAATATTCTATTTTGGGTAAGTATCCTGGTATTTAAAGTATGAAAGTATGAATATAAATAATATTTTTAAAATTTTTTAAAACTATTTAGGATTTTTTTTTAATTTTGTAAATTTTATTAAAACGTATCTCTAAGAAAAGAGATTACCGTGTAACAAGGACAACACAAAAATAAATAAGGGCGTCATACGAACGCAAGCAATATATCATAAAATGCGATTTCATTACTTTTGTAACGGCGCAAGCAGGCGACGATTACACATCGCTCGGCTGATACGGCTGATGTTAGACTACAAATCGAGGTGGTGTTTTATTGTTTTATGAACTTAAATATTCATTTATAGTTTAGATTGTGGGCGCCCATAAAGTGTTGATTTATAACTATTATTTGCCTAAATATGTATGGAAATGTATATGTTATAATAAAATCTATTGTATAACTTGAATTATATTTATCTTATTACTTTTTAAAATATATCAATATGCCGTGTCTACACAGAAAACAAAACACAAACTCCGTGTTTTTTTTAACAAAATTATTGTTATTGACAAAAAAACACCTAGTTAAATTTATGATTATTTATTTTTTTATTATTTATTATTTATTTCATTATGAATATTATTAAGAAAAAATATTTGTTTGGTACAATGGTATAATAATGGATACTATCAAGAAGGGTAGTTTTTCCCTATAGAATTTCATCTATAACTGTTTTTTAATTTAACCAATTTTTTTGAATTTGTTGAAAAGGAAAAACTACCCTAACACTTCAAAAAATTTTAAAAAGCGCGCAAATGTACTTATATAATCATTAAACATTCCAAAATGTTATCCATAATATGTAGAATATATTTGAAATTACTGAAAAAAAAAATTATATTTTTGGGTATTATATTTCTCAAAATATCATAAAATAAAACAAATTTCTTTAAAAATAAAATTGCAATAAAATAGTGTTTCCGTAAATTTTCCTCGTGTTTTTATAATATTTTAGTTGTTATTTATACCAAAAACTATTGAGATTTTCGAAAAACAACTTGAATAAAGTACCAACTAAGTAAAATTCTATACCTAAAACTCATCTTATTTGTGGTGATTCGCCCATTTTTTCTACACCCGAAAATGGTTTCATACGTATAAGAGAAAATAAATAAAAACATATTATATTGTTGTAAAACCAATTATAATCGTATAACAAATATAATTGTACTATAACATTAAACGTAGGTTCGCTTTCGTTATTTTCTTCGAAATAAATAAAGAGAATTTGTTATTTCTATGTTTTAATATATATATTTTAGTTATAGTATATTATATTATTTCTTATGTTATAACAACTAATAACTGCAAAAAAATATTTTTAAGTTTTTGTTGCAAATACTTTTTTCTGTTTGTACAACAAAATTATATGATAAATATAAAATATAAAATAAATACCCATAATACTGGGTATTTGCCTATCAAACTCATGGTTCATAACATATGTGACACGTATAAATTTACGGTTATGTACCCCAATCGCCATCTGACAGGTGTAGTTAATGGTTTTTTTTTATTATAAAATGACGTATTTATTTAAATTATTTATAGCATTTACTTTTACTTCTTTTACTTCAATAAAATTTTCAAAACAATAAACCAAAAATTGCAGAAAATATTAAACAATTTTGGTAAAAATGTCAAAAGTTTATACTAAGTCAGAAAATCAACACATCGTTTCCAAATTTTTTCCTCTAATGAAGTATATATGAATTAGAAAAATGTTCGAATAATAATATTTACTACTGTTCACAAATATACCAAATTATTCAATTAAAATCGAATAAATAAAACATTTTTACTATTGTAAAAATAATTGATTGTTTTAAAATAAACAAATTTTGTTAATATAAATTTAAATGTTAATAATTATGCATTTCAATATTAATTATTTAAGTACCTACAGAATAAACAATAATTATATTAAAATTAATAATTTTTGATTATGACCGATCATTGTTTGAATTATCTTTAGGATATTATTATTTTATATCTTAAAATAGTTTATAATATATAATACTTACATTCTTACATAGCAACTTTTTCGACAATTAAATAAAAATATGGAAATGCGATAGGTATTTTTTTATTTCATTAACATAAAGCAATGTTCAAAGATTAAAATAATTATATTTGTATAATATTAATAATATATAGTTACGCCTTATAATTTGATTGTGTATGCAACTTATAGTACGGGTTTATTGATAACCTAATTTTATTCTACTGATAAGAGAGTGCTAACTTCTCACGCATATTTTTTCATACTTTTACGCTTATATGCAAATACAATTGAAGTATTTTTATGTAATCATATACATTACTTTTTTTTACCAAAAATGGAGGATAACGATCTGGAAGTATTTGATTGTCCTGATACTACAGAACTAACTAAACTTACTAATTATCTTAAAGTTTGGTTAAATACTGCCATGGATTTGGTAACTTGTCTTTGATTATTACATAATATTTAAACTATCTAATATTCTAAAAATCAAACATATTATTCGTTTTTGTTTAGGTCATATGCTCATCCATTGTGCTCGTAGTTCATCATGATGGTCGTCTTCAGTTAAGATATCATTTAACAAATGCATATTGCAGTCAGAAGTACTCAAGTTCAAAGACTATGTCAGAGAGCATGTCAATCAAATCAAGGTACATTTTGTATGACTTCTGTTTATTAAATGTTTTTGGTATTTCAATGTTATTCTGTGTAATAACAACTTATATTATGTTATACATATCATATATTATGTATATTGTGTATCAAAATTATACCTGTATTACTCATTATACACGTAGGAGTTTTTATTTTATGGTACCTAACTAGTTTTTCTGTTGCACATTAATTGATAAATAAATAATATTTATAAAAAGAAATATTATCACTATAATATATTGTTTATCAGACAGAGTTGTACTCAAATCATATTTTCAAATGCAATATCATTGCATTCCAATCTTAATTATAATGTATCACTAATTTCTCTGAGAACTGAAGGGATAAAGGAGGATCCTCGGAATCGACTTACTCTCTTTTTTAATCAATGATAATTATCTAATGATATATTTATCAATATAATATAACTATGACTAATATTTAAATGTTTACATAGTTTTAATACACGTATAATATGCTATTTATTCACAAATAATTTTAAATATCTGTTATCAGACGAGTTCAAAAAACCAGGAGGTTAAAGATGTTTGATGGAGAAACACGAAAAGGATAAGCAGGGTAAACATTTAGTCATAAATTAGAATATACATTTTAATTGAGATGTATCATATATTGCAGAGCTTGTGCTAAGGAATTTTTACAATTACCCAAAATATTACTTTTATACATGTGGGTTAAAAAAGTTTATTATTAATTAATATATAGTGAATACAACCTGCAGTAATAATGAAATCATAATTATTTACCCTTATAATTTAATATAACATTATAATATATTTATAGTTTATATTAGGTATCCATATATAAATTATTTCGCCTAATTTTTTTTTCTAAAGCCTTACCCTCTTCACCACTATTTTCACTTTAAATAATTTTATTTTTATCTGAAGCTTCATAGAAGACACCATTGAAATAATCTTATTGTTTGCCTTTTATGTTATTATAATGAAACAAAATTAAATATTACATTTTACAATATTACAAAAGTTTAAAGAAAAAAAATTTAAATATCTACATTGAATTCAATTAAATAATTTTAAAATTATATTATATGATAGAACATTTACAACTACCCATTTAAATTTGGAACTGCCTATATTGGTTAGAACTGCCCATTAGCGCAAGCTCTAATATATTGTAGTTATTATATTATATATTATAGTATGTATAAAATATAATATATTGTGTAAAATGTAATTTTTGTTATGTAGGGAACTTTAAAAGAGTTAAATAAAAGTCAAAGTATACTACACGGTTTGACATAATATTCAATAGCCATATAGTATGTGAATCTACTTTCTCAATGGATGATAGTTTTTCAGTAGATTTTAATGTTTGTTATGAAAATCTATCAATGGTCAGCTATATTTTTATTGAAAATTTACTGCCAAAACTTAAATACTAAAAAAAAGTTAACAAAAATTTGTGTTTCAAAACTCTATCCTATGAGGTACGCTTATTTGCCATTTTAACAATGTAAGAATATATTAATATTTTTTTTTATTTTAAATATTTTAGCAGTAGGATGTTGTGGATATAGAAAACTTGTAATTCATCTGTTTTGGAAATCATTATGTGCAGATGTAGGTAGTGGTTTTGATTTTAAAGTATTTCCAGAAGATACAAAATTGACAATACTATAATTAAAATTTGATATATTGACTATTTAAAATTATTTAGGCTATCCAAAGAAACTATTGAAGAAATAAATGAGCAAATAATTGAAATTAATATTATTAAAATACGAGATAGTCTTCAGTATCCTCTCCGAGTCACTAAGATCACCTGGAGAACCAATTATAACATTTGCTATGTCCAAAGTTGAATCCACACCTGATGATTGTATAACTTCAAAAGAGTAATTTAAAACTTTAATTTTAACTTTGATGTAAATATTAAAATATATATATATAATATATTCTATAATATGTGATTTTTGTTATATAGAGAACTACAAAGGAGATTAATGTTATTAAAATATTCTATCTGGTTTGATGTAATATTCAATGGTCATGTAGTATATGAATCTACTTCTTTATTAATGTATGTTAATCAGAAATTTGTAGTTGAAATCCATCAATGGCCTGATACCTTTGAACATTCACTGTGAAAACTTTAATACTAAAAATATATTTACAAAAACTCCTTTTGCAGAAATGTATCTACTTTTTCTTATGAGGTACCTTTATTAGTTATTTGTCATTTAACAATGTAAGAATATATTATATAATATTTTATTTTTTTTAAATATTTAAGCAATAGTACATTGGATGTTGTGGATATAGAAAACTTGGAATTCAACTGTTTTGTAAATCAAAATACTTAAAATGCAGATGTAATTAGTGGTGTGAACTTTAAAGTATTTCCAGAAGATACAAAATCACATTGTCTTTACACATCAGGTGAAGTGTTGTGTAAAACTGGTTGGGGCACATTTGGAGATAAAATTTTATGTCTGTTCGATTATTATTTTAAAAGACTCAATTTTCAAAAGTATGTACTACTTTTTTACATAAATATAATTTCTATCAATGTATTATTTTTTAAATTAATCTCAACAACGTATTGTCAACTAAAAAAAGATTTGCTTATGCATTGGATGAATGATTTACATTCTGATATTAATAATCCAAGCAGTGCATAATTTTTTAAAGCTTTTAAAGTATTTATGATTTTAATTGATACTTTTTACAATTTTATAAATATTTTTTTTTTTTAGAATGTTCATAAAAATGTGGTTTGCAAAATGAAATAAAAATTTAATGTCAACATATATGAAAAAATGTTGGAATTTTGTTCAGAAGAAGAACTGTATGCCCATCCTAGACTAAAATTGTGTGATGGTTGAGTGATTGAATTCAGAAAAGCTAAATCTGTTCCATTAAAAGAATGGCTTATACAAAAAGATATTTTTAATATAAGATAAAAATCATAAAATGATTATATTAAAAAAAATGTATAAAAATATTAGCTAGTCTGATTAAAAATACTATTTTTGTTACAAAGTTTTCATTATAATTTTATTTTATTTTGTCAATTTATTATTAATTGTTAGTTTTTTTTTATTAAGACATATATTATATAAAATAAGTACTGATGAAATATAGGCATATAAAAGTAGAGCTTTCACTAATTAATATCATTAATAATATTATAAAATATTGTTATCCTATAATACAATTAATAATTTATTGTTGATTTTATTGTAAATGAGTAGTATCGGTTTTAGTATATTTTTTGATTAACAACTAATTTATTTTTTTAACCTACAACTATGTTTGTGACAACGCAATTGTTTTTCAAAAAATTACCAGGATAAACTTATATTAATCCAGTGGCGCTGTAACCTATTTTGATGTAGGTCAATCGCACTACATATAAAAATTGGTAGGTGGATGGGTGGATGTTTATTATTAAATATTGTAGTTATTTTAATGTTAATTTATAATAAATAATGTAATAATTAGTAAAAAAAAATTGTCCGTATGAAATTTACGGGTGATGGTAGTATCTTAAGTATATTAGCTCTACATATAATTATAGTCTTCGGCGCCATTGTATTAATGTAAAACTATAAAAGCGTTTAAAAGAGTCATAAATTTATTTAAATTTTTTTGATTATACTATCATGTAACTGTATTACCATTTATTCTGTAGTATAAAATTTATACTTACTTTAAAAAATAAAAACTTACTTAGTAGTTATTTATTTACTAAATATGAATATTACAGTAAGATAAAATAATTAAAGTATCATTCATAAAAATTGTATTTACTTATCCTCATTGGGTGAAGTGGGTGATGCTATATCACCATTTTTTTAGGGAAACACTATCCATTCCCCTATTTATTATATCTATAATAATGCATCCCTCGTTAACTTTATATTAAAAATCAGTATTTTATTAAAAGGTTTAATTATTATATCATAAAATAAGGAACAATATAGATATTTTTGAGAAAGAAGTAAAGCCCCCTTAAACCATTGGGTTTTTAATGTTCAAAAATTATCAGACTTCATAAAATAGCTGGGTATCCCTCCTTTATTTTGAACTACTTTGACCACTGTTTATTTTATAGAAGTTACAATTTATTGTTTTTTTTTAGTAGTACCTACATAAATACAATACATTGTAATTGTATATTTGTTAATTATGCAATGATGGGTAGTTTTTAATGTGATGACTATAATCTTTCCTATACAGAATACAATTTTATATAATTTATTATATTATAACTGTGCTCAGATCAATATTTAACTATTTAAGGTTTTTTATGGTTTAGATACTATTTTTCAAAATTAATTAAGTCTAGCTAGGTATGTATTTGATAAGATCTGATTATGTGAAAGTAAAATCAATACCAAGTTCAGGACATTTCTTTGAAATTTATTTATATACACAACATCAAAGTAACCATCAATTGTCAAAATCTGACTAATTGTTTTCCTCTTTTTTTTTTTTTTTTTCTACGAATGATTAAATTTGTATTTATTAACTTCATATTTTATTAAAAGTTAATGACAAATAATTTAAATTTAGTAGGACCTACTGAAATAAATTTAATGATTGTGAATGTGTTTGAATATTAATTATACTTAATAATGTACCTATTGCAAAGAACAGAGAACATTATTTCATTTTGTTAGCTATAGGTACATTAAATATTGAATGTGGCCCTACAGTCTCATACAGCTATTTTTTCATTTTAACATTAAGAAATATTAGAAGTTGCCCTATTCCTAAATAAAATCATAAATGATACATAATTGATTCTTTAACTCTTTTTTCACAGATTCAATCAATAGTTAAGTAATTAAGGTATAAACATAGACTATTATAAGAACATTTTTATTTGTAATACAGTCTGTGGTAAAAATTTGTAACTTGGCTGTGTTATTGCGGTGATATAGGTATACCATGACACTCTTACATTAAATGTTATTATTCTGTTTGAATATTTATACCGAAAATCTAATTCATCAGTTAAACCATATTTATATATAATTTAAATTTTACGTAGATAATTGATTTGGATTATTTTTCATTATTTATGTATTGTACAATAATGTAAAGATATATATTTTAAGGTGGTAAAAATGTTTAATGTATAAAATAATTTACATAAATATTGTGAGATTGCTAGATTGCGTACTTCTATGGACGGAGACAGGTTCAATCAACTAGCGATAATGAGCTCGGAGTCTGATATTTTAAGAAAACTTGATTTTCAAAACGTTATTGATAATTTTGTACAAATGAAATCAAGAAAAGTTCTAGGCATTTAATTTTAATTACTTGACATTATTATTTTTATTATTTTTTTTTTAATTACTTATACTTGATATTATGATGAAATAATTTATGAATTTACTGATTTGATTGTTTTCATAGTTATTTATTATTAAATAAATAGTTAATTGTTACTACTACTAAATATGATAATAATTGTGATTCAATAAGTAAAAAAAATATATTTCCTTGTTTATGTATAATGGGCCCCCACAATGCATTCCGCCCCAGGGGCCACCTTATACCTAAATTCGCCCCTGATTTTGCATATAATATTTTTTTTTCGTAATCCTGTCTATCTAACTAGAAACCACTCCTTATATTAAGTCCCTTCTTACAGCACGAACTACAACCACAACCATCATCCCATACATAGAATGTTTAATACCACCTTAATACACCCTAAAACTATTATTTCATGTATTATACTAAACACTACTTCTTTTATCTTAGTTTTATTGCCACACTTTTCTATTTGATATCGCCGTATATAAATAACAATTAGAATGCTGTAATATTTTATAGTTTCTTTTCACCACTATGATTTTAATAAAATGTTAGTTATTCAATTTTATATTAATATCTATATTACCATATACTTTAGATTTATGTTAAATTTTTTCGAAGTTTGTTTATATATATATTAACAACTATATAATTGCCGATCGGCGTTAATTAAATAAAAAAAATATAATATAATATAATATATATATAATTTGTTTCTTGAATATATATACCTATATGGGTATGTGACTGATTTAATGCCTATAGAACCCAATGATTTAAGAGTACAACCTTTTTAAAATTATTTTGAAAAAAATTACGTATTTCATTAGACACCTAGTTAATTGCGCACAATGAATTTTTGTAAGCCAGTGCAGTCAATAATAATTAATAATACACCCATCCACCCCAAAAATTTATAATTTTCATCCATCACAATCAAAAATATATTCTAAAATATATTGTAAACTTATCCCACCCCTTGTTGGATACCAGTGTAGACGTGCAGTTGCAGTAAGTACTTGATAACCCATGTGGGCGTCACTGCACCTAGTAAATAATTTTAACCATCAGTATGGGCAGAATTTCCAAGCTCTTCAGTGCGTACTAGCATTGATTAATTGTATAATTGTATAATTAATCAATGGTACTAGGTACTACAAACACATGTGAATAATTTAATCAAAATCGAATGGAATCTTTTATGCTTATTAAAATATTTTTCAATGTTTATTTCATGTTTATTTTCATTTTTTTGCAATTAATTTTTTATATTATCTATTGGTGATAGGGGGGGGGGAGGTTTGGCATCATAAAAGGTTATAAAAAACATTCCCTTTAAATATTTCTAAATATGCCTCTGATTAAAATAGGTATTTATATCAAAATGCAAAGTCCAACTGTAGGTAACAAGGAAACGACGACGACAAGATTTGGAAAAAGAAGAGAATAATATTAAAATAATATAAGAATATAAAAACCGTAATGATCGTGAATACGCGGACGCAACTCGAACAAAATTCTATTTTCGGACGCAATTAGGATGCGATATAATTAGGAGCCGATATACCTACGTATGAATGTATTATCGACGATAGTAATTAATTTGTGAACATTATAATAATATAATGAGTTGTATATAAACATTTCTAAAAAATTTAAACATTTTGTAAAAAAATCAACGATAAAAAATACCTTTCGTCGAACGGTTAGGTTTTAATTTCTTCCGTTTTCGTTTTCATATTACAATACATTTAACCTATTCCGTTAAGTTTCATTTTGTACGCTTGTATTGTGTAGATTGTTATAAAATATATTATTAGGTATGTAAAGTTTTGCGAATTTTTGGTGGTGAAAAGTGAAGCGGTGTGGTGGGGTGAGTCAGCGAGGCGGTTGACGTCAGCTAAATGTCAAACAACCCGACGCGGTACATTCGTTGATCCAGAGAGAGACGGTACATGATCACTTTTGGCCGCGGAGACTACTTGCAAATTGCATTGACTTATAATAAGACTCGCTGTAACTGTGATGTTGAAGTAATGAAACAAATAATAAATACGCAGTATATATATATATATATA
>CM023359.1:8576180-8636149 GCA_013282895.1 Eriosoma lanigerum | reverse complement strand
TTTAGAGAAACAATATCTACTCTTGTTTCAAGTTTTTCCTATAAAAATCTTACCGTCAATCAATAATAAAGTAACGAGCTGTGAATTGTTCACCAATCACAGAGACATTATTGATTGTAAACATGTTTATACATGGTGTCGAACGACTAAATTAATTAATTTGATGTATTCAGTCGCAGACAAATCTGAACTGATAGCGGAATTGCGGACTCACTTGAAAACCAATTTACTCCAAACCAAGGACCTGAAATTGATGAAATAATCGCCATAACTCAATTAATAAAATCTACAAAAAAAATGATCCACTCAATCCAATATCTTCACATCCCATGGAAAAATCTACGAACTAATAAATAAATTGCCCAAGAAAAAAGCCCAAGGTGAGAACATGATAATAAATACGACATTCAAATTTCTACCGCCCAATAAAATCCTCACACTCACTAAAATTATAAACAGTTGCTTAAGAATATGCTACTTCCCAAAAGCATAGAAAGAAACCACCATCATAATTTCTATACCAAAACCAGGGAAAGATCTGAACATTCCCGGAAACTACCGTCTAATTGCATTACTTTCCTTTCTTTCCAAAATTTTTAAGAAAACTATTCTAACAAAGCTAAACCCCGAAATAAGTAGTAAAGTAAAATCTGAACAATACACTTTTAGCCGGAGCACTCCAGATCATTTCAACTAATGAACATAGTAGACCGAATTAGCAATAATATAAACAGTAAAAAACCACAGCTGCCATACTCCTTGATACCGAGAAAGTTTTTGACCAGGTATGGCATGTCGGTTACATATTCAAACTTTCAATTTAAATATTCTAATTAAAGTTCATAGGGTCATAATAATTAAAAGTTCATAGAACCTTTAGATCTAAAATTGACAACCACTTATCATCTGACCGTCAAAATTCTTGCAGGGGTTTCATAGCGTTCATGTCTGTCCCCAATCCAGAGGCGTATTTAGTAATTTATAAAGGAGGGCTTCAGATTTTTTTTTTTTTTTGAAGCTTTCATGAAACCGAACCTCTCCCCTTCCTGTTTCATAGTATAAAAAAATGAATTGTAAAAAAATGAAATAAAACATGTTCTGTATCTGTATGTACATTATAATACAAAATTTAAAATAATATTATTAATAGTAATTTTTAAGTTTTTATTGGTCATAGGTAGGGGATAAGGTTAGGTTAGGTTAGGTTAAACCTGTTTGACTCTTCCCCCTTAAATATTCCTCTGCCTCAATCCTATTCAATTTGTTCACAAACGATTTTCCAACAACTGCAAGGTCCAACGTTGCACTGTTCGATGATGACACGCTACTGTTTTCTGAAAATAATAATGCTATATGTAGCCAAAATCCAACTACAAAGACATATAAACTAAGTGATTGATTGGCTTACCACATGGCGCATCAAACCAAATGAGAGCAAAACAGTGGCGGTTCTTTTTATCTGGAGAAGTCACAACAGAATCCTTCTAATACAAATAATTAAATAAACGGTAAAAATCTAAAGTGGTCAATAGAAATAATATACTTGGGTGTAACAATTGAAAGGCGTCTCATCATCAGATTTCATTAAAAAAACACCATTCGTAAGGCCACCCGAGCTCGTGGCATGCTATATTTTGTCCTGAACAGGAAAAGTCCAATTCCGTTATGAGTCCTTTTTATGTACCTATTATGTTTTTTAAAATGTACGTAATACCTATTATGACATACGCTGATGCTGTATGGGGATCATACGCTTTAAGAATTCATTGACGCCAGGTCGAGGTGGTGCAGACTATATGCCTTAGAAGCATTTCTGGTATGCCATTCATTGTTAAAAATTCAGTTATCCTGAACCAATCAGGAATAGTCTCACTTAAAAAAAAATATCTTAAACCAGGCCAGGACCATTTTTTATAAAAACTTCCGGTCCATGTTCGACCATATACGAATAATAGGACTAAACAAAGCACTCCCAGACATAACAAAGATTAGGATTCCTTAACTGCTCCAGTGAGCCCAAACCTAATTCATATTTCCCCAATCACCCACTAAAATGTTAAGCTCCAGGAAAGACTCAAATCTGGCATGTATAATCAGCCTTAGGCCGTGATACAAAGCAAAGCGAATTAATTCATTTAATTAACAGACGCGGTAAAGATCATATCAAAATTTTGATCTAAACTTCCGATAGAAAACCTTGGTTCACAACACCAAACGGTTGTCTCAAACAATAAAAATGGTATTTATTTAAATTTTATAAAAATATATGATATTATTAATATTATAAAGACAACAATGTTCAAGTCGTTCTAAAAGATCAATAGCACAAGATCGCTACATTTGACTTCAACATCAATGATAATGATTAGCATTTAGAGAAAGAGAAAATATTCGGGAAAATGTTTATGTTCGCAAAACATAGTAATTATAATATTATTAATAATCACGACTACTAAATCTTTAAATGTTTAAAAAATACATTTCATTTTTTCGGTAATAGTTAGTTACTCCAATAAAAAATAGCTTTTATTGATACAATATTTTTAATTTTTAGTTTCGATATATTTTATCTTCTAATGTTTTACTATTGTAGAGTGGTTTGGAAAGATCTACTTTTTCAACGCATTTATTTTTATTCAAATTGACGGATGGGTTGCATTCAAAATTGCATCAAGTGCCAACTGTCTACCGTATCAAATTATTATCTCTTTTACTGGTCCAAATATCAATTTAGTAGGTAACATGAAAGATTTGTTTTTTTTTATATTTTTATTAATAGAACAAGTATATGCATCTTAAAAATAATTAATTCAACTCGTATATACGAGCGATTATTCCGTGTTTGTTTCTGAATACAAAAAACTAATGTAAATCTTGTTGCATATTAATATCTATCATAATTACGCCATAAAAAATAATATTACGTTTGTGATCGTGTTTCTCACGATTTAAGTGTTATTATTTTCAATTATATTGACATTGGTAAATGATCAACTTTCAAGCCATGCAACACGAATGTATCAATAATATACGTTATATGCTTGAACGTATAACATAATAATATACATTTATAACTGAATTACATATATAGTATAGTTAGGGTCAGTGGTGGATTTTAGAAAAAAATTTTGAAGTGGAGATCTCCGAATTTTAAAAATTCATTATTTTAATATATTGTTTTAAAAATGTGACTTATAATTTTTTTTATTAATATATAATGTAAACCTACAAAATAAATTCAAGTTTTTTTTTCCGAGTTCATTTGTAACTTCATTTATTGTCAAGTTGAATTTATCTTTAAATTACTATAAATATTTTAAATATTAAAATATTATATGAAATGAAATTTAATTAAAATACTTAAATTTTAATTGCGATTAATAACTTATTATAATTATAAATTATATATAATAAGTTTCAACTCCTGGGGTAGATCTAAACCCCCTTGTACCCCCCTGTTGTAAAACCACAATTGGTTTGGGTACACTATAAACTATAATTACTGCAGTTAGTTGTTACTTGTTATCGCACAGTTCGTTGGTGCGTTACTCTGGTACCCCGATGTATAAATTTCAAAAAAATTTTTTTTTATTAATTACTTAAAATTTGTACCAATAAATTTCCGGGAGAAAAATCGATTTTTATTCCTCGGTGTTGGAAACGTTTTCCATCTGCACTATTATAATAATATAGTAAATATTATAATAAAACTTAATAATACACAATCTTATAGCTTTATAATATTTATTTACTATTTGTATTTCATGTAATGTAACTGTATGGAGTTATATTGCTCATATTATATTATTACATAATAATATACAGAATTTTTTATTACAACATACCTACTGTTATAAATACATTTTAAATTGGTAATTAAAAAACAGCTGATTTCATTTGTTTTAATATCTCTTTGTAATGACACTTATTTTATATATTTTTATCGATACAATATCTTTGTATAGTTATTTATAATTAATATTTAATTTCATAATTCATTTTTTATATATATATTGGAAATTCGCATACAAGGTATTTCTGAAATGCATAAGGAGTCTAATACTATTTTATCTAGTAGGATGAGCTATAAATAACGATATTTTTGAAATTGTTTTCTATCTCAAATAGCCGAGTTTTATAGACAGGTATATTCTTATAACGCATTATCTTAAATGTAAAAATAAAGAATTGTTTAAGTAAGTAAAGTAAGTAAGTATTAAAAAATTCTTTATTTTTACATTTAAGATAATACGTTATAATGATTATCTATAAAACTCAGGTATTGTAGATAGACAACAATTTTAAAACAATATCGAATACAGTTATAAATTGGTTTAAATTTGGTACATTTAATGAAAAAAAAAAAAAAAAAAATTTGAAAATGAGAAAATTCAAACATTGGGATGCCAGGGTAATCTGCACCTGCAGTTCGTGAGTAACTTTTCGCTCTTTTCACCCTCGACGACACTAACTATATTTTGTAATTTTACATGGACTTATTATTATGAGGTTTCAAAACCGATATACAGAGTGTGTAAAAAGTATAAAGGGGTGATGACCTATATTGCGTTTCCCTCGCGGCAATGAATTTTTTCCTTCACATCATTACCTAATTAAAATATCACTTGTTAGTATATAGTCACTCGTATACGGTATGTAGACTTATTTATACGACGGTCTTTATGTAAGTGCGTAAACATCAGCAATTTATCAGAAAAACCACAACGGTTCATACACGTTCAACACCCTATATTATAATAGTGTGATGCGGAATAATCCTCTTCCGTATAATATGTTATTACTACTATAATACATAATATAAGCACTTAACTTTTGACGAAAATGGGTCAGTCGCGCGCGTTCTTTTGACAATACATGATATATAATGTTATATATTTTAAGTCATTAAAACTCAAACCGTTCCGCGCCGCAGACGTTGACATAATAATATTTTTACAGCAATATATAATATAAATTATAACCCTATTTATAGTATTATAGTGTTACACATCGACATTTGATAATACCCATAAAAATTTCCGATATATGTGATAAACGATAACGTTTAGATATCGTCTAAACTCTAAACGCAAGAATGGATCGCGAGTTTTGCGCGCACGCGTAAAGTCTTGAGAAAAAAATATCGTTGTTTCCGTACGTTATTTGTAAGATTAATAAAATGTAAAATGATATCAGAAATAAATAATAAAATTATAAATGGATAAACTGCTTTAACTGTTAACCTGCCTTTTTTTTTTTTCTGGAAACTAAAGATTTAATTAATTAAAAACATAAAAAGCTATTCATATTTTAAATACGATATACATATATAGGAATATTTACGGGCATGGCCACTCTAACAATGGCCATACCTACAAAATCATATCATGTATATATTAGAAATATATTATAGAATATCAATTATTAATATTATTAAATATTGTTTTAAATATTTTTCTAATTTTTGGTACTTTATTTCAGATTAATAATACATGCTTAACAAAATACAATGCATCTATATTTAAATATTATTAATTATTATATGTCGTAATTATATATTTTTATTTTTCTACCTCACCTTACGTCATAGTTTACGTCATAGAGTAAGAATATGTTGACCATACGAAGTATGAAATACCATTCCTATACTTCCCCTTATAAATTGATTTTTTTTTATTCTATCCTGACTTGTCAACTCAACTCCATCTTGGCGTTCTAATCCCCACTACATTCATCCTCTGTTCCATTTTTGTTTTTAAATATAATATTATATCGTACCTAATAATATAATTTCTAGTATGTATGTAGCTAAAATATTCTTAAATTTCTCATTTTCAATACCTACCTAATTTCTGTTGATTTTATTAATTTTACAAAAAACACACATATAATAATTTAATATATTATTATTTTTCCAAGACCCTATGGTCTTACGCAAGCGCACAAATTGCTGTGCAATCCTTCATTTTTATATTCCTAAATTCAGAGTAAGACGTATACAGAGCAACACATACGAATTTGAGAAATAAGTAAAAAAAAGTTCTTATAGTATTATGCCACATTTTTTTTTATATAAAAAAATTAAAGTTATGTATTTAGTGATTATAATTTAAGTACATAGTTTTAGCTGCAAAATCTTACTTCTATATAACACTGGATTCTGATATATGTTAATAATACATCCTATTATATTTTTTAATTTTAAAGCACTAAATTTTAGTTTTGTATCTGCGTAATTAAAATTAACATATCAATATTATTTTTGATTATGTAATGACATATTTTTGTTTTTTAAACCGACGATATTATTATTGTCACAGATTATAATATTATGAAATCAAATTATGGCGTACCAATAGATTCTTCCTCATAATCGGGAAATTAAAACAAACCATCGTTACTTATCCAGTCATTCAATCAAGAGAAATACGAAGTGAAATAATTCATTTTTTTTATCGTAGTTAAAGTATTTATAAAAAAAGTTGATAATGTGTTTTTTCGCAATTTTATGTCGATATAATTTGTTAAGCAGCTTGTTCTCGTATCGATAACTTAGTATGACTTTACCGCAGTGAACACTATGATTATATACATAACAATAATTGATATTAATTATCACTATGGATTGATTGGAAATAATAACTATCATTAATCGTTTATTATATAATATTATAGCGATTGACTATATTTTTCTCGTGTCCAAATTACAAAAACTTGTTAGAATTAAGGAAAAAAAAATACAAAATACAATACAATAATATAATATAGAGGTAAACACGAATTTATATTAGGTATTGATTAAAATAATAATTAATATAGATACATATCATATAAAATATACAGAGTGATCAGAATTTCACAGTAGACAGAGAGAGAGAAAGAGAGTTCAGAGAGCTGATGTATACTCTTATTCTATTATACTATTATAATTGGAATGAACTATCAAGACTTTTCTGTAAAATATGATAGAGTGATAATTTTATTTTAGTTGTTATAGATTATAGTTATATTTCTTAAAGTAAGATTACAAAATATTAAATAATTGTTTATTTTTTGTTGAACAATTAAGAAATGAATATAAATGTTAATATATAATTATTCGCAAGTACACTTTACTATCTATTTCAGACAATACTATTTGTGTCGTTGTTCACTGGAAAATCAGGGACTGGAATATCATGTTACAAACATTGTGGGTGTTATGTACTGTGTCTATACATTTTCAATATTATCTTCATTATTTTTCAAAACACGATATTCTGATCATTCTGTTCTTTATTATAATATTTCATAAAAAAAGAGTTAATATTATCGGAATAAGAAAAATACACATCATAAGCATTGTTGGATATTTGATCACATAATATGTTTGTGTGTGTGTGTGTGTGAAAGGGAAAGCGAGGTACTTGAAATTTTTACTTTTCCCGTTAACTTAATTTTTCGAAATATTCATACAGTTAAATTAATGTTTGGCAAATTAATTAACAAAAATTGTGAAAGAACACAAAAACTTTTTTAAAGGGGGCCTAGGTCCCAATATCCGCATACGATTATAACGTGTGTATTTTAAACTACCTAAAGAAATAATGTATAATAAATTATTATAAAATATTTTTCTCGTCACAGACTAATAAAACATATAAAATTGTTAAAAAAAAAAAAAAATAGCATACGATATTTAAAAATGAAAACTTATTGAGTACAATAATTGAAAATAGTTAAATATAGATATCTAAAATAAATAATAATTATTATTATATCGTCATCGTTATTAATATTCTAATGTATTATATTATACAGTTATAATATTTATATTGTTTTAGGTATTTACTACAATTCGTCGACTACAGGACTTGGAGATTTTCGCAGTTTTTGAGTTTCGTGTCCTCTTTGCCAAACACCCAAGTGAACATCTGTCTGGCTTTGAGGCTTGCTTTTATGAAGTTTCTATTTTTGTACCAGTGGTCATGTTCTTCTCCCCCGTCGGCCCGTTTGAGTCTGATCTGAGTAAGAATGCCCACTAGCAGTTCATCCACGTTGTGATTAATGCCCACGGACACTTCAATGTACTTGGCCCTGCACGTGCACGCCAAGTATCTACCCTCTGTATATTTAAATAAAATATAAACCATTTAATTCTGTTAACTTGTTAACACAAGGTGATGAGTTAGAATTATAATATAATTAATTTACATTATAACTAGTTTGTATCATACAGACCATTATTACTTCTTATCTATAGGATTTCAAAAATATTGTTACTCGTAAAACATTTAAAAAATTACTTTTTCAAAAGATTTTTAATCATTTAAATGTTGTTGTATTACGCTATCACTGTATAAAATAGTATTACATAGTAGTATATAGTTTTAGTTTTAGATATTATACTTATCTATAGCGTAATTTAAACTTATCTAATAAGTAATAAGAATTCACTAGGTATATAATTTGTGATGGGTTACCACTCTTCAATATCTATAATTTTTCGAAAATGAAACAAAACCGATGAAAAGGTTGGAAATTTCTGGACTAACAACTTTTAATAGTATTATATTAAAATCACTAATATATTATCATAGAAATATAGATAAATAAGCTAATAGAGATTGGAAAAGCAATATGATATCAGTTCTATTCCCCAAATTAGGTCTTTCTTGGAATCAGAGAGAAAACGACAGATATTTAAACTGTTTGAAGTTATGTAAATTTAAAAATTAAAATACAATATTTGTATGATTCACGAAAAAAATGGTGACATGCTTTAAAAAAATGACCGCATGACAATCTGTATAATTTCACATCCATTTATTTGCTATCTATATTATGCTGATTAGAAATTTCTGATCATCAATTAGACTATAATATTCCCAGAAACGTACATGCACCTACAATAAACTATGAACTAGATATGAAATATAATCTAGAAAATATAATAAATATTTTTCAGGTTTTTTTTAACATCTAATATTGTTTTTATCGTTTAATTTTCTACTTTGATGTAATTTTTTTTTAAAAATGTATGTATTTTTTACAACGACTCACACCTAGCTTAAGACTAACCGTAAACTATGGGTATTAGTACTTGTATTTTTAAAAACGTTGTATCAGAGTAGCAGACAGTTTAAATGTTTTTTTTTTTTAATTATTAATTTTGCTTCGAAATCCTGCGTCCATAATTTACATGTCTGCGAAATTGCGCGAATACCAACGGGTAGCTATATATTATAATATAATAATAGTTTTCGAGAATTATTATTAGGTAGTATATTATTTTTAAAATAAAATATTAAACTACCTATTTGGATAACGAGAAAACTACCTTTTTTTTTTAACGACGAATAGACACGCTGATCAATTTATCATTTATTTTCATTTCATTTCTTTCCTATGAACGTTTAATATATTATTTTAATATCATTAACAATATTTTAATATATTATAATATGAATGTACGTGTGGACTGTGCATGCATTTATTACCGCCGATTAAGCCAGACGAGTTTATAATAAATATTATTATAGCTTTTTATAATAGTAAATAAAATATAAGACGTTGGTGAATGGTTGTTCGTCAGACGCCCATTTTACGAAAAAAAAAAATAATATTCATTTTACCCCGAGATTAATAAATTTAAATAAATTATTATTGAACGTTTTTTAAGACAAATTTTTTTATATTAAAATGATTAAAAAACACACTCTGGTGTAGCAAATATTTTTTTTTCCCGTTGATTTCGATACTAACCTAAATAGCTATTTTGAACTTTTTAAACATTTGAAGTTATGGTGATGCAAAGAAATATGATATTATTGGCGGTGCTCGATAAATAAAATAAATTCAGTTATTTTGATTGTGAATTCTATTTTCATTCCCTCTGATTGGTAGCTACTCGCGGTTTGGAAGGGCCTGTACACATATATAAATATATTGTATTTCCAAGTATAAAACATGACGATGAAGACTTGATTATTTTTCACACACCCACTCTTAACACGCACACTCACACATATTATAATATATTTAGTCACAAAATCTGATTTATGTTTACTCGGCATTCGGCACAAATAGTGGTTTCTGTGTTTCTTATGTTTTCGAATCTCTCTGTTATTCGTTGAACTACTATATCCACGACTTATATAATATTATAATGTTACAATAATAATGTTATTATGATTATGATATCACAATAACATTATTATTTCACAATTTTTTGAAAAAAGTTTTTAACAATTGCAAATCAAAATTCTATTTTTTACGATTTTTTAAAAATAGTTTTATAAATATTTCAATACAAAAATAATACATTTTTATGTTATTTTATTATTGCCTTCGTTGATAGACGGATGAACATAATATTATTATTATTATAGTTCACGGACGGGACGATAGGAAAATGATTAATTTATCTTATTTATCTATGACGTCATACCTTGAGCAGACACTTCTCTACTTCTGGCCATATCGACTTTGTTGCCAACCAATATGGCCGGTCTCGATCGCAACAGTTCGTTTTCTTGGAGTTTCTTCAAAATCATTTCGGCAGTTTCGAAACTGTTCTTATCCACTACCGAAAAGATCACCAGAAACGCGTCAGCAAATCTCGGTAGTCTGTCTTCTCTTATCTAAACATAAGATATAAGAAAATGTACTATTTCAACAACAATCTAGTGTAAAATATAAACTTACAGCAAAATATGAGCTATATAAGTATAATATTTAATATAAAAACAAAATTCGAGAAAGAAAACAAATTTTAAGATATCTATTAATGGATTAAATTTCTAAAAAACAAAAAACAAAAAACAATACAATATTGTTTTTGATCAATTATTACTAGGTTTGTTAAAATAGGTATCATCATTATTTTAATCTTTATCTCTTTGTATTTAGTTATCGTATGACCTATATTATTGGCTTAAAAATAATAACGATAAAAATCAATCAATCAATATACGTATATGTGTGATATTAAAATATATTTTTAAAAAAAATCTGTTTACCGAAACTTCTCTCTCGTTCGTAAACTTCAATTCAGATTCTTCACCGTTCAACATTATGCATACCGACTGTACCGACGACTCGTTGTTGTCTATAAAGATAAAACATGCACAATATATTAATTTATACAATACTTCGTCGTTGGCTCGATTCTATTTATTGTAATCCCTCTGAAAACATTGTTTATAGCATATATATTTTCTTTTAATTCGAAATACCGTATTACAAATAAGGTACTATTTATTAGTGAAAAACAGATAAATAATATGTAATTACAGGTTCTACGATATATTTTAATATTTGTAATCGTATTTTAATTATAATTTTTACTGGCATTACATTTTATTTGTAGTTATAACGCGCATTATTTTAAGTAAAGTTTGCAAAAAAAAAAAAAAAAAAATCAAGATATTGTTTACCGACAAGACGCCAATATAATTAAATATTTTCTGGTAGTTTTTCAAAATTTCATTTTAAAAACATCAAACCGGAGTTTGTGATAGGTAGTCATTTTAATAATTATTTTTTCAAATCAGTTTAAATTATCTTTAAAAAATTTTCCTATATTTACCAATGGAATTTATCCTTGTATATTAGAATAATGTTATTATAAGTTCCATGATTTCTCGTATCTTATACAGACTTCAAAAAAGTATAAAACTATCGTTAACGATAATATTTTACAAATTTATATATGATTTTAAATATAAATAGTTATATTTCAAACTTGTATTAATTTATTCTTCATTTTTCGAGTAATGACAAAATTAATTGTAGAGTTTTAAATTTGTTTGACATTTAATTGCCCATTTCATAATAATGAGTAAATAAATAGCTGTCATCAATGTAGCCGTCGGTACTATGTGATTCTGAAACGGGTTAGGTCTTTATCGTTTTCGTCACACCCGTATCGTTGTCACGCGAACTTATCGTCGATTTTGTGATAATAATAATTTATCAATATATAATAGCGTAATATTAGCATGTTGGGTCTTATAAAATGGTTTGCGGCGTTTGAAGGGTAGTCAAATAGTTCGAATACCGTTTGTCAGAACTCAGAGAATGTCCGATCGTTGTTTCATATTATATGATTATTTATCTACAGGATGTATCATAGCATAAATATTTATCCTAAATAAATAAGTACTATTTTAATAACTATGTTTTCATTTTAAATAATCACCTAAGTTTATGACCCGTGTGTGAAATGTACAAGTTATATTTCAAAAATTACAATAAAAAAATATTCTAGCAAAAACATATATTATAAATAATAATATAAGATTTTCTAATAAAATAAAAATATTATTAATTTAATTAAGAGTTGAATTTGTTGAAAATGTTGATAGCTCGAATTCGTAATTTGATCAATATCTAACCTACATATGAATAAATATGTAATTGCGTTATAAATTATAATTCAATTTTAATTTTATACTAAAATAAGTTATAATTTTAATTACGATTATGATTAATTATTACTTTATATATATACATAGCAATATGTATATAAACTGATTATACATATAAGTATTACAATTTATAGTACTAAAATAAATAAACAAACAGTATTTAGGTATTTTTATACTTTTTTTCAGTAATTTTTTTTATCATTTTTATATCGAATAACATTATACACAAAGACGCTGTTCGAGTAATGTTTTACATAACATGACGTACAGTCTCATTGTTTGCCGTCGAAAGAGTTATTTTTATTACAGGGTCCATTTTCAATCGCGCGATCCTTTTCGCTCGAAAACGATTTATACCCACCCGAGGTAAACGCGGTTTTATTTCTACATTACCGTTTCTAACCAAACCTAACCGCGCCGTAAGTGTATCGACAAGCCTCTTCGACTGAACGTTAAAAACACCCAATAAAACCCGGTCGGACCGAATGAATAACTTAAGTTTAGAATAGACCGTGGTACGTAATATGTTTAAAAAACTGTATTTCTTCGAATTTTTTGCTGCGCTAGCTGTTTTTTTGCCTGGCCGAATATCGTTTCAGCAGAAAAAAAAAATACTCGCTAGAAATTTCAACGTTAGCGTTAACAGTTTTGACTATAGCAAACAGTAGGCGTGGAACGCAGTTGATGCGACAACGAAAAAGTTTCAAATACGCATTATACGTTATAATAATAAAACAAATTTCGATTGGAATCGATATTATTCGAAACCGAACGAGTTTATAAAATAGTTGACATATAATATATACAGTGTGATTTTTCTTAACCAAGTTAATTTTTATGTATCGTTTGTTAAATTATATCTATATATTTCGATTTTTGTAATTATTGAAAGAATTGAGAAAACGACAACACTATTTTCAATAGTTCTTTTTTTTTTTTTTAAATTGGTCATTAGCTATTGTATTATAGGTATTAAAATAGGTAGGTTAGTTATTATATTATAGGAATTATTACGTCTATAATAATTATAGTTATAGATTTGTATTAGGTTTTAATTATTTATATCAGTTGCTGTAGTTAGTTTTCGGACCAAACGAGTTTAGTTTATATATTCATTTTATAATTAAATTTATTGGTTTATATACATATATGTTTTAGCATGAAAGTTATATTTTGTCATCACAAGTATAATGACCCTATATAGTAACTCTTACAATGGATTAAATAGATTGTATAGTTAATCTTATAACTCGAGACGTTATAAACATTAAAATTAATTAACTTGAGCCAAGTTATATGTTTTAATCTATGATATATTACGGTGAATTCTGACGAAATAAATTATAAGTTATGTTCTTTATTTTATATTTATTCGAGTGATAATTGTTTTATGATTTTATAAATTAAAACAAATTCGCTGCAAATTAACGTTGGACGACAGTCGATTCTGAATGCCTACGTTGAAAACACACTTTTATAAAATATATCAACGAGCGGATGTGATCGTGCTTTTTCATGTTTGTCGTCATAATAAAATGCGCGTTTTGGTGTTTTAACATTTTTTTTTTAAAAATCGATCATTACTATCTCTACAATTTTATTCCAGTACAAAGTGCCGGATGCGGAAATTCGAATGTTTCCAACGTGCCAAGACCGCGTGACCGCCGTCGTCATGGTCATAACATGCATAACCGTCGCGGCGCGATAATCCCGCTCGCGTCCGCGGGAGGTCGTAAAAACTATCGATTCGAATATGTTTGTAAGAAAAAAAAAATAAAAATAAAATAATAATAATAAAATAAACGTGTTATGTACGACGTCTTTGCGTGAACACCAACCTCTTTGCCTCTCGTAGGCGTTTATATATTCCGAAGTCATAAACTGACTTATGAGCGCGGTCTTGCCCACTCCTCGAGAGCCCATCAGGGACACTGTGTGCGACGTGATGTCGTCGCAGTCATTCTGTCGCTGCTGTCGGTCGTGGTCGTGATGGTCGTGATGGGCGATCGGCGGCGTGCATTCCTTGGTACAATCGTCTTCGTGGGCCAGGCTGTTGCTTCTCGACCGACGTCTCCTGAACGAATCGCCTCTGTTTATGATACCTGCGGGAAACGCGTCGGCGTCATATTGTGTTTACACTACGCAGTATCTAATTGTTGGGGATATAGTATCCAAGGGATCCCGCTCGTTTCCGGTGTATTTTTCATCGATTCAAATAAAACAACGCAAAACTACTTTTTGTTACGCTTACCTACCATATCATATACGCTCACAACGGAGTTTCGATTATGATAATCGAAAAACGTAACAAAGTGGAAACGTCAATTTAGGATGTTTTTTCTTCGTCCCTTCGGTCCTCGGAGAAATTAGTGGTTTAATATAATTGTTAAGATTTGAATGCAATTATATTGCATTAGAAAATACGATTCTGAGCGATTCTCAATACATTAAAATATATTATACTGATAATCCATTACGAGTGAAAATTACACATGTAATATGTACAAAATAAATTTCAAATTCTTACGATCAAAACTCAATTGGTAATCAAGAAATAAAAAAATTTTAAATAAGGGAAACCGTAATTTTGCCAATTTTCTGCTCCTCATGGAAAAAATTTAGGGAAATTCAAAAAATGAGCTAAATAAAGTACCAACTAGATGAAATTTGGTATGAAAAAGGGTATTTTATTTGTGGTCATCGGACCATTATTTTTATCCAACAAAATGTTTTCATAGATCAGAAATAAAAAAATTAAAAAGTCTATGAAAAAAAAAATTGTCAGTCATGATTTTCAAAATATTTGTAAAAAGATTAAGTAGTATATTAATAGGCTTCTATAAAATTTTCAATCCGATAAACCCAAAATTGTAGGTAATATTAATTTTTTTGTAAAAAGTTCATAGATCTATATTAGGCCAAATAATCAACTAATCTATTCCAAAATTTTACTACACTTGTATATTACCTATGTTAGTACTCAAAAAATCTTTTCAAGACCCTACGATCAAAACTCAATTAGTTATCACGATCTAATCGAATCGTAATTTTGGCCAATGTTTTCCATTTTTTTTGGTAGTGTTTCTTTTCCTAGGAAAAAACTTTTAAGAAATTCGAAAAATGAGTTTTATAACGTATCAAGATGATACGATTTGCTACCGAAAGCATACTCTAATTGTGGTAATCGGACAATTATTTCTACCCGAAAAAATGTTTTCATACATAAAAAAAAAAAAACATCTTTGTAGAAATAATACATTTCTCGCTCCGCTCAGAGTCTAAAATATTTTGGTCCAGTATTATTATTAAAAACACACCTTTTATATTTAATAGTTAATTACAATAACGTATTCTGTCAGTTTTACCGTAATGAATCATGGGTTATAGCTATTCGATTCTACGTATTGTGACTTGTTAAAAAGTGCGGTTATTACACTATAATCGATAATATTGCACAATACAATAAACTATCGAACTGACCTTTCGACGTGAAACTAAACGACCTGAGTCTGTACGAGTTCTCAGGATCTTCGGGTTCCGTGTGTTTTTTATCACCCGGTGGTACGTCCAAGAAAGCACCGGATTTTCTGTGGTTCAAGTTGGCTTTCCTGGAAGACGGTTTCCGTTTGAATACTCCACCGTCTGCAACAAGAATAATAATTTATTTTTTTTAATAATACTAAACTCGTAATTACATTCGCTATGAGAAATACAATATAAATGATAAAAAATACAAATTTTAAAAAATCCTCGCGGGTAAGCAACGGATTAATGGCGTGGCATTCAGCCAAAAATGCTCTCCAGAGTTCTCTCAGTCACGCACTATATATATAACCGTCTATATATAAAACCGAACCGACTATCCTTTGTCTGTTACACGGTAGTCGTGTCTCGTGTGCATATACTTGTATCTACTAGATCTGCTGGATTTCATATGAATATCAGAGTATTTATATATACCTAATATATTATAATTTCGTCTTTTGCTCTGGAATCACTTACCTAAAGAGTATTCATTTTTACAATTTTCATTTTTTTATATTTAAAATTTTAGATTCTGAGCGGAGCGAGTATTGGTTTTACAACGAATTTTTTTAAATTTTATTTTTCTTTATGTATGAAAACATTTTTTAGGGTAGAAATAATGGTCCGATTTCCACAAATATGGTAGAAATTTGCATCTAGTTGGTACTTATATATAATTTAATCTATTAACAAAATATTATAAAAATCGTGACTGAAATTTTTATTATGAACTGATAATTTCTTGAATTTTGTTTGTAGGGACTTGAAATTTATTTTGAATATTTACATAAGTAATTTACATTTAAAAAATGTTGAAATGGATTTTCAGTATAATATATTGTAATATATTGAGATTCGTTCAGAATCGTATTTATTTTCTAACGCAATGTCATTGCATTCAAATCTTAATAATTAAAAGAAACCACTAATTTCTCCAGTGGATCGAAGAAACGTAGGATGGACGTCCAAAACTCACCTTTCCGATTTTTTTTTATACCTATTACGAGTACAGATATAATGATTAAATTAAAATTATAAAAATCCATAATTCCCGTTCCTGTGGATTTAGATCAATATTTAAAGATCAAATAATAAAGGTTTGGAAATTTGGTAGGTTAAATTATTTGAAAGGAGATTTTTAAAACGCCACGTTTTTGTGCAAAATCGTCTAATTTTGAGTTAATATTTCGATATTTTTTTTTAGTTTTTCAACCAAATCGATTATAATATATTATGTTGTTCCAGTAATGTCCTAAATATTTACATAATAATGTTTTGTATTTCGTTAAAAATCGATTGCTAGAAAATGTAAACATGAATATAATATTATTAACTATAATTTTTAAAGTAACAGTAAGATTTTTGAATGTATTTAGATTCAACGTTCAAGGGAATACTACATTTAAAATACAAATCTGTTCACGTTTAAAAATACAAAAACTAAAATATCAATTCTACGACACGTTGTAATAAATATTTAGTGGTATATTTCGGTGATAATGTTTGATCAAGATTTTCTTTTTTTTTTATATCGTTTTCCCTTTTATAATATTTCTTTACGTTTATGGAGACCTTTGGATAGTTTCTATCCCCGAGAAGATGCCTCTTGAATAAGTACATAGATACGTGTTTTATATGTTTTTTGCAACATGTTAAGTGTGCTTGCAATATTATTTGTTTAACGTACATCGATCGACGATTTGTACTTGTACATTTGTGGCTCGAGAGGAGAAAATAAAACAAATAACAATCATTATATCGACGGTTTTGGCACAATCCCATTATAAATATACGCCGTCTCCCGTTTCATCTGTACTACGGTCATGTTTCTGTTAATGTTATCGTTATCGCGTGTAAAGAAACAACTCGGCCCTGAGAGTGTTGAAAACTAATAGGCTTTAAGAATAATGCATTTATATATATATATATATTTATATAGGTCACTTCTAAGAACTCTCGTTTTTTTCCGTTATAGCTGCATGTGTTTGTTTAATATTAGATGATTTCGGAAAAAATCATAAAATTGTTTTTCATAAAAAAATAGAGGTAGAAGATAAAATTATCGCAGAAACGTGATAAAATATATTACAAAAGTTATAATTGTTTGCTTTACACATATAAAGGTTTTTTTTTTATTAAATAATAATAAATTCGAAAATCCTATTGTGATCGCAAACATGATCCATATATTATAGTCATATAATTTTGAAAAATTGTGTGACAATTTCAGATGATCTTTATTAGTCTGTTGTATAATGTTCTATTCTTTTATTACCTACGTTTTTCTATAGAGTTAAAATAAATAAAATGTAACTTTTAACCGATTTCAGATACCTTTCCCGCACGAGTATATTATTATTGTCTCCGCGGAACAAAACGACGACGATGCAGACGTATACGACGTATATGATGTTTATTGTTTTTTCTCCTTCGTTGTCGTCGTATTTTTAGAAAATACGACTACAAGAGTTTTATTAGAACACAAACTACGTGTATAATGGTGTGCGATATAACATCACCTTTATATATTATGTGTACGTTTATTACTACTTTATAGCTGTTGTATGTCTCGAAGATGTCTGAAAGATTATAATATACGCTTTTCGGTTTAATTTCCAGAAAAACGCAACATTGTCAGATGTCAAATATTTTTCTGTCTGGAAAATATATATTTTATAATAAACAATATTATGAACTTCGTGATAAATACTAATTAAATTAAATTATTTTACATAATATAGTATTTATTAACAAATAAACAATTAAATAGTGATAGTAAGTAGATACTTTTGCTGTACTACAATTATGTTTAATATCTCGATATAAATAATAATTTTAATACATTTTAAGTAGATTGTAAGATTGTACCTACATGTATAATAGACTGTAATTTTATATAAAAAGAATTCAGATTATATTATATAATAAAGCACGACATATAATATTATCCTTAATAAAAATTAAAATATTAAAAATTTAATCACTAAAAGTCGAATAAAATCGTATTGTAATTCGTACCACATAAGATATTAACATTGAGTTTTATAACTTTCGTCTTAGTATACCAATATTAATTTTTATAAGATCGGATGTCGGTTTCTCAAAGAAGTACTTATTGTGTTTTAAAAAAGAATATTTTTACATGACTATACAAGTGATTAGTCTATAATTGCATTTTTATAATTTTTAATGTAAAGATTTTAAGCCAACTTTAGCATATAGTATTGTGTGTTTGTATATTTATTGTTTTCTCTACTGAGGAAGAATTCAAAACTAATTATTACTTAATCATGTACAATGTAATTGATCGTTATTATACAGGGTTATCATAATTCCATGTAACAAAAATATTGGAGATAACATTGAAAACGTACGCGATTCTATTGGTTTTTGTAATATACAATTTTAAACACTCAAAGTAAGTAATTTTGCTGTGGTGTATTTAGAATTAATTTTTAGTGGATGATACAATCGTTCAAATCATTCATTAAAAATAATAATACAATTATCTTTATTTAATTATAATAGTTTTAAAATGGATTATAATTAAAACACTAATTAAATTTGTAAATTTGTAACGAATATCAAAGACGTTTTAATCTTTACATTAATCTCGAAACCGATGAAAATATCATAATATAATTATACAGAGTGTTTAAAGTGGTTTTTCTTCTTCTTTTCGTGTCTAGTCATTTTTGCAGTTATATCTTTTTTTGTCCAGTAGTTGCCAATTTTATATTGTTGTCATTAATCTCATCCACATCTTCTTTGCTACAGGTTCCTTCAAAATTAGGGTATTTAAATATATATATATATATATTTATCTTGTCTTGTACTTTTCCACATTCACACTTGTTATCCTCTGATAATCCTCATTTGAACAAATTCTTTCTAGTTCATCCGCATTCCGCTTTAATTCTTTGTTTTCAAGAGGTTCCAGGGAATGTTTTCCCTTATTTAATTATTCTTTTGGTTCTATTACTACCGTGTCATTATCGTTATCCTTATGTTTTGTCTACATCTATTTACTCTTTCCTGGTCTACTTCTACTTCAATTACGTTATAGTTGTATTTAGAAAACTTTTCTTTCATTTCAATCGAACTTTGCTAGTACCTTATGTTGTATATTGGGTGTCTATGGTCAGCTTTCGCTTTTGTCCTTTCGATGTCTGTAGCGATATCACGTGTAATTTGTGGTAGTGATATATCACTAAGCATATAAACATTTTATTTTTCGGTATGTTTTAAATATCCCCTGATTATTCGGCGTAGTATTTCACTATTTTCTTTTTCGTAGTATTCACTGTTTTGATTTGTACAGATTTCCTTCACGCTGGACAAGCGTATTCTGCTGTAGAGAAATACCGTTTCATGGCTGATATACGTAGAATATCCGGATTCGTTTCCCCTTTTGAAATCTACTATTTTTTGTATTAATCTATTCCTTGTGTTTACTTTTTTCTGTGTTTTTTCACAATATTTCTTATAGGTAAGTGTTTGTATTAAAGCTGGTGGGAATTGTAAATGTTTTCAATGATATCTCTATTACTTTTGTTACGTGAAATACTGATCACTCTGTATGCACGCAAAGTCGTAAACATTGAAATTATTATAATCCTGTGTTTGTTATAAAAAGTAATGAGTTAGCTTTGTGGAGATGTATCATAAATACTATTATTTATCAATATTTTTTCCATTGAATCGCATTAAATAATATTTAATATCTATCGATGTTGGAAACGATTAATGGATTAATGGATTGTCTATGGTTTTTTAGTTTTTATATAAATAAAAAGAAGAATTAAGTGAAAATGATGTTATAGCAATATTTATCAAAATTCGCCTAGAAAAATGCGGTTCAAAGATTGGATTAAGTAAAATTACAATATGTGTATATCTATATTTCGATTAATTATAATATTAATATATATATATATATATATTTAAAAATTTATAGCAAAAAAGTTTAAATGTTTAATTCTTTTGCTTTATTTATATTTATATTGTAATACAAATTATTTATTCGTAGATTGATAACAACAATTTACTATTATTATATTGTTGCCTTTGTTCATCAATAACTATAGCATTAAGGTGTATATAGTTTCTCCAAGTCAACATCCTGACTGTATGTATGCAATCATCGTATATTATATAGAATTAATGGATTATACGTGAAAATTATATATCTGTGCATAAAAATTTGAATATTTACTCTCTACAGTCTCACGGTCGACTTGGTTGTTGTGTTATTCAAGTTGATTACATCTACGGCGAACAATTTAAACTTTAGAGTAGGTATAATATTTTACTCGTATATATCTATACAAACACGCCGTCTGTCGTTGTCGGAGAAGTTTACTGACCATCACTTGTTCAACATTTCGAATAAACATCACTTATAATATGCAGGTATGCCTTAAAATATTTAATATTATTACGTATTTGAAATAAATATTATATATTGATTTATAACTTTATAGGTATATTATGAAAACAACTTTTAGTTTAAATCTTAAAAATATTAACGCTTAAAAATCTATCACAGTTACAACTCTAAATATTTTTAAAACTAGTGTATTTCTTGAAAAATTTTAAACATTCCTAGGGTGTTCCCAAAATGTTTTTAAATTAAAAGATTATCTATATTAAAGTTCAATTTAAACACAATTTAAAAAAATACTAAAAATACCTTAATTTTAATGTAATTATTCAAGAAATTGAAAAGTATATTTTGAGTTTTGGAAACGTGTTATGTAACGACTATATATTATATTAAGTTCAAAAACATTTATAATTAAACCGCGAGTATTTTTAGCCAAAAGCGTAAAAAGAACAAAACGTCAAGTATGTTAGGATGAGTAAATAATTACCAATGTTTTGCTCGTAAAAAATAAGACGTAGTCATTAATAAAATCTGTCGTGAGTAATATGATTTTTAATATACTCCAATGTGATCGTTGGGTGAAAGTAGTGTTTTTAAATTATACATGTGCCTAAGTATACTTATTTGTATTAAAAAAAAACAAAATAACTCGTAAGATATAAATGTGTGTTTTAAGTCATCTAATAGTTTATTCCTTAAGACGACGTTGCATACATTCTTGTACAAAAATCGTTTTTTTACGTTTATCATTTACATTGCGAAAATGTACATATGTATATATATATATTATATAAATAAATAAACTATACGAGCAAAAATATTTTACTACCTATTTTTGTAATTTGAAAAATAATTTAATGAATAGCAAAAAGAAACAATATCATAAAAAAAAGAAATAAAATGCATTTAACATGCCAAATATCCGTCGTCTCAACAAACTACTTAATATAATATAAATTATATATATTTTTTAACGCGTGTCTTGTATTTGTCTCAAGCTAGCATAGAATATGTTCTTGTTCACTTTTTGCGTTAAAAAATGTTTTTTTTTGTACAAAAGCGAAAAGTAAATGTTAAAAAAACGAGGACAAACGAACGTTTTTCTCGTCCGTTGGACTGAAAAAAACTATTTAATGTCGAAAACGAAAAAGGTTTGCTCTTTCTTATCAGTAGAATTTAATAATAATAATAAAAAAACTAACCAAAAAGCATCTCCCTCAAAATTTAAATTAAATATAATATTATACTTTTGTAAGTACTTCTCGCGCGTGGGCGGCGTATTAAAAATCACGTCAAAGCAACAGGCGTTTTCTCTTCTCCCATAACAAAATAAAAAAAAACTCTTAAAAACGGGTATTTTAATTATTAATATTATTTATCCCGTTCTGTTCGTTGGTTTTAATGAGCAGAAAAACACAAATTTTCTCGACAAACTGCACTCATTATAGAATACTAAAATATTATATTTTACACAGAATATCTTGTTTAGAAATAATTTTCTCTTTGTCTTTAAAATAGTTTAAGTGTATGTAATTAAATAGAAATAGTTATGATTAGAAAAATAATATTTTAGTATTTCAAGAAAGAAACGTATAGTATTATAATATATTAATATATAGTATTGGATTAAGATTGATCAAGGTAGCTGATGACGTGAGAAATTAGATTTCACCCCCAAAAATGTTAGTATTAATTGTTTTTAATGAAATTTTCAATTTTAAGTAGCTATATTTAATAAAAAATAACAGATTCCTATTGAGGGAGGGTTTTGGGGTTTCCCTTTACTCCCGAAATTTTAAAGAAAGTATGTAATATAACAAATATTACAAACTATATAAATTAATATATTGTACAATTACAGTTTATTTAAAGTATTGGTACATTTAGAAATTATCATTAAATTAATAATATAATTATGTAGTTTTATGCGTATATTAAAAATATTTTAAATCCCCTCTGAAGAATGATATTATTAATTTTGTTTTGACAAAAAAAGACGAATAATATTTCTTAAACTGCGTTAGCTCTGAGTTGCCGTTTTCGTCAATCACACTCTGACTCTATAGTAAAAGTAAAAGTAGTAGTAGTATAAATATACTAAAAATATTCAGATTTTCGTCGACTGATTTCACAGAGTCTGCCAATAAGATGTAATAGTCTCGTTTGGTTACTGTCGATCGTGTTATTTACTTTTCATTATATACAGGGTAATTTTTTTTTTTCTTATAACGAGCCAAATATATTTAAATAATTGCCTTGTATTGTTCTTTTTCACTCTTCTTTAAAAATTCTATCAAAATACTTTTATAAATAATAAAGTTGAATAAGTTAAATATCCACGTGTCAATTATTTCCGAGAAAATATCAGAACGTGAAATAATTATAAATTGAGGTTGTTTTTAAACAATTTAAAAACTTGTGAAAGGAGAAAAAAAATGTTTAAAAAATAATATGAAAATTGTCCGAATTACTCTTGTACGATCATGATAGATCAGAGATCGTTTCTTTTCTCCAATCCGTATTGTAAAAATATTTGATTTTTATACTTCAAACGATGAATTTTGATCCTATAAAATATTATATTATATTTTCATAAAACATTATATCGTATTACATAAGTAAATTCTGACTAGAACGAGAAACTTTTTGAGATATTATTACCGCATTGTACAAACATTAGAAATTGGACTCCGGCAGCGGTACTTGGTCATAATTTTACTTTACACATTTACGTTGATTCGTTGAATGAGGTCCCAAAACAATTCATAGATGTAACTAGGGGTTTCTTTTTGTTAGAATGTCCTAATATACATATCATTTTTAATAATCACACATACAAAAACTAAAAAAAACAAACCATTTTAGGGAGGGCTAAAATGGTTTAGTTAGAACTAAGTCAAACTCTAGTTACGTCCATGCTTATATTTTTCCATATTTACAAAAATTGATTTAAAAAAAGGAGAGGTAGTTTAGAAAGTATAGAACAACGAATATATTTAAATTAAATCGACGGAGATATTAATTGTTGTTTACGTACATACAAACGGTTTGGTTATACGCCCATAAATCATCATTAAGTAGTAGATACCTACCGTATATGAACCAAATTGTAATTTTGTGTTTACTCAACCGTATACCATAGATTTGGGTTATCGACAAAAAAGCACAACACCGGATTTGATTATGTTTTTTTTTTTGTCTTTAACGGGTTTCATCAGAAATACTTTGGAAAATTGCGTTCAAATGTTTTTTGATGTAGACAGTAATGATATATCTATGTATGTAAATATGCAATCGTATAATGTCCCATCTTCAGTGATGTTCCATTTCAGTTTTTTTTTATCCTAATAACCTACGACCTAGATAATAAATACATATTTTTTCGCTTTTCGACGCATAAAATTGCGTATAAAATATCGATGATTTTTTGATATTTTTGTTCAGTACGAAGCTCATTTATCAAAATGTTGTATCGTTTAAATTAAAATTTTTTTAATTAGCCATTTTTTTTTTTTTTTAATACTGTCATTTCATTGGACGTTTTAATTAACTAATATATACCATGGTTA
This sequence comes from Eriosoma lanigerum, assembly GCA_013282895.1. NCBI lineage: Eukaryota > Metazoa > Arthropoda > Insecta > Hemiptera > Aphididae > Eriosoma > Eriosoma lanigerum. The sequence continues at coordinate 8,611,259 of CM023359.1, read as the reverse complement.
GACGATTCGTTCAACCTCGGGTCGCTGTAACCGCTGCGCACGCTCGTCCTGCTGTCGCTGAGGTGCTCGTGCTGAGTGCTGTGTACGGCCGCGGCCACCAGTGCTTTTTTCCTGATCGACCGGCCGCCGCTGGTGCGGGCGCTCTGCGACCGGACAGCTGGCCTACGGTGCTTGCAGTTGTCCTCAGCTGCGGCCACGGCCGCAGCACCACTTACCACGTGTCTGTGCGGCGGTGGCGTGGACGCTGTTGCGACGCAGGCCATCAGATGTTCCGTGCTGCCGGGCGGGAACCCGAACGCGCATATGGACGCCGATCGGCCTTTGTTGTTGTTGTAAATGGCCTGTTGTAGCAACATGCCATTGTCCTCGTCGGCCATATTGTTATGAAAGCAGTGAAATTATTATATTATAAAAATTGGTTGTGTCCGATTCCAAAAATCTATAACAAACAAAAACAAAAATCGATAAGATTTTATCTGAAAATTCCATCAAATTATTTAATCGAGATATTATAACCATAATAAGGTACATTTGTACCTCATAATCTCGTTTGAATTCCTTATCAGTTAATCATCGCAATATTATATGCTCAAAAGTCAAAAGTATTTTTTATTGCTAACAATATTACTAATATGTTTGACTTATAATTACATTATTGCCGATAGCCTATAGGTACCAAGTGAAAACAAAAACGATATTTTGAAATGCATAATATAGTGGCTTAAAGTGAAAATGTTGTAAGTAATTTTTGACGAAGTGTATAAATCCTATAAACGTAAATGTGTTTTTTTTTTTAATGTAATACTAAAAGGGTAAATAAATTTACAATATATTATATTAAATAAATAATTTAATATAAATTAATTATATTTTATTAATCTCTCCTCTCATATATATAATTGGAAAAAATGAAAACTGCTTTCGTCAAAAATGTACTTACAATTTTAATTATGTATTTCATAAATACTATTATCATATTGATCATTAATGTGTGAATCAAGTGTATTTAAACCTATGAGTAGACTGTAGGGGCGTATCAATTAATTCTAATTACAATGTATTAACTTGATTGAATGATTTTGAAAATTAAACTATGGGGAAAGTTATGTTTATAATTAACAAATAACCAAGTATTTTAGTTGAGATTATTTGGTTTGTAAAAGTTTTGAACAATTAAAAACTTCTATCTTGGTACCTATCTATCATTTATATCTAAAATTATCCTTAATTGTCCCATAGTTTTGAATAATAATTATTACACAAATAATTGTAACATTTATATAAAATCTAAATATACGATATGTCGTATATTTACTTTAATTTGCATCAATTTTTTCCATCTTCCAATGATGGAAGTTAAAAAAATAAATCAAAAAGTATAGTTATTATTTTTATTTCAGTAAATATGAGTAATGCGTTTTATAATGAAAATTACTTAATAGAAAATAAATATTTTGAAGATAAACATATTATGTTAATATCTAAAGAAAGTTATTGTAGTTATTAAAAAAAACGGGAAAAAAAGAAAAATTATTGTTACTTTTTTGTCTATCCTATGATCACCGTTATAGTTATTAATTTCTTATTATAATATTATAATGTTGTGATTTTCTCGTATATTATACGCGTTTCGACGAAAACACTATTAATTATGCATCATAATAAAATAATGTTAGAATACGAGATGACGTTACATTATTTAGGTATATATTGTATATATATTGTATTTCAGGGGATTTGTCAAGCGAATATTCTAACCGTATTATACCACGTAATCATTTATGTTGATGGACGGCACTTTGTGTTTTTGTTTGGCATTCGTCGACTGACTTACATAACTTTTGGAAAACAGGCAAATAACTAGTGACTTCGCCAAACATTTTTACCAATTGCATATTTATTTATTTTCATTAATAGGTATAAATTGTCGGAATTATTTTCATAAAATCACAATATCAGTATATTTTTATCTACGCGTTTGAAACATTTAAAATAATATTGTATTCACCAATAAATAAAACATAATATAATATAATTTTCTGATTGTTCAAAACTAGTGATTTTTTTTATCTATTATTCGTTTTTGGAGAATATTTGTTGGCTCCGTTTACGCCCTTATACTGGCGTGTTTATTCGTCTCTCATTCGTCGCGTCAATAAATAGCCATTAATCATCACGTCCTTAAAAATATGAAAGCGTTTCATCCAAACGATATTAATCCTACGGACATTGTCAATTTGTTTTTTAATGTTCAATCATAATGTCATTTATGTCCTCGTGTCGATTTTATTTTGGACCTCATCAAAAGCTTACCTTTCTTTGAAAAAGACATTCATTCATTTTCCAAGTATGTACTACGTTTTGTCGTTTTCTTGAATGACATTTAAATTCGATCAATCGAAAGGATTTCGTATGAAATAATTGTGTGCGCGAAACGTCTGAGTGAGATTGAATATATTTGATGCCACACGAGCTGTCAACAAAATATAATTTAGAAACGTCCAACAGTACTACTGAGGCAGCATTGATTTTTCTTTGTCGCCATATGGTCATCAAATATTTATTAATAATACAAACATATATATAATTAAATCATCCAACGCGAAGTTTTTTTTAAGATAGTTTGATTGAAAACAATAATAATCTAAAAAAATAAGTCTTATTTAAATTTATTATGGAGAAGTAAGTGAAAGAAAAACACAATTTACCACAAAATAAAAGAGTTAATAAAGACGCGTGTATAACATACTACTTTTAAGATTTTTTATATTTGTATTTCTTGGACGAAAAATAACAATCGTTTGGTTGTTATATCTTAATAAGTTGTTTTTGTAATATCTGTTATTGAAATTTATAAAAATTAAACACGAACACTAAAGAATTCAAAACGTGATGGATCGTAAATTTATAATAATAATAATGATATATTCACGGCGTATTGAATAATAATTTGCATGAAAAATAAATATAAATAAAAAACTAATGGAAAAAACGGTAAGACAGTTAAAAAAATATACAATCACCGCTCCTAATTCATTTAGATTTTAAAGCCACAATCATGTGCCAACTGACAATTACCGTTTTGACAGAACATTTGTACGAATGGAGAAATTGGCTATATGTATAAAAATAAGTCAACATCGTCGACTACAATGCCAGAAAATTAAGTAATTTCCAATCTAAATAAAATATATTTTGAATTTATTTCGTCATAGGTATATAATGATTATACTTGATTTTCTCAATTTTCGTTTATAATTTATGAATTTCAAATTAACGTTTTTATCAGTAAATTGTTATCATTATTCAATGTAGTAAAAATATTATATAATGAGACCCGTGCTGTATGTATTTACTTGATAAATTCAAATATTAGCATAAATCTGAAGTAAAAAAAAATATTTATTTTAATATAAGTTATATTATATTAAAAGAAAAAAACAAATACATGTACGTTTATTTCATACAATTATTTTGTTTTAAAATAATCGAGATTGATAAAAAGATTATAACGGTTCGCTTACTTAAAATTATAAAAGATGGGAAGGTCGATACCTTCGTCCTTTCGGTCCTCGAAGAAATTAGTGGTTTATTATAATTAAAATTTGAATGTAATGATATTGCATTCGAAAACGCGATTCTGAGTGAAATTCAATATTATACATATATTAAACTGATAATTTGTAACAAAATTTTATCATGTATTTTAAATACATATGAGAATGCTCAAAACAATTTACAAGTTCTGATAATAAAAACTGCATTAGTTATCACAAAATGTTTAAAATCAAATTCACGGCAACGGCGATTTTGCCGTTTTCCTGTCATTTTTTGTTAGTTTTTCTTATCCCGAGGAAAAACTTTTGAAAAATTCAAAAAATGAGCTAAATTAAGTACCAATTAAATTCATTTTTTAACCGGATGCATATCCTACTTGTGGTAAACGGACCATTATTTCTACCCGAAAAAAATGTCTTCAGACATAAAAAAAACATCTTTGTAATACCAATAAATCTAAAATATTATTATTGTATCTTATATTTGATATGTATTCGTAATATTTCTTTATCTACACATTGTAAATTTCAATATGTATAAAGAAAATTAAATAAATGAACATCACATTTTTATATAGTTTATGTCTTTACCCTTCGTCGTATTACATAGACAATATTTGGGACATAAAATATGTACTCGTATAGTAGTTTGAAGGGAAAAGTTATAAAACATAATATTATTATTTATGGTTTAAAAGAGTGGGCACATAAAATAGTATGACAATTAAAATGTTATTTTTATTTCTAAATTGTTTTTTCCAAATGGCACGGGGCGACACGAATTAACGTTTTACGACTTTCGCATACGTCCAAATCCAACAAAATAATTATTAAGTCGTTGAGTCGTTCCATATTTTTTATTATTATTGCCATTCGTCGTATTGGAGGACACTGTGAAGTATATTTGTAATAATATAATATGATGTACGTGTTACATAGGTGTATGAATACTTAGATTAAATGCACGTCTATCACGCGTGTTGATGGAGTGATAGTGTGGAGAGGTTTGGCAAAAATTCGTATAATATAATATTAAATTAGTTTTTCGCAGTCGAAAAAACCATTTGGCAAACTGTTTTTTTAGGTTGAGGTTATAAGTACTGAATCTAACCAAAAATCGACCGAAAATGATTTTCATCGAAATAAAATATCGTGGTTGTCGGCCTTGACAACAACACTTTGTCAATGAAAAATACGGAAATGATATTAAAATGAAGCAAAATTTTCGCACTCTTCGATCGAATGAGATGATCTAGATGACGAAGAAACGCATTCAATAGACGACACGTGTTTCCGGTTTCTGCAGCTATTGAATTTTTTTTACACCACTATATACATACATTATATTATTGTGCGAAAGAACACACTACGTTGGGTGTAGTTGTCAGCAGCAACGCGGGACAAGACAAGTAGAAATACATTATATACACATTTTTTTTGAAAATATACACTAGTGCGTATTATTGTAAAAAAAAGGTTGCCAACATGCTTTCATGGTTCGCGACTTATGATTTATTGAATAATAGCTAATTTTGCATTCAGTAACTGCTTGAAAAAATGATATAACATAATATATCTAATTGGTTTACATATTTATTGAAATTTCATAATGAAATTAAATGGCATAGTTACCGTTTTATAGTGCCTAAATTGGAGCAACAAATTATTATTTATTACTCGTTTCTCATTGTACTTATTCATAACCGTGTTGATCTATGCGAATACGAGTAAAATATATACTATTTATAAAATAAACCCGTATGTTTTACCTTCATCGAGTACACGGCGAACGTGTCCATTAGACGTTGAAAAAAGAACAATAATAATAAAAAAAAATCATGTTAACCGCGGACAATCAATCAAGTAAATACTGCGTAGGAGTTCAGAGTGCAAACCATTTATCAGACGACGCGTAACACGCGTTTTAGCCTAAATAACATTATCATAACTATTAAATTAAATAATAAAGTGTAGTTGTTGTTTAATATTAATTGAAAAAACAAAATTATGATTTTATTTTGACATTTCAATAGAGAATCATTAGAAAAACGTGGGTGCATCTGCATACTGGGATGTGGCTGTAGGCGTTGCTAAGAAAATTAACAGGGGATGCACTATCTTTAATTACAATACCTACCTACTAACTTGAGGAATTAATCATTTTAATCGGCTTGTGTAATGATACGCTAAAATGTGGTTAAAGGTTATAACTATCACATAACTAAATAATCTAATACTGATAACTGATCTCTATTTATACAAAATAAACCTACAAATATATTCTGCTTGTAAGAATACACTTGAAAAGGATATCAAATTTATATATAATGTAATCAAAAAATGTCTACAAAAACTTTGACCGGCTAAGACGGCTTTAATTGTTATTGTTGAAAAATATTCTTTTTTTCATATACTAGTTGTGTAAAATACATTTTCATTTTCATTTCACTGGTCCTTGTTTTTAATTTTTTTTTTAAACTAGGTGTGCGAGTACACCTTTATCCATCTCCCTCCTCTATTGTTTCCTATGCATGTACATTGTACCTTTAAAGTTTATAGTTATGATGACGAGATCATAGATAATAAAATAATGTATATCGTGTACTATTTAATAGTTAATGATAATAATAATAATACAGTTTTAAGGTTATATGGAGTCATTATTTAAAAAGAAAAATGTCTCGTGTAATCTGTCTCTCTCAAAATATATATAAATTGAAAAATCATAAAAAAACGCGATCCCGTAGGTATGCGTGTCCTCTCCATTTCTTTATTATCTATGGACAAAGTACAGAAAATAGAGTAAAATTGTTTATACGTTGCTGATTATTACCAATATGAATAGGTAAGTGTTAATTTCAGGGGTTGAAAGTTGAAACTAAAAAATTATTTTAGATTTTGATTTTGAATTCAGATAACAATACTCAATTGTTTCCTATTTCGATCTTAATTACGGACCGATTCAATTTTTTCCGGTTTCGATTTTGAATACTGGTTTTTAGTATATTTAATTTTTATTTTGGATACTGGTTACAATTATTTATTTTTACATTTTTAGATTCTGAGTGAAGCTCAGAATGTATTGGTATTAAAATGAGATGAGATGTAATTTTTTTTTGAATTTATAAAAATACGAATTCGGTTAGTAAATATTATTTATATAACATAATATTATAAGCTATAATAATAAATTTAATATGTTATTAATTTGCACATAATTATATATTTTCTGTTTTGATTTTCGTATTTTTTTTTTTTTGATTTTGATTTTACATACCGGTGTTCAATGTTTTCTGGTTTTAATTTAATTTGAGATACCAGTATTCAATATTTTTCGTTTTCGATATTAATTTAAATTCTGATATTCAAATTTTTCCGGTTTCGATTTCGATTTTATAACAGTTAGGTTAGGTTTATTAATACTTTAATTCGTTTTTCGACTAGAATTTACATTTGAATGGTTGATTACCATACAGTATTTTCGATCGGTACTGTGTTGGTGAGTAACGAGTTACATTTTTAATTGAATTGGTTGTTCGAATATCCGGCGAGGGGATCGTTTATTATTGTGCGTATTAATATATTACACGAAACGCACTTTAGGTCATATTGTATAATTATTTTATAGTGCAATTCGATAAACAAAATCGGTTTACAATCGATTAATCGTACGGCTGTCGTTCTAGATTACCTGTTTGATGCAGGACTGCAGCGTGTGTACAATATATTGTATATATTATTATACAAATCGGTATTATTATCTTATATCCTCCACTGTGTTTCGTCACTGGTGGATTTTGCACCGTTTCGTAATCATCGGAAAAATGAATTTCACCCCCGTCGGGTCATCGTATATTGTCGCGCGCACCCTCGCGACCACCGGTAGTTACAATACGTTGCGATACGAAAGAGATTACAGAGTCTTTAGTCCGCGACCACTGTTTTATTTTCACGCACGGAGGAGTAGGTACAAAACACAATAATTGATTATCGGGGTACCGACCGTCGCGTCAATATAACAATATACACGATTACATTTATTAATAATTATAATTAAGTTACAATTATTGTATTATAATATGAGTGTACATCAACTGGCACACGACCGCGGTAACGGTCATTTAATAAAATTATGACCGCGCGGTATGTTATATACGCGTTTCGTCGGACGCGCTTGGAACTGCGGAAGCGAAACTGACGCGCGATAAAAGCGGCGTCCTCCTCGCCGCTGTATGTCGCCGACAACTTTTGCGGTACCGTTCTCGTGTCGTCGTCGTCGTCGTCGTTTGTCGGACGCGAACGCAGTGTTTATAAATAATATATTATATAAGCGTATGATAATAATAATGTCGGGCTGGCGCGCTCTCGTTTTTTTTTCTTCTTCTTCTTCTTCTTCTTCTTCTCCTCTTTAATTTTAATCCGTTTCGAGTTCGGTAACCCGACGACGAGAATATAATAATATGTATGTATAATATTATTTTTTACGTAGAGGAGGTACCTACGCACAGCTCCGACGATAGCTAAAATGAATCACGCCGAGCGCCGGTTAGATGACGATTACGCGTCCGTTTTCGAGTAATCCGTAGCATATGGTCAGTAGAACGCCAAAATATCTTAGGCGAAATGTTTATCAAAAATTATGTTTTAATACGTAGTTATTTATACGAAAAATGATGCTAAATAAGTTTTAAAATTGAATTAGTTCAACTGGATTTTTCATAGTTTTCTTTTTTTTTCTTTAAAAAAAAAAAAAAAAAAATTTAACTTTATCTTGAACACCAGATAATAAGATAAATTATTATAATATATTATTATAGATCAAACTCATATTTTAAGCTATTAGTCTGTTATAAAATTAGAAGTATCATAATTAAGGTGTCAAATTAAATTTTAAAATGTTTTTTAACTTTGTTAGAATATTTGACAAATAATGTGATATACTCTGTCTTTCTATTGACGAATTATATACTGATAGAGGACATCAATACAATATAAATACGAGTGATTTATAATACTTTTTTAGGTTATATGGGGTGGTTATTTAAATATAGAAAAATGACCCATATCGTCTGTTTCCCTCTCGTAAAACGTACATCGAATATCGGTGTCTTCTCTTCCCTAAAAAAATTGCATTTCCGTAGGTAGTAGACTAGTAGCCAGTGTCGGTCTGGCTATTCAAGGGCCCAGGCAGTACTTTATTTAGAAGTTCCCCAACCCCAATCACTAAAATATAAATTATTCTTATTATTAATATATATATATATACAACTATATAAGATGTTTTACAAAAAACCAAATTAATAAACAATATTGTGTTGCTCTGAAAATTAAAATTTATTTACATTAATTTTTTATCTTCTATTTAACTATATACAATATTACCTTACCTAAAAATTGAAGAAACGATAATACAAATTTATTATTATTACTTTATTCTTATAATCTTATTAAATAAATAGTATACAAAATAATTATTATATTTTAAATCAATGTGTTATAATTATTTATTAGTTAATATATTGATATTACAATATTATGGACTATGGTTAAGATTATCAATAACATATTTTATCACAATTATTGTTATGAATAATATGTATACAATAATATTATCAATATTATTAACATTCTATATCTGTCTCTATAAAATAAAAAAATACTTTCACTCTAAATTCTTATGTAAATTTTATTTAATATTCAACTTTAGAATGGTTTATTATTTTATATAAAATTATATACATTATACATAAGTAAAGTAAATAAATGTGCACATATTTAATATATTATATTTATATTACATTAAAATCCTGGTCACATAGGCGTAAATTCATCTTGAAGGAAAGGGTTTAAGGGTGCTTAAATAAAATTATATGCATTATAAGCCTACGAGTTCTACTAACTACCCACAAACCTTTTTGAGAACGTTAATTTTATGTCTTAGGGTACTAAAGACCCTTAGAACCCCCACAATTTGCGTCTAAACTTGGTCATTTCGTTTGATGATTTTGATATGTCATCTATAAGTTTTCTCTACATTTACTGTTATAACTTTTTCTATAACCAAAAGTAATAGTGATTCTAAATGTTACCGATTGAGTGTTGATCTTAATTTAATTTTTATTACTTTTAATTCAGAAAATACTCTTTTACAAATTAGGTTGACTTAGGCCATTGCATTGTTTATTTAAAAACTTGATATAAGTTGTTGTTCATACTAGGTTGACAAAAAAGCTGGGTAACAATTTTAAAAGCACAACAACTAAATATTTCCAACAGGAAGTTAACAAGGTCGAGTTTATCATCAGGTTCAAATGTCATTAATTCAATTATCAATTGACTCGTTATTATACAATTATCATTGGGTTCCTACAAAAAAAAAAAAAAAAAATAATAATAAAATATAGTGGCCCAAGAAGCGATTTCTGCCTAGCTGCTTTGACCAGGCCGACACTGTAGTGTCCAGTGTCGCAGTAACTATATGCTTGTCATATCCATTTTTCTTTATTTTCTATCTGTATGTACCATAATTATTAGTATTATAAATTTATAAAAAATATTCTGTCCGGAAGAAGCACGATAACGTGGGGAATTTTTTATTCCAATATTTTACAAAAAATTATTTGATTTCAAACGTTTCTATAGTAGAATATTTACATAATATATAATTTTATATTATTATTGTCTCGATGACGAATATTATTATTTTTTATTATTAATTTACACAATATTATAGATCAGAAAGTGTATTATTTATTTAAGAAACGAATGAGTAAACGAGCCGTCGCGTCGTGTCATCGCGTGTAATGTGTATAAAAAATATTATATTTAAACGCTAAAATTGTAAACAGTGGTACGATATTTGTTTATAATATTAAAATAATACTCGACACGTCCAGGAAAAATCGTTTTTCTTTTGTGGAAAATAATAATTACTGTTTTACGTACAATATAGTAAGTGCCTACTTCATTTTATTCCTTGTGACTTTTCTCAATTCGTTACTTCATCAACGTACTTATTATCTTTGTCATAATAACTCGAGTATGTTTATTATGGGTATAAGTGTATAATTTGTTTTTTTTATATATAAATTTGTTTAATATATCTAACGCGTTTTTTTGCACCAAAATCCAAAATATTACCGCCTACCTTATCCAGCGGGCGAATAGTATGATAACGGAATTATATACGCACACGAATGATAAAACACAATGGAAATGCAGTTTGCATGTATCGTATTATTATTATTATTATTATTATTATATCAGTCGGAGAACAAGAGAAATGTGCGAAATAATAATAACTATTATGTACGGTTAAAAAAGAGTGATTAATCTAGACAGCGCTCAATGACACCGAAAAATGACGAGTCTTAGCTACCGCGCGGCGTTGATGATGATAAAGATGAGACGTTGTGGTCAGTGTCCGAAAGAAATTATTTATGTCGTGTCTTATGATTAATTTCCGTCGAGTCGGATGCGCCAAATAATAATAATATATTAATTATACTCGTATTTTTTAATTTAATTTAATTTGGTTTTTTTTTTCACGTCCAAACGATACGCGACACCCTATATAACGAGCGTTTTTAATCAAAGTTTTGTAATTAGACGAAATTTTGATTGCTTGCGATATTGTCAAACGGTTTTTTTGTTGTTTTTAATAGTATTATTCACGCCCGAAATTGTTACAATATAATCCTTTTTATCGCTGTTGTATAATTTGTTTGATAAACCTAACCTTGTGCTGTGCAGTTATAACATCAAATTAGTTTGAAATGTATTCGCAAAAAGATTTACGGTTTTATTTGCTACGTTACTGTAATATAATTTATTGAACGTTGTTATACGTTAATCGGTAAACATTTTTCAAACAGTCAAAGCAAATAAAGTTGATTAAAATCAAAGTACCTATTAGTTAAAATATATATATATATACTGATTTCATTATCTGGATGTACAATATAATAATTTGTTAGGTAGCTATGTATATTATTATATTATAATTTATAATCTCTTTTTATACAAATAATATTGAATAATGATATAGTTGAATTACGTTTTAATATTTTTACAGCAAAAATTTAGATGCTATCGACTAAAATGAATAAATAATACTGCAAGCCGACTAGCCTGCCGATGAAAATCGTACGATTTATGCAAAATAAGATTCATTAGGTATTAAGGATAATAAAAGTCATTGTTGATCAACTGTAAGTTCCGTAATATATTTTATACACTCTTATTATAATAATATTATCATACAATTCTTATATCCGAATCTTTATATAAAAAAAAAAATTCTAAATTATTTGAAATTTTTATTTTTATTGTTATTACTATTTTTCAATTAGGTCAAGCCATAATAAGGTTAGTCTACTCAACTCGTATTTTCTAGGACGATATTTTGGTTCACATATGAAAATAACCTGTTAAAGTGTCGAAATCTCCAGACATGTATACACGACAGTGTCGATATATTTATAGTCACTGTTTCTCGCAAAATTCTGTTCTTGTTCGATTTACTTCTCATCGGTTTTTTCGGACACAATCAGCTAGCGTGTCGTCTAAAACTATTTGATATATACACGAGACTTATACTCGAGAACAACGAACAACTAACCTTTCCATGTCCTCCGTTACAAATCGACACTAATTCGTCTTCTGTCTGCAAGACTGCAGTATATTGGCAATTATTTATAGTTTAAAATGTATAGATCTGACAGAATTTTATGTTACAACAAATTCAATTTTAGAGAAAAAAACAAAACTATAGAAGTTCCCTTTTAAATTTCAAATATTAACCATAGGATTATAAAAATTCGTATAGATAGAAATACAAACAATTTGTACTTTTTATGCATATATTAAAACGAGAAAAGGTAATAATTGTATACAGTGAAGTAGTCACGTGTTTTTTCTAAATATTATGGATATCCACATAATATTATTTATTTCTCACAAGTGAGAAACAAAACGACAAACAATGAAATCAATTCATATCTAACATCTATAATATATTAATAGAGTGTAATTATTTCTAATTTAATGTTAAGATAAAAAAATATATTATTTTTCTTAAAATAAGTTTTTTAACAATTTTTTAGCAGAACATCTGAATAGATATTCAATAGGGATCCATTGAGTTTTCGATTAAATCAAACAAATTTTCCTTCAATGAAATAATATATGATTTTAAACATTTTATAGATGCGTCAAGTTGTTTTCATTGAGGAGAAAAAAACATCGTCTATGGCGACGACATAATAATAATACGTGATCAAAAATCTCACAATAAGTATATTATATTTGAAAAACGTTCATACTTAATAATATTATTATTGTTTTAACAATTCTACTCAAATGGGTAATCCGAAGAAAGACGGTAACCCGAAAATCCATTAAATATTTATCCGTGCGCAGTGTCGATAAAATACTGTATACATTTTATATTACACGTTTAATATATATATTATTTGTCAGCGATCGGTCGATCGATCAGTCATGTCGTCGTGCGGATATTAATAATATAATATTATATATTTATATTATTATGTACTTTATTTAACGAGTTTTGAACGAAACAAACAGTTTCACAACATAATATATTATTATATCGGTACTCGCAAAAGATGTTTTAACCGAATTACCAAAACATTTTTATAGAAATACAAATTACAAATTTCAAATTGAAATATTGATTATAAGCAGACTTGTGAAATTTCGTTTTTATATGCGTTTGCTAAGTAGATTTTATTTATACGCATATATGTCTCGTTACGCATTTCAATACTTGTATACAGAATGATCAAAGCTCAAAGGTAACATTTCTGTTAAATTTTCGTCCGAGTTTTAATTTTCACGAGTTGACCATATTCTACAGTTATCACCGGAGCTCGTAAGTCAATGTATTTGCGATCTTCAAATTATAATATCAACATTGCGCTCTTATTCGTAATAATAATATCATGATCCGTTTCCGGTCCGTTGGATAAACAAATATGACATTTTTCATTTTTAAGCGTCAAGTAAATATTTTCTCAACCTAATAATATTTACAAAATAAATACACATAGAATAATGAAAGTTAAACACCATATTATTATTAAAGTGCTCCTATACTATATTATTTTTTCAAGAAATCCCACTATTATTGTTTCGTTGAAAAATTAAAAATTAAAGAACTATGTCACAACAACTAATCACTTATAACAAGTATAGGTAATACAATTTGTAAAGTATTCGATTTTTCATCGTAGCATGCGAATCGTTTGTCGTTGTCTCATCATACTTAACTATATCGTTATGGGCCATTTGATGATGGCCCAGAGAAACGAAACGTACAAGTTTTGAACGCCCTGTATAATATCGTATGACGTGAATGTAAAACATATTATAAACTCGTGAATATAAGAAAACTAAAAACGTCATCAAATATATTTTATATTATATGATATAAAAATAAATATACGTATGATATATGAGCATAAATAGTTATGTATTATGTACAGCATATACATTTCTGCAGTAGTGGTAGCAGTCGACTAAATTACTTTGTCGATATGTTTTTTGTTTACTTTTTGTATTGTTGTCGGGAAAATTCGCGATTTTGACTGCGCAATACGTATGTATGTATATATATATGTTTTATTTGTCCCCGTAATATTTAAATGTATACTCTTCGGAAAACGTGTACATCGAGATAATACTTTTTATCACACACATAGATACAATATAAAATAATAATAATAATAATATGTAGTCCGATAATATAGTCTCGAAAACGACGGAGAAGAAGACATTTTACACGAATCGTGACCAGAATAAACTCGTTACCGCCAAGAGAGAATGCGAATAATATAATAATAATATATTCTCGCGCGTATATATATATATATATATAATAATATGTGGTACTGTATATTATTGCAATGTGTCATCGCGACGAGGAGAGTACGGAAATCTGCGAAAACAAAGTGAACTTATTATCAGTATAATAATCGTTAAACGTGGAATTATTACTGCGTGTACAATATACGCAGGCGATAATATGATAACATTAAATGACAGTTCGCCTTTGCGTCTAATATGCAAATTTCTGATTTCTTAAAATTGTTATTATCGATACGACATTTATATTATGGTATACCCATAGTCATAGATAATAATAATACATAATACAGGATAGGACATTCGTTATGATCTCGAAGACGTTAACCTAAATGGTCATTTATGGTTTATTGGTTATGGTAGATAATGATAGAAAATAAAAATAAATTTCCTTATGACTTCCATAAATAATTTTAAAAGAATTTTAATATTTTAAAATTAAATATTATTCTTTACTATTATAATACGTATTTACTTTTAGATTATAGCCAATAAGCATGAAAGGAGCATTATTTACTAATCAATCACACGATCAAGGAATAATCATGCATTATCATTGGTAGTGTTATTATATATAAATTATTTATTTATGTTACCATAACCTACAGCCACATACAACAATTGCAGTAACGTATAGTCTCTTCGCGGACATTTAATAACATGTGATGTCATATCCTTTATGTATTATCTAAGGGTTAACCACGTTATATTATAACGCTCAGTATTTAGAAAGAAATCGTTCTAAAAGGAACCGATTCCCGGAATGTGTTCTTTTTGTAGGATCTTGGAACTTCTATCTTTTAAAGTAAAGAAACGAAGGCAGTGAACAAAAATCACAGTTCCTATAATGGTTCCTTATTATTTTGTATCTATATACATTTTAAAAACATATTTCATTATAGAATTTACTTTGTTCTACAAAAATTAATGTATTATTTATATTCTATAAATGAATAGGTATTTTTACTCGGTTAGACTTTTTTGGTTAGTTTTGACTATTGAATAATAATAATGGTAAAACCTCTGAACACCCAGACGATAATAAAATAATTAATTAATTAAATTGTTTATTATTTAAATTATTTTATTATTACTTGAAAGTTGGAAGTACCTACAGGAAAATAAAAAAAAGTATAAATATACAAGTTAATAACCTATTAATTATTAATTATAATTAATACTATATTATAAATTTATAATTCTTTATATAATAATTAAATTGTTTACTTTTGATTTCATTTTTTATGTTGTACTTCAATTGAAGAGCTTGGAAGTTTGGGCAACACTTAGATAAATCCACTTTTTAAAAATGTTCAGAACTGATAAAAACCTAACATGATCGAAGTGATTGTCCCCCTCATTTCATGAGATAAATTGAATTTAATATATAATATATGGACATCCTCATCCATTATCTAATTATAATATATTATTAACCGTATTAATAATATTAATTAATTATAACTACCTAATTATAGTTTGCCTCCTCGTCATTTTTGGCTGGATCCGCCCTGATGTACGCATGGTTATAATTTATGTGGTATAATAATATCCGGATAAGTAGGTATAATACCTAAACACCTGAAATTGAAAAAAAAATATTGCCATGAAATCAAGACGAATTGCATTGCAGAATGTAAGAATACTCGTATTTTAGCCTAAAGCTAAGGTATATAATATGTATTATGGAAATGATTTAGGTATTTCAATTCGGGAATGGACATGTTAATAGTATTATTTTTGAAACTCGATTGTACCAAACTACAGATGAAAGTTAAAAAACTAATTTAAAACATTCAAGAAATAGTTAAAAAGTTAACAAAAAGGTCTAATTAGCATATTGTTTTTAGTTAAATGAAAAATATGTACAATATAATAAAAAACATTTATTTCTATTCAATGACAATTTAAAAAAAAAATGTATTCATATTTTTATTTTGACAGATTTCACGGTGTATTCTATTACATATTCATGCGTATAGACTGTAGAATATTACAATTTTTATAGCAAATTATTTTTAAATTCATTTCCGTTTGGTTGTTGAGTCAGTATCATAAAGTTAGATTTAGATCGTGTCATTAAACCATATGAGTAAATGAGTAATACTTATAATTTATATATTCCGAATACGAATAAAACGAGATAAGACAATAAACGTCTTTGTATTTATTCATGAATATTTATAAGATATAAGATAATGTATTGGAAGTAATCCAATAATTTTGATCAAGCCAACATATTAATATATGAGATTATATTTTATAAAAAAAAACCTAATTTCATGTAAAATTATTGTAACATATTATTATTTAAATATTGATGATATATTTGCTCATTCCACACCATACAGAACATGTAATGTTTTTTACATTTTTACTCAGTTACATCTAAAACCTTCAAGGTTTGAATTTTTAACGTTTTCGAAATAAGCTTGTTTTAAATGAAAAAGGGCAAACTCAAATTAAATTTCTCATCTCGCTAAAGTATTTACATTTTTTAGATATTTTTAGGTTAGGTTAGATATTATTTGGATAAAAATAATTATAAAAAACTACGTTTCTAATCGAAGTACAATAATTATATAAGTTCCACCTGTAGCAATATTTCCGCCAATGAACTAATTTCATAAAATCGATACGGAATATTACATATTATTTTATTTTTTGCAATTCGTGTACAATATTTTCATTTTTACCTCTTACGAGATGTGATTTTTGTTGTATTATAAAAATGTATACTTCTATTATAATATGTATTTTATATTATTATTTATAGTATACATTGTTTGTAATTCCTAATAAACTTTTGTTACTGTATTTTTATTATTATTATTACAAAGTCTGTCTTCGTAGTCGCAAGTGTCGCTCGAACTGCCCGTGGTTTAATTTCCTGCTCGGGATTTGTGTCCACGGATCTTTTAATTTCCAAGTTTTTAAAAGATCCGGAACGATAACAATACACTATTATATAGTATTATATGGAAACTCTGATTTATTCACATAGTCAAAAGTCGACTATAACTTTTTAATGTTACTTCGCTAAACTTGTGTTTAATCATTAACTTCTATATACATTTATTTTTATTTTTCGACATCGACTACGTTTGTCAATTATAATTTTTAAACTTATCATTATATTATATTTAATATAAATCAAAACGTTTACATTTTCTAACGTCAAACGAATCGTTTCGATTTTACAATTTATTTTATTCTATTATAATATATAGGTATATACTACATAGTATATTTAATATTACATAACTATTACTTTTAAATATATTTTATCGTATTTAATTAAAATATTGTGAATGTTTATTAATTGGACCTGTGTGGTTATAATAATTTGGTATATATAATTCCTTGAAATTACTTAATTTTGGATCAGTGTTTAAGTTATTAAGTTTATAAGGAAGTAAACTTTAAAATTGTTTTATTAAAATTAAATAATCTACCTTAATCTAACCTTTTACCTTACCGCTGTGTTATTAAAATAAAAATAATTAGATAAGACACGATTAATAAAATAAAACAATAATATGACCAATAGTTAAACATGTTTGATTGAACTCTAGAAGATTGATTTATTTTTGTAATATTTTAAATCAGAAATGTAATTATTCTTTCTTAAATAAAATATAAACTATATTCTCATTTAAACAAAAGAAATATTTTTAGATAGTTATAAATTAATATTTGCAATTTATATTATATTATTACTGATTTTTTTTTTTTTTTTTTAAAGAGAAGAAATTATTGTAGATATTTTATTTTTCTATTTGAAAATAAAAATATATAAATGTTTAACGCTTTTCTTAATTTACTTGATATTAAATATTAAAATATAAATTAAAAATAATTAACGTAACTTAGTATATACCATTTATAAATATTTGATAACCATGCATTAAACACATTGCAGTTAATCTTACGTTTTATCACTATGTATGTAGTTATAAAGTATAAATACGCAAATTTACAAATATATTAAACAAGTAAATATTAAAAGAATGTATTTTTTATCATGAATAATGAAAATTATAAAATATTGATGGTAGTTATAATTATTAGATTAATAATATATTTTTATGTGCGAACTAAAGGAAATGTATTATATATTTATATATAAAAATATATTCTTTTCCAAAAATATCTTTATAGGTTTAATATTTTTAAACGATTTTCCTGGGTCAAGATTTGTAAAGCAGGAAAGTAGGTTTTTTGCTGTAGAATTGAATTTTTAATTTAATTCTTATCTGCCTGTATATCTTATATGGATATTTACACTAAAATTGCGTTAAAAAATAATCATAATAATAAATTTAAATGATTATATATGATAATGACATCAAGGAATCATTGGAAATTTTATTCTTCAATAAAACATTTTCAGTGGCAATTGACTATTTTATTTTTCACTGATTTCAAAGTAAAACGTAAAATATTTTTTTTCAGAAATTATTTAAACATGAAATATGAAAAGTTATAATATAGTTTAGTTTGGGTTACTTATATTGACAGTTTTGTTGTAGAATAAAGAGATGTTATCATATTGTATTGAAATTCATAAGAAACATATAACCGAAGCTGAATCATATAAACGTTAACCAAAAATATCCGATAACATATAATAGTATAAATATGTGAACTAGTTTAACATCATTGTAATTGTTGACAATATTATTATTATTGTTATATGATATGATGGAACAATAAAGCTTTAATACAAATAAAAAAACATTAATTTGATACATCAAAATACATCAAAATATATTTTGCTTTTATTCTAGGAAAATGTAGAAAACAGTTATTCTTAATACATTATTGCTTTTCAGGCGGTGCTGTCTTAAATTACTCGAAAATTGGAAATATCAATCTTCAAAATAATGTTTTAAATACGAGTCAACTAGGTAATCATAATGGTCGTAGTTATGCTGTTATATGAATATATTATTTTTTAATTATCCGAGTTAGAATTGGCTGCTTTTATTTTTTTGTAATCCTAATATAAATCATACTAAGTATACGTACACACAGTGACAGGTATATATATATATATATATATATATATATATGTGAAGTGGACTAGTCTGATGTTTTTATAAATATTTTTTTTTTCTTTAGTCTGATGCTCAACGCTTATAAGCTTGGGTTAAATATATGGCCTAAATTAATTTTAAATTAAAACCGCTGTTGGTTTTTTATATTTATATAAAATATATAACATCAGTAGAACCTTTTACGTCAGCGAAATTAAAATATTATTTAGAAATTTAGTAATATTGTATTTAGCATATAGTATAACTTAAATATAAAAACAAAATTTGAATCATCGCTGTTATTTTAAATTATGACCTTTAAAAATAAATCCATATAAGCATTGACATTCAACTTTTTTGATCTTTGTACAAATGTCACTTTATGTAACTTTATAACTTTATGAGTCACACTGTAAATTATAAATACATATAATATTGCTAGGTTTAGTATTAGTTTAATGTTTCAGATCTTATATAAATTTGTTTGATATTGATATCCAAATATATAATAATAATGATTTCGATTAATATAATTCGATCCATGTCAATGAATATCAATCCATATATCCATAATGTCTTTTCACTTTTTCAGTAAATATTATTTTTATATATTTTCTTTATATTCCTATTATTGCATCTTTAAGTTATGTAAAGCATAATATAAACGTTCTGTTTATACAATTTAACAAACTTTACTTAAAAAAAAATAATAATAATAAAAATAGGAATTTCATCACCCAATAAAAAATTTTTCAAACAGAAATAAAATTCAATGTGCAGATTAAATAAATTATAATTTATTGGAAAAACAATAATTTTATACGAATTTAATATATGAAGTACGACTGTGAACAACAAGAACAAAAATACTAACAATAATAATGTACCAATATAATTTAAAATTTAGTATGTGCAATAAATAATTTCGTACAGGTTATAAAACAAAATACTTTTGTATTACCTTTTAGAGAATAGTCTTTTTCCCTTTTGTTTGAACAAGATCACGGATATAGTGTTGATGTTTTCATGCATATAGAACTATTGTTAATCAGTAAAGCAACATGGACGTGACGTTCGAAATTGCTCACCATTCTGTTTGAAACCACACATTTTACATCGTTCAATACTGCACATATTTTTCTTTTAAAATGGGCGATCGTTAGAAGACTAACACATATTATTTGGTTAATAATAAATTATTAAAACTTTTATAAACATAATATATCAACAGATTTGATATAATTCGTTTAGATAATATTTATCAACTTTCTATCATTTTTTTTGGTTTTTATAAATATCCACGTCTCCTAAGTCCTACAATAAGGTATCCGTTAAGCATGTTACATTTATTCTTGTTATTACAATGTATGGTATCAAACGATATAATTTTGTGGTAAACGTTCGGTATTAATAAATAAAATTGTATCAGAATTGAATTAACAATAATTATGTTATAATTACTAAATATCGTTTTTTTAAACAAAGTTTGTGGTAATTGGTTGTTGTATCATGTTTATATACCAATAAGTAACTTAATATTTCTAGTGATGTGATGATCTGATCAAAATTCGAACCCAACCGAACTCGAGGTGTTCGGTTTGGAAATAAATTTTATTATTACAAATTTACGAACCAAAATTTGTCCTAATAATTTATTTCTATAACTATCAATTTTTTATAGGCCTTTCGGTTTGGGTTTGGACATTAATCGAAATGTTCAGTTCGATTCAAATTCAAATATTAGGGTTTGTCACATCACTAATAATTGTAACTATTATTAATTAGTTATAAATTGTTGGGACATAATTATTTTTTTACTACAATATTAATTTATGTGTACGGATAAAATCTATAGAAAAGCTATAGAGTAATAACAATAATAATAATATTACTAATTACAATTGCCTTATTTCATACAATAAAGAATAATAATTTTAAATAATTACTCTTTAACGAACGAAATTATTTACCATTAACATGGCATGTAAATAGGTACAATTTCAGTAAGATCAGGTACCTATATATATATGCAGGAACTTCAGACAAGAGTGGTGTATAGTAGTTTAACTTCATATAACATATTATATAATATGGAGACAAATTAAACGATCAAAGAGATCCACCAGATTACCGAGTATTATATCTTATTATACAATATTGTATATTATTATTATACACGCATTATCTTTAATTATACCAGTTCATATAATATTTGAAACGTATCGTACCTATACATCAAACTCATAATATGTTCCAATATTTACTGATGAAATATTAGTAGCATTATTATTTCGATTTAAAAAAAGTGAGTACTTCTATTATATTAGTTAACGAATATTTATCATAAAAAATAATCATTGTGTTCATATTATACGTGATTAGTAGCATAACTAGTTTTAAAATTTAGGGGAGCTATAGACATAAATTAAAATATCTTTAAAAAGAAAGTTGAGAATTGTCTTGTTATTTTAAGGGTCTATGGATAATTTTGGGAAGGGGAGGTTAGTACCTCTAGCTACCCCCTAGTTATGCTTATGGTTATAATACCGATATTATTTACCTTCGAATAATATGCAATTTTCGAATAAAAACATGATCATTTTATACCAGATCAATAACGACAAAATCTACTTTTCAATACGTTTTATCAATAGATCATAGGTCTTTTTACAAATTTTTTGATACTAATTTCAATTTAACGGTTTGTATTTACAAATTACTCCACATTGTACAATTATTATAATATATGGTGCATTTTAAATAGTAATTTACCAACTAAGTTAACAACTAAGACAACAATTATATGGGACAAATAAAGTTACGAAAAGAGATTTAAGATCATTCTTCGATTGGAAACTAAAAATAACACAAAATAACAATGCATTCGAGTAGGTACTGACAAACCTCCAAAATTTAAATGAAAAATTCATTGATGAGCACGAACCCAAAACTTTTTGTTGTGTTCGTGAAAAAAAACCCGTGTGCGATAAGTAGGTATATTAGTATGAAAATGGCTGACATGGATGGATGCTCAAATCTATAACACTTGCAGAAGAATATTTATTGACGTGATGACAGTGATAATAATTAAAGAAATTATAACTGAACATACTAAACATAAATAATATTTATTAGAGCACAAACCTAAAATGTTCCATAGCCAACTTCAAAACATCAGCAGTTATACTACACCATTTTTATTACTGTTAACTACTATTACTGTTAACCATATGGTCGAGCAGTTTACCTAACAACTTTATTAATGTATCAATGGGTTCAATGATGTTTGACAATAATGGGTCCGTTCGATATTTTAAATATTAAAATAAATTATAAATTATATTTATATTACATTATAGAACTACTTTATAGGAGTGTTTCCTAACTTCTATGTTACCTATGACAATTAAAACGTGCAAGTTTGGGGAATTAGCCAACTCCTTCAAAAAATGTACAATTACAAAGATAGAGAATGATTTTCGTTTTTATAAATTAATCATAAATGTTTAAAAAATAAGTAAACCTATATAATGAAATTAAAAAACGACTATATTTCTTCTTGAGTGAATTTTATGTTAAATTAATAATATTATGTAACATTACAAAAATCGAATTAAACCTTCAACTCAAGTTTGAAAGCAAATTTTCGTAAAAAAAATGCACGGAATAAACTTATTTATATATTTTTCAGTCTAATAAGTATCATGACGTATTTTATTATTTTTTAAAAACACTTTTCAGTTTTATGCGTTGTTTTTGACTAATTTTACCTGTTACCCATATATTTTGCAGAGTTATCAATTAATAGTTATCTTAAGCGTTAGAAATAACTAGTAAAAAAAGTCAAAAACACAAGTTAGCTTATTTATATATATAAAAAAAAATGTTTTTTAATTATTTTATTTTAATTTAAAACAAAATCGAATTACACAAATAATAATAATTGGCAACTTTCATTTGTTGTAAATATTTACAAGTAATTGATATGACCCTCGTTCACTTAATATATCTGCATAATATTATATAAAATTTACATTTTAAATCTACAGGTTTTAATTATATAGACAATATAACAAACATAATGAATTCGGCTGAAATTCCAACGATATACCATTTGGTATTTTGTTAAATATTACCAGCTAATTCTATAAATTACGAATAATGTGCTTCTGATTATTTTGATAGTATAATTTATAACTATATGTGAAATTTAATAACTTTTAAGTTATAGATAAAACCGCTAATCCGCTAACGGTATACTGGGTAATTGTGTAAGATGGACGAGTAGAGACGTAGACGGATTGTGCGGCGTCGACGACGGTGCCCAACAATACAATTGAAACAATTATTACAATCCATCCTTAATGACGTCGTCGGGTTGGCCATAAACTATATTATTTTATTCAAGTCATTATGGTCGATTAAAACCTGTTTTCATTATAAAGCTAAGCCAACGCACGATTGGGGTGAGCAGTGATCATTTTTAAAAAAAACTTATCTTACAATATTCACATTGATAATATAATTGTATGAGTATTAATATGTAAGTAAAAAAGATTGTTATGTTTGGAGGGTTAAAATTCATCAACGAATCAATAATAAAAGATTATAATAATATTATTATTATTATATTGTCGATGAGTAAATAAAATAATATTATTTACAGCAAAGTATATTTAAAAGATTGTAATGATTTTACAACGCATTTTAGTAGACAGCTTAAAAACATTGTTATAATTATATCCGAGTTTTTGTCAATGCACTTACACTTGTCTTACACTTACACTTATTCTTATTTTTTTTTTTTTAAAAAAAAAAAACTAGTAACCTATAACAACAATAACAGCGTAATTTAATAAAAACGAATCCCTGTACTTATGTTATGCACTTGCAATACGAAATATATGTTTTTTTCGCAATAAAATCCGTTTTATTATTCGCAACGTTATTGAAACAATAATCATTATTGGTTATAAACAACATTAGCAGAACTTACGAACAAATGTGCACACTTTACGTGCTACAGAACCATTAGCACCATTGCTGCAATAGTGCGTATAATATAATATATTTTAAGCTAAATTATTTTAATGGCAATTGCGTATTGTCAGTGTAATATGTTTGCTAATTTTATCGTTTATTGAAAACCGCCGCTCGACGTGCCGGAATATTATTCTAGTGTTAAAGACGCTTAACATTATTCTGTGATAATTTTTAATATTATAAATCGAGATAAATATAATATAATATTAAAATATAAATTATTGTATAATATAATCTAAAATTTCCTCTTTCTAGCCGGTGTCCTCCAAATTCAACACACGAAAACCGCAAATGAGAAATATTTATACGTATTTTTTTGTTGTTGAATCGGATATTTATTACTGTAACATAAATTTATACGGACCCTGTATCATTTTAAACTTTTTATAGGATATGATTTTCATTCGTATTCGTATTGCAGACTTTCGATTTAATTTTTAAAATGATCAAAATATTATTTAACTAAAAGTATAATAATGTTATAGGCGCGATCCATTCGCGTTAACATTATTCAAACACTCGTGTATAACATGAAAGAAAAACGAATTTTGTGCAATAATATAATAAAATAGAATAATAATAATAATAATAATAATAATAATAATAACGATCGAACAGCGTTTTACTGAATATGGATAATATTAAAAATACATATAGAAGTATCCGATTTTGTTTCAATTTTCAAATTATAATCGTATCGATTTAATGTCATTTTTTTCAATCGAAACTATATAATATTATATGACGTAGTTATCGTTCACATTTTTTTATTATATTATGTATTATTATTATAATACTCTGATGGACGTTACATTATAATTGTATTTAAATTTTAGTTAGGTATTCGTATAGTTATTAATGCAGCCATTATTTATTCCAATGTAAATATTAAAGTAGTTGATAATAATCATATTACAACGAAGAATTTAGAAAATTTACATAACATTTGAACTTTGCAGATCAATTAATATGAAGTATCATTATTTTGAAAACATATCCTAACGAATCCGTGTACCATAATGTACATTAGTGGTCGTTTTATTCTCGTGTAAAAATTAACGTTAAATATCGTAACATCAAAAGTATAATCTACCTGGTCCGTCGATTTTCAAAGTGATATAAATGCGTTTGTTATAATTTTCAAATCGAAATAGGAATAATTCATAATATCCGTATAATTGACACGCGTATTAGCTGCAGTCATACTACGTATATTAATATATTACTGCATTTATTTGCGGAAAACTTAACATAATATTTTCATTGAAGTACAATTTCTAAAAACACCATGATACGTATCATAACCTAAAATAGGTAAACATGCGATATGTTTATTATATTATATATTTACGAGTATGTATCTATAATGTACTCTGAGTGGAGTGTACGGTGTTTTCTCGGGTATATATAAATTAAATTTATATTTATGTTTTTCTCCCGAAATCAATATAGTCCGAAACTCGACGAGAAAATATCTTGGCACCCGTAAATATAATATTATTATATTTTGTCGTCGGCTCGAGGAAAATCGTACTCATAGGCGTAACAAGACGTCAAAACAAATGATTGAGCTCCAGGTTATTTTGAAAATACGACAATTTGATGGTTCCTGTTGTGTATTATTTCTATAGCTTATACCAGTGGTTCCCAAACGTTTTTAGTTTACCTTTACACCACCCTAAAAATAAAAATAAATAAATTGTGCTAGCCACGAATAAATAAATAATAAATTTATAGTATTTAAATAAAAAATATATTTCTTTTGTTACGACAAAGGAAATCAACAACAGATATTATTACATTTCTATTTAAATTATTACAAAATTTTTACTTTTTATTAAAAAAAAAAAAAAAAAAAAAACTATTAATATTAATATTCAATCTTAATGCGAACAATGTGGTTGTTTTTCGTTTAATAATTATTAAAAATTAGATAGCGATATTGAACAGCCACACAGCATACGCATTTTTTTTTCCAACATTACGTTTTGACCGATATTTTGATTTTAATACGATAAGTACAGAAAAACCTGTTTCACATAAATACGATGTCACAAATTGTAGTAATACACGCAAAGATTTGTTGGCTACTTCAGGATATTCCTCTTTAATGTTTTACAAAAATCCTAATAGTGAAAATGAAGAAAACTTCATTTTCAATAAAGAATCAGATGAAATATCGATTAATTGTTCTTCTTCTCTAGTTGTAAAATTTGTTAGTAGTTTTTCAGTAAATGGATCTTTAATCCAGTTGTATTGTTTGATTTACTCCGGAAAACATATCACGAAATTATTTTTAGGAGTCATCAGATGATCAGAAATTTTTGTTAGTGAGCTCATTAGTAATTCTAGATCATTATCTTCAAGAAAACTTTTTAAAAGTAAAAAACAGGTGGTTTTAGCGTTTTCGTTTGTCAGTTTCCTTTGCCATAAGTCATTTTTTTTATTAAAAACAACTACTTTATCATTTATAATTGTAAAATAAGAGTAAATGATAAATTATTTAGTTTTAATTTCTTTTCAACTTATTCAGAATTTTTTAGGGTTGCTTATTTAGACTTATGGGGTACTAATAATCCAAAGAAACCCCCCCTTGTTGCATCAATTGCCGTACTTTATCCCAATTATATTATTTATATTATAGTAATCACATATTTGTACATCCGTTGGCATGGTCTCTCGTGAAACAGAGTATAAATTTACATAGATAATAATATATTGTATGTATATGAAATATTTGTATGTTTCTTGAGCGTCTTCAAACGATTACCGTGATATTCATTTCTCCAAATGTGTATACAATATAATTGATACTTAAGGCCAGAATCTAAATGTCCTAAGAATTATCGACAAATTCTCTAAAAAATAGCAAATGATTTCGTAAAAAATCATAAATAGTAATAATTTAAATTTTTTTTAAACAATATAATAATTTTTTCCTTCTTCTTCTTCTTCGCTTCAACTTCCAATATAGGATTGCTCACCTTAGTCTTACACCTTCATAGATTTTGAACATCTACATCTCGTCCATTCACAACAGCTATCTTCATATCACTCTCAATTCCATCTATCTCCCTTTTCTTTGATTCTACCCTTTTCCCCTCATAAATTTTACATACATTTCCATAACAACTATTACTGCCTCTAAATCATCTCTACTCATAACATGTCCAAATATTCTTAGCTTATTCTCTCTCATTTTCCTCATAATTGATTCAACTCTTACACTTCCCCTTATATACTCATTTCTTATTCTATCCGTTCTAGTTACTATACACATTCATCTAAGTATTCTCATATCCACTACACTCATTCGCTGTTCAATTATTTTTTATTCATTGCTAAACATTCTGATCCATACAACATTTCTGGCCTTACTATTGCCTTATAATATCTACTCTTTTCAATCTTATATAATCAAACAATATAATAAATATCGGATGATAAAATAAAAATTGCATATGAAACATTAGTTGTGTTTCTAATCATATGTTTGATGCCGTATAATTCATTTAAAATATAAAAAAATCTTAAGTTAAAAATGTCTTAAGGTAATATTATATCGAAATTCAAAAGTTGACACAATACAAACTCGTATTGTGTATAAAAATTAATAAAATGACATGAAAATGGTAAAACATGCTATAAAAATATAAAAACACCGAATAATGTAAAAAGATGCAAAATAAACTTTTAAAGTATTTGCTACTAATGCATTGTCCTATAAAAACTAAAAAAAAAACACTTTGCGTTGAACTCCGTTGATAACATCTCTCATTGATAACATTATTTGTGCACCAGCTGATATGATTTTTTGATAGTACTACAAGTCTACAAGTACTATTTCAAAAAGAGTAGAAAAATACAAATTTAAACAAATCATAACTTTTGAATTAGCTATTAAAGATTTGTATATAAAAATAAAACGTTGTTTTCTGTATAGTGTAAAAACGTTGTATCTTGGACTTTATTGAGTATCACTCCGTAGTCTTAGCGTTTTTTACCGGTGTATAGTAATAATTTATTCGGTAAAAATGAAAAGAAAACGGGTGTGTGCGACCTCGTAAGAATCGCATATTATTATTACATTTGTATATATAATATGACTGTAACTACGTATACCTTATCCTTCTATTATGACAACTCGCAACTCACGAATACGATATAATATGATAAATAGTTTTATTTGCATATGGGAAAATAAAATAAAACTCTTCCAAATTATCTACATACACTTCGGACGTTTTTTTATTGTTATATATTTTTTTTCATTATAGCGCATATACATATCAAAATCACCTTTTGTGCGTGCTATAAATCGATATACAGTATACAGGGTATGCCACGAGGCTGTTAACAATTTTACTTAGATGTCGTATAGAAGAAAAGAAATAAAAGTTATACATATTCGTAATACATGCTGTATATACCATTTTATATGACGACGACCTCTCTGCAATTGACATCATACCCGTGGTACCTTTACCGTCATTTTTGCCAAACGAGACAACACTATAATAATAATAATAACACCCAATATATTATATTATAACTATTATCGATTTTAAATAATAACAAAATAAAATAATAATTATACATTTTCTATAATCTATTTTCAGTATTTGATTTCTCAACCTCTGCATTCAAGTTTAATAGTTCAACTTCATAAGGTAGGTATTTAAAGTGACAATAACATATTATAAATTAACATATTTAATAATAGAAACATTATTTGACCAAAAACTTTATCGTAACTTAAAAATAATAAAAAAAAATACGTTTGGTTAGGTAAAAAATACATTTTTTTTTTTTGTTTGAAGAGTACATAGTTTTTACTAAGAGATGAATATGAATAAGAATAAATGGCGGAATCAAATAAAGATTGCACTCTTCAGATTAAATTACGTTTTTTGAAGATAGATAAATTTTGAATATATGTAAAAACTAAATTATTTTATATTCTATATTATAGTTTATTAATAAATGCTAAATCGATGTTATTGCCATTTTTAACAACGTACTTATTCATTTAATGGAAGTTTTATCACCGCGCGTGAAATTAAATCTTATTCTTCATAAGTCCATCTTCCAAAAACGGAAGTTTGGTGATCCTTTATTATCGTTAGCAACAATCTCTTTCCAACGCTCGCCGACCGAATGGTATCTTCTAGGGGATAGCCAGCGATGGTCTTGATCTGGTCTATCTAGCGCATTGGTATATTCCAAGAGAATAGGAACTCTTCTATATTTTCTTCAATCATCAGCTTCTCCAGCTTGATCCATCCCTTCTTATTATATGATCAAAAAACCTTGATTGGCAGTCCATACTTGTTGCTTGCTTCTTCCACACACTTAAGTAATTGGCTCACCCCTGGTTTAAACTTGGTACATAACGTATAGTCATCAGCAAAATGCAAATTGTTTATCTTTTTATCTTTAAAAAATACTCCTTCTTTCTATTCCTGGAGTGCCTCTCTTAACACTACTTCACTGAAATGTTAAATAAGATAGGTGAAAGAATGCAGCCTTGTCGAATATCTTTGGTAGGTTGGAATATGTCTGATAATGTATTTTTTACTCTAATTACTGCTCTTGACCCAGCGTATAGATTCCTAATTAATTGGATTATATGTTCAGGGACTCTAATTTCTTGAATTATGGTCCATAATTTCCTCCACTGAATACAGTCAAAAGCTTTATTGCAGTCAATGAAGCACATTGCCAGGGATTGATTAAATTTTTTGCTTTTCTCAATGAGCGATCGTATGTTCAAAATTTGTTAATCTTTGACAAATCCATTCTGTTTCGGCGGTATCGAACTGTCTATATAGTATCTTAATCTTACATGAATGACATTCAGTAGATTATTGGAGGTGTGTGAGATGAGGGAGATGGTGCGTTAATTGCTGCATTTTTTGGTAGACCGTTTCTTGTGAAGTGGTATGAAGATGGACTCAACCATTCTTCGGACCATGTTCCTGCGATCCAAAGGTTTGTTTCATTGCGTAGTTTTCACAAGATCTTTGCTCTTTTTTCTCCAGATAGTTTCAGCATTTCTGCAGTGACTCCATCTGATCCAGGTTCCTAATTGTTTCTCAGAATTTACGATACCTATTTAATTTCCTCCAATAGTATTCCAGGTTCCTGTTCACCTGATATGATTCTATTTCCATTTGGTTTGTATTATTAAATATAAATATATAATAATTATTTGTAAAAATAGTTTAATGGTTTAAAAACTTTAAAATCATTTATTTTATACGAAAAGGTAACCAAGATGAGAACAACATATCAATGTTTTTTATTATTGTTTTTTATTTATTTCTTGAAAATAATCAAATGATCTAAGAAAAAAACGAAATTAATTCCGAAAAAATGTACGCGATGGATAATAATGATTCACAAAACGATTATGATTATGATTATGATTAGTGTGACAGTTTTGAAAAATTTGTATATTTTCTAATACATTGTTAAAATAAGAATTTTTTATACATCATAATGCAAATAAATAACGTGTTTTTAACTCGTATTTCTATGAAATGATTTTAAAATTTACTTAACAATAAAATATGTATATTAAAAGAAAAGTTGCAAATACAATAACATTCGTATAAATAATAATATTACAGGCATTACCAAATGAGATTGGGCATTAACGAGTTAAAAAGTTAAAAATTTGAACCTTGCAAATTGTATTTTTTCCAAATTACTTACAAAATTTATTGTACATTTTAATAATTTTGAATTCATTACCAAATAATTATTTTCAATATAATATTGTATATAGTTACTGATAAGAATACAATACAATTAGAATGTCAAACGATAATTAATAATATAAAATTCAACTTTTTAACTATGTAAAGTGATTTATATTTTCATTTAGGTACTTTTTAACTTTTTTTAAGTTAACTCAAACATATTTCTAGAACGACTTAATCTAACGAGTTGAAAAAAAAAAAAAAATTATAACTTGCACAGGCCTGGGGAATTGTATTTATCTACAGTGTAATATATTTTAATCC
Organism: Eriosoma lanigerum; assembly: GCA_013282895.1. NCBI lineage: Eukaryota > Metazoa > Arthropoda > Insecta > Hemiptera > Aphididae > Eriosoma > Eriosoma lanigerum. Next base: position 8,579,705 of record CM023359.1, on the reverse strand, counting down.
ATGCTGTGACGGACCGGGAACAGGCGAAATCCGTTATAATATAATAATATGTGCTGCAGTTTGTGCGATATGTTTTTGGTGGAAGTTTTTTCATGGCGACGGGTCGCCGGCCCGCGGCCAACGGGGTTCCAACGCTGATTTATCGTGTTCCGGACAAGGGCAACCGCGCGCGCGATGTGTACTAACCATAATAATAAAAATAATAATATAACACACGCATTATATAATACCGCATATACCGTATATAACTTTAACCGTGGTATAAAATATAAGAGGATACGATTTTATTTTATTTTTTTTTTGGGGGGAACGAGCCGCACATGCACGCACGCATCGCAGTGTTTCGAGGTTAACCCCGGCGGTGTTGATAACTATATATATTATAATAAAATCATATATTATTATAATAAAATATATTCGTGTCGACGGTGTACCCGTTCGGAAACGTATTATTATTATTATTATTTTTATTTTTTTCAACACTTTTTATCTCTAAAAATTTTAAAAAAAAGAAAAACGTTTTTGTGTATTATAAACTCTACATAATTAGGTAGTAGAATCCCGGAAATAATGTGAAATTTTCGTGCAAAAAACGTACGGTTTAGGTATTCTACAATTTTGAGAAATAGAAAGTAGTAAATATTATAATTTTTCTATTAAAAATTAATTCAATGTTTTAGCGAAACGTTAAAAAATAAAAACTCTGTTTTTTAAACAATTATATTGTACACTATTGTTTATAATGTATCAAATATCTTACTCTCAGATTATTCAGGTAAAATACACAATTTTTATGTCATTTATTTGATCTATCTGTAATTCAATTAATACTATGGACACTATCACTTTCTCGAACTTGCGAAATGTCGATAAATGCTATAAATAGTTATCAAGATCTCTGAAATAATCAAATATTGCATGTATCGGTTACATCGACTTTCGATATCCAACTATGTCAATTATCTTATTTTATAATTTTTGTTTTATTCGTTTTAATTGTAATTAATATTATTTTCCATCATACGCCTAAACGTTGTACGCGAAGTAATCAGAGTTGTTTAAATTCTCGTACATAAAATGAGCTATTTGATATATAAAAACATTTTCAAACGTATAATTAAATTGGTAAATAATAAAAATTTAATAAACGAACTAAAGAACGTGTATAGATTTTATATCTAAGTCTTATTATCACCAAATTAAAAAAAATATTTATTTTATAAAACGGAATGTTATAAATTTAAAAGACATTCATAAAATAATATCGCGAAATATAAACGTAGATTATTTATTTGAATAATTATCATCTAGATAAATATCGGCTGAACGTTATTTAAACGTATTACACGCTTGCACATCATAATAATAATATTATTATTATTATCATATTGCACGCCATATTATTATAGGTAGGTATACATTTTAAAAATAATTACTACGCATACGGCGCATACGGGTAACCGCATTTTTTAACCAAACATCAAATGTTCAAATTTCCATATTTTCGCAATACACTCGTGTATAATATTATATGAATATAAATTATTTGTACTTAATAATTTTCACGATTACGTTTCGCCACCTTTCAGTATGATACTATTCCGATGTTGTGTGCAAATATTACATGCACACTGGCTTTTAAACAATTATCGTGCACGCGACCCATATTATGTTTATAGCAATTATTGTTATAATTTTTCTAAACGAAATTCTTCTAATAAGTAGTAATAATAATAATAATAATAATAATATTACATCATTCGTTGATGTTATATCTCGGCTGTATATATTCTACTATAATATTCCGTAATCCGTATAAAGCGTATAAATTTATAACTGTGGGTATACCGACCGTAGTGAGTGTATTTAATAATATAAACCTGCATTTTTATAAATTTTAAATAATAGGTACTACGTTTCTACTATAAAATATGAAAACCGTTCGTTAACATTATATAATTTGAATGTTAATTTTTATTATCACCGCGCGGTGATATTAAAACATTCTATTTCATTGATAAAATAACCTATTTGATAATATTTTAAAAAATAGAACGTATTAGTGTATTACCTATATATTGTTATGGTAAAATATAGTTTATAGATTTTACGGAGTCGATAACGATGTGTCGGTAGAATTTGATTTAAACGAAAGTAAAAATGAATTTCATACAATATTGTATATTGTAAGTATAACAATATATTGTTGAATATAACCGCGGGTTTGGCGTACATTTTTTACACGTCTTTTTCGTTAGTAAGTACGTTTGAAAAATGACGAATGATGGATATACGTATGTGCAAAAATCCTATTCATTATTTTTCGCGAACCGGAAATCCAATTCACCGTTCGTACGTTCATTCTTGTTTTTGTTTTTTGAGCCATCGCCGCAATAAACGTAATTTTTTTCTTTTTAAAAAAAATAATATTAAAAAACGATTGAAAACTCAATATTCTCGCGCACTATGAATCCTTATACGTTTACAATATTATTATAGTATGTAGATTCACACCGTTTGCGCTTTTCGCTAAAATATACATGTCTGCACAATATTATTATTATTATACGTATATAATTCTATTATGTATAAAAGTCAGAGTTGTATGACCGAAGCCTTTTTTTTCCTCTCGATAAAAGCTTTTGACATTTCTTTCACTCTTCACTGCTAAGTTCGTCGTTGAATAACAATAACGTTTTGCTTTTGTTTTTTGTTTTTTCATTTTTTTTTTATACCCCACCAAACACTCGTCAGTTGAACAATGGGCACTTCGCGTAATCAAAGCCGCCGTATAATATTTATGTAATTAGTAGGTGTAGCGGTATTTGTTTTGACGGAAGAGATAGCTATATATATATATATACATAATATTATACTTTCAAACGTCGCAGACGATAAAAAAAAACTGATAACTAAATTATTCAGATAACGGCGAATTCGATAATGGGATTTTTCTGAATTAACAAAATGTTATTGTTTGTAATCAGGGTCCGTATTTAGGATTTTATTATCCCAGGGCACATGTTTAATACTGCCCCTTTTTTGGTTGTGATGGAGGAGAGGAGTATGAATATAATTTGAAAAAAAAAATCAAATTTACCGCCCCCTAAACTTCTATTTTCTATAAATACGGTCCCATTTGTGTTAAGTCATTGGTGAAAACAATATTATTGTCGAATATAATTATATCGTCTTAAGCGATTCTTAAAATCATCGATATTTTGTTTTCATCTATATTATTATTTGGTTTCAGAATTTTTGTACTTTGAACGGCACTTATTATGAGTCTCAACTAGATATTTGTATTATAATACACGTTGTTTTGAATTTCGCACAACCGCGTTTACATCGTTGTTACTTATCACATTTTAACAACACTGTTATTTATTTGTGCTGTTCAGTCCGAGTGACATCGATAGAAAACAAAATTTACGAGAAAACAATACAATATTCGATTAAAATATGTATCGCGTGCGTCGCCAAAGACCTAAGCTCATACAATATTACCACTGTTCGGTTCGCCGG
>CM023359.1:8561514-8576170 GCA_013282895.1 Eriosoma lanigerum | reverse complement strand
TATACATTTCACAGCGGACCGCGTTCATAATAATAATATTATTATCTTTTCTGTTCTGCCGAGTGTCCACTAGACGGCGGCGGTACCGAAACATGTCGGTGGGAAGAGGCTGAGGGTGGGGATGGAGAAGATGTTGGAGATTTCTTTCGGTCGCCTACCCGGAGCAACTCTCGGGTAGACCGTCAACGTTATCAGATAATAATATTATTATCATCGCCAACTAAATTAATATCATATAATATTCGCCACTGAAATATATTATGACGTTAACACGTTATATCATAATCTCTGTCTGTGAATATATTATTATATATATATATATATATCGATACGCGGCCGCGTCGTTTAAGATAATAATAATAATAATATACGTTAATTTCGGCTTATCGCGCGCGCGTATTATAATATTCAAAAACAGAGGGCCCGAGACGCGGATGATGAGGCGTAGGGCGGTGATGTGGGAAACGCGCGCGCCCGTTTCCGTCCAAAGTTTCATTGGCGTAGTGTGCGCGCGTGTGTGTGTGCGCGCGTGTAAAAACCTATATAAGGTAATTGGGTGGTGTCGGCGTCGCGGCGGGCGGGTGAGTCGGTTAGGTGAGGCCAGGCGTTACAAGGTGGTGTGGGCGGCGGTGATGCGTTGGCGAGAGGGTGCTGCGCTGGGCGGCCTGTGTGCGCTTGTGTGTGTGTGTGTGTGTGTGTGTGTAGAGTAGCGTGCCGAATCAATACGGCGCGCGCGGTGCGTATCGCCTGACCCTGCAGCCGTCGCACCACCGTCATCATCCCCGCAGCGTGTCGATCGCGTGGGGGTGGCACCGCGCAAGCCGTGCGGCCGGACCGCCGCCGCGATCGCTGCGAGAACGCGTGGGAGCGCGCGCGCCAAGCGGAATACCCCGGCGGCGGCACGGGCGTCCCGTCGCCCAGCTGCCGGAGCGCGCAAACAACCCCGGAGAAAGCTCCGGGACCGCGGCGCACGGACATCCCGCGCGCACACGGACGACCACGCACGTACACACGTACGCACGCAGGAACGCGCGCGCGTATTCGAAAAACAGGACACTATATACATATTTATTTTCCTGTCGTTTTTTTTTCACGGTTATTTTTATTTTATTTAGCCCCCCCCCCGCCACCACACCCGTCTTCCGCACGCGCCTACGACACCTCCCCGTGGCCCCGACCGAACTCGCGGTTGCCGGCAGTGTCTCGCCGACACGACCTAAACGACAGTGCTACAGCAGTGCGTGGCGACGACGCGTATTTATTGTTTACCGTTCGATATAATATAATAATAATAATAATAATATATACGATTGAATTGTCAAAGTGAAGTGTCGCGTTGTTTTTTTCTTTCCTCCTATTATCCGGACCGCGCGCCACGGACGCCCGGCGGCGGGAACGGTCTGCGGCTCCGGCCACTCGCGACGCACCGGCGGACGCGACGGAGATCACCGCCGGGAGTATATGCTGCACGTCGGCGGTTCGTCACGTCGCGTAACGACAAACGTTATTGACGCGGTTACGACGACGCGATACCGCCACTCGCACCGGCTGCGTCCGCGACCGCGATGACGTGCTGCGGCGGACGGCGACTCTCGCCGTCGTCGTGCCGACACCACTATTACCGGCGTCACCGGTGCCGGTTTCGCGACCCGCGGCACCACCGACTGCATCATCATCACCAGCAGCACCACCAACACCACCACCATCACCACCAGAGACCACAACAGCGACGTCCGGCGCAGCGGCAATCGTCCGCGGCCGATTATAGCCGCACCCGTGCGTCGCCGTACGCCGCCAACGCCGCCGACTCCGCGTCCGAAACCGCGACGCTGGCGGCCGCGCGACCATCACAGCGCCGAAACTCAATGGCCGGCCGGGCAGCTGTGGCCCGTCGCATGTCCGCGTGGCTGGTGGCCTGCGTCGCTTTTTGGGCTCCGTCGACGCCCTGCACGCACGCCGCGTGAGTATAACAGTTTTTTTCCGCTCAGATATGATAATATACTTGAAATATAATATAATATTATTAAAATAATATAATTATTACCATAATATAGTTGTAATCATATTTTTGTCGTAAAAACGATTACTCGAATTGGAAGGGGACACAGGGTAACTGAGTACTTCAACTAATTTTTCAGAAATTTTACCGTACCTCTACGACGTTCTTTCTTCAATGACAAAAAGAGTTCGCCACATCGAGCACTGATAAAAACCGTATAATTTTTATAGTATATAACATTTTGGTACCTTGGTCGATATATAAATCGTTTTTATCGTTAAAATATACACGTGATTACGGTGAATAATAATTATTACTCGCTCTCTCTAACCGTAGTTACTATTACTGTCGGTTATGTTTTATACAATATCCGATATTATGATTACGTTATACATTAATCTGGTAAGGTTATATTGAATTACATCAAACGATGGCTACAAGTCTACAACTTTACATAAAATGTACCTATTCATTTAATTCAGCAGTATTATCAAAAGAAAAACTATTATTTTAACACTACTACACGTTCATTCTATAATATATTAATTATTATGACTAACGCTATATAATACCGCAACCCTTCAGTATGGTTTAAGAGTTTTTTCGAACACTATGAATTCTGTCTTAAACAGGCTAAATTAGACGATAAAACATATTCGACTTTAATCGTTAATATAAACTCGATTAAAACATTTCATTTGTTCTTTAAAAGTTAATGCACACGTTGCCATAATTATTAATATACCTAATTAAAAATCAAAAACTTTATTTAAATTAATTTTGTTTTTGATTTAACAAAAATTATTTAATCATATTAAGTTGAAATTAATTATTTCAACTTCGGATGATAATTTAAGTATAACATCATGAGATAACAGTTAAACGAGTATATTTTATTGGTTAGTTTTTTTTTAAATATTTCTTCAGTTTAAAAAGTATTTTGCAAAGACAAGTTTTAGTCGACATCATTAATACAATTAAAGTTTTAAAATATATTTTAAAAACAATTAAGAGAAAACATTAATTTTCATATTTTCTTAGCCCACCGTTGATCGCATTACTGTCTAAAAAAATAAATGACCGGGCATTTATGATTTTACAAATCATTGTAAATAATTTTCTTATTAAGTGCACTTCCTTTAAAACCTTCAGTATACAAATCAAACTACTACTTAATGCAATCTAGAGCACTTACCTTTGGTGTTGGCGCTTTGATATTTATTTAAGCGTTAGGAATGGGATTATTATATATTTCCATTTTATCACATTATATACTACATTGATGTTCTGACATTAATTACATTGAAATATTATGTTAATTTTTAATCATAACTAATTAAACTGAAACTTACCATAATATACTTAACTATATAATTTACTATACGTTTACCTTTCTTTATAAGATTATTCAGCCTGCACATGGGCGGGTTTAAGGAAGGAAGATAGGGGTAATACTCTGGCCTTGGGCCTTGCTTGTCTTAAAATTTCAAACTTGTATGACGTACGTAAGTAGTTAAAATTGTATACTTTTTATTTTCGTACATTTTATTTAATAAATAATATTTATAGTCCTATAAATTGTTATTGTTATTGTTATTGTCAATATAACTTTGTAATATTTGATATGTCTTGTATTAATTATATCCAACAATTATTATTACCAATTGAGCTTTGTGTTATAAATATAAAAATATTTTATTCGCCCTCCCCTTTTTTCAGTGCACATGAAAAGATCACGAATAAAAGATTAAAAAAAATGTAACATTTAATTTGATAGGCTTATAAGTCGTAACAACTGTGTTATCAATATCAATAATAATTACTCATATTATTATGAAAGGTGATAAGCGACAATAATAGTATAGTAACCAAGCGCCATATTTTTGTTGCTAAGCGAGTATAATTTTTAATCATGTCATTTTTACCTTTAAAAAAGGTACTTGGCCATTAATTTTTTAATAGTTTTTTCGCTTGCCGAAAAAAAAAAATTCTAAAATATACAATAATACCTAATAATTATTAAATAGTAGTAGGAACCACTAGCCCTAGTTCGGTTGATAGATTTAATAGTCAATTATCTATAAATATCTTATAACATCTATATTATATACAATATTATGAAATGATGATAGTTATTAATATTTTTTTTTTTTATAAATAATATTTATAACAGAAATATTCACGCGGGTAATTTTCACCATAAGACGTGTAATCGTTTTTAAAATTTAATTTCGATTGGATTTCAACATCTCATTTTCATAATAAAAGTAGTTATAAATAGGTACTATAAAGTATAAATTACATTACATGCGTTTTTTATATTATTATTGGCATTTATTTATTTGAGTGCATAAGATTTGTTTTCATTTCTTTTTAATAAAATAAAAGCTTGTTCTAATTGAATATAAAAATAGCACCCATTAAGCACATTTAGAATAATGTATCCTATTCTACAGTCCTTTGAAATCGTGTTTTATATATACGAGTATAATTATATCTTCAATATATCTCGTACAAATTGGTAGGTACATTAATATTGTTTATTTTGGTTATATTTCCTTTACACACTTTTAAATAATATCCATTTTATCACAGTTTAGTTATTTTGTTTTTATTATTATTATTATTTAATAACATATACAGTGTGATGTATAATATATTAATATGACATTGTACATTTAAAATTGTTAAATCGTCGCGACACACACTGTATAGTTATACATATAATATGTGCCGTAACAAAAAGTCAAATTCGATAATAATCGAACAATTTTACAAATTTATAACTAATAATAATATCATATTACTAAAATGTATACATTTTCCGTTTTCATCGGAAAACAAAAAAACGAATTGTACCCATTATATATACGTATTATTATAGTCAGTCACAAAGTTTTAGGTACTTATACACTTTCCCGTAGTAAATTTCGAATTATACGAACGGTTACAATATTTATGTTATTTTAACGACTTTGTTGTATACAATTTAAAACGTTCTATACTTATCTCCAACATCGGCGGCCGCGTAGCACTTTGCGCGATAAAACGCTGTATCGTCGTACCATATATTTATATTTTTCTATTGTGCGGTATGTATGTGCTAAGTATATACGACCAATTAATATGTCCAACTACTTCATAATAATTTATTATATATTTTAATATAATATCCGATAAATTTTGAAAACATGTACGCCTGGAAATAAGTGCGTACAACTCAAATTGTTTTTTTATATAATTTTATTTAACACTATAGTGAATTTTTTTTTTTACAAAATAATGTCCTATAATGTTTTTTCATGTAATTTTTATTTTACAAAAATAGTTGTCTGATAATAGATTAACTGTACTATATATATCATTGAAATTATTTATACACAATATTTTTTTAGTAGGTATATTTTAATAATACTAATCTTTTATTTTACATAATATAAATTATATTAGAGAGGAAATATGTAATTGCTAGTGATATGAAGCTTTATGATGTGAATGGACGAGATTTGTATGATCGAAATCTATTGAGGTGTAGGACTAGGGTGACCGACACTATATATGTAGTTGGGAGGCACGGCGAAGAATAAGAAGAATAAGAAGAAAAAATATACTATTTATATTTATTTTATTTATGATATACCTATATTACTATATTTTTACAACTGATTTTCATAGTTTCCTATTAACGATAATTTACGTAGGCAATTAACGATTTCATACTAACGATTTGACATTTATTTTATTTTAAACCCTAAGTTCTTCAAATGATTTAAGAAGAATTATTTTTCTATTATAACATTATACTACTGACGTGTTGAATAAAATATAATATGTCATTATTAAATATTAAATTTAAGTGAAAGATTATTTTAATTCTACAGAATAGAGCTGAAAATATACTTAAATAATGTAAAATACTTTGTATGCTTGTTTTTCTATTATATACGTTTCGCATATTTATAGATTAAATAACAATATGCAATATATTATATATGATTTTACTAACGTAAACAAGTACATACAAGTTTTTTTTTGCAAACTTCAAACTTTGAATAAACGTTTTTTATAACTTCAAAACCAAATATACAAAACAATCTAATAATATTATACCTACCTATAGGAATTTGTATATAAATGATATACTTGAAAACGCTGTCGTTAACTCACCACAAAAAATAATGTCAATACCTTCGGAAACAATGTTTTAACAATTTAACTGTCAATCGATGCTCTCAATTGCTTGTCAATTTCATACTACAATTTCACGAACACATACACACATGACATCGGGGATGCCTAATGGTTTATATTATTCAATATGAAAGTGTTTTTTATTTTTATTTTATAGCTAAGTATATACCTATATACACTTATTTTATCGACGAGCAGTCGAGAACCGAACAAATAAGATATCTTAACTTTTAAGCAACATGTATAATACTATAAAATCTTGAATTTAAATAAACCATTTATCGATATATCGGTTAAAACAAAATTTAAAGTAGGTACTATAATATACAACACACGCGTATACATTATACATGTTTCTTCGCAACCGATTATTTCAGACTGGATGAGAGTGATATCAATTGAACTATACGTCGCGTTATACATATTTTCTGATGGATTCGTTTGATCTCGACCATTGTATTGTTCGCAGTGATTTCTCAAGTTCCCCCAAAGGAGTGTTTCACAAACGTTTTTAACCAATGCAGTTACATTTAATTTTATTTTCCCGGACGTTGTTTTTTTTCCTAAAAACAAAGTCCATTCTTTTGTGAACAACTAACATGAACCGAAACGAGAAAGTTCCTAACGTGTTGCCGTAAAATTTGAAACAGTTTTCTGATATAAATGTATTATAATACATTAATACCTATAAACTTTAAAGTAACACTCGTCTTTATTTTTATTTCAATAGTTTTAACTTAATTTCTTGTAGTATATTGTATTATAATATCAACGTGAAACTATATATAAGATGTATTCGGAAAAAAGTCAAAATATTTATTTATCGTACATTGGATACCGAGAAAAATATCCCCATAATAATTCCTCGTGAAGAATGAGTCACGGTTTTGAATAATTCACGCATGATGGTAACCATCATGCTATAAACGTACAGTTATGGTGATGATGTGTTGTTCTTGGCATATGTAAAACGATAAATTTTAACGATTAAAAAAAATGTTAAACTCGTGACAACGATATAAAAATATTTTCGATTATGGCTCGAACGATATATGTTTTATGAGTGTTTTAATCTATTGGAATAAATTGCATGTTGGACAATCTGTACAATATTATATAATTAATAACACCGATAACGCTAATCAAAAGTGTGCATCATATCCTATAGTCGTGTGCATAATAGTTGACCTGATCCATTGTATAATTTAAAATTAATATTCCAAATACTCGAAACTAAAATACGATAGATTTTTAAACGATAAAAAGTTATTATTATATTGTGGCTAAATGTATGTTGTTCTTCTACTATCACATTTAACCGCGATAACATTTATATTTTGATTAAATGGTTTTACAGTTGTTAATAAAGTTGTTTAAACAAAACGGTTTAAACACAACTGATAAGACATTCTAATATTTATTATGGTATGTTATGGTTTATAATATTATATCAAATAAATTTAACAAATCTCGTAAGTGAACTTTTCTATTATCTGTTTCGCAATGGATATAATACAGATATATCGGTCTCTTATAGTCGACTTTAAATGTCTGATCTTGGCAAAATATCAAAAATTTCGATGGAAAACTCTGATATATATAATATCTATTTTATTTCATCGTTAACGCATTAGGTAGTACGACGACGCTGTGGCGAGCCTTTAGGACGTTAACCGCATAATATATTTTATTGTTTCAGACAAAATGTATTTAGTTGTGTAATATTCAATACGAAATACTACTTAAGTTCTATTCAATTTTTACGATAATATAATATTAAGTACCTATATGCGATATTGGGCAAATTATAACCATTTTTTTTCATCTTATCATATTGAGTTATCAAAGAAATGTTTAATTAAAAATTTTAAGATAAAAGTTTATTAACGTCGTTAAAATTTAAATATGTTTTTGTTTTTTTACCTTTTTATAATATTTTTTAAGTACCTATATATTGGACTTTTTTTTTAAATTACGTAAAGTATTTTATTTTCTACAAAAGTATAATACTTAACTTAACACCATAAAATAATTAATTGGTATTTTAAAAAAAAAAAATGTAATGCCTTATAAATAACATAATTAAAATCACCTTAACTTTAACTTTTTAACTAGTTATAATACCCAGCTTTGTTTATATATAGTTTTACGGATTATTATATTGTAATTATAATTTATAATAATAACAAAACAAGATGTTTATCGATAATAAACCGGTAACTATATAAGTATAAAACTATACTTGGCGTGTACGCGATTAAAGTTTTGAAAACTAATCGAAATATTTCCGAATATTTTCTGCGACTTTTGTATTAATTTGGTAGAAATATTATATAATTGGCTACAACGATTATAAAAATGAATAGTGTTCTCGCAGATATATCGTATTATCATATATATATCGATATATATTTAAAAATACAATTTAATCTTAAACTTTTAATTTGTATTTTTAATTACTATTTTTTGTTATCGAAAATGTATTTCTATATTATTTTTCGACAGATTATAAATAGGTACCTATAAAATGGTTTTAGATATAAGTTGAGATAAATTTCACGAATTTTATTAGAATTTTCGGTTTGTCAGTTGTAGTCTTCATCGCAGTCTATATAATTTTATACATTTAATGTGTTTGAAACGGAAAACAAATAACTTAATAGAAAAATAAACATTTGTACGGAGGACGCGGGCATGTGTCACTAATGTCGTTCCTCTCACCGTTGCGACGCGATGTGGCGTCAGGATATAATCATAATATACTTTCATTTTTTTGAAAAGGTCGCCAAATATGTAATATATAAACAACGGTGATATTGTGTGTGAGTTTATAGTAAACAAAGTTCATTTGCTTGTGTGTGACCAAATTACCCAAAATTACACAAAAAACGCTGAACGAAACCAAATACATATATACAGAGCGATTCATATAATATACATATTGAGTTTTAAGAATGTGTGGTAGTTTGACATACCTATTATTAAAATATACGAATTTTCATTGGTACTGCTATAGACGAAATTTGGGTTGTATATTTGTCATTTGAGTTATTTTTTTCATTAACAATTGAAATAGATTGGAAACGAGTATAATTTGGGAGCGTAAGTTCCCTTAAGACATTAAGTTCCCTCAAATTGCTCCTATGGGTTCTGTGCAGTAAGTATAAATCCGAGAACCGTCTCTGAAGCAAAATTAACTTTATAGTTAAAAGTTTGATTTAAGGGTACAAACAATATATTATACTCAAATAGAAATTGATATTTTTTAAAAATTGTTGAGACTTTCATGATTTACCTACCTATTACTTGAAATGAAATATTACGGAATTATTCGTATGTAAAAATATCGAAAGCTACAAGACAAAATCATAAAATAATAATAATATACGATTGTCACCAAATATTCTCATTTCGATTTTCTGTAGTATTTAATAAATTTATAACAAAAAATGTAAAAAATCACAGATACTAAAAAAAGAATCAAAGAGAAAAATTCGATCAGAAATCGGAAATGTTCTAGAAAAAAATACCGAATCCATAGTTCAATCACTCTCTATGCAATCATCGTTTTGACGTTATTGTATATATATATATTATTTGGCGGTGTATAAGTTAGTTAATTATACAAACGATCACTTTTACCAAAACAAATAATATATTTATTTCTCGTTCGCAAATTCTCCGATTTATAATTTATATGTAAAACAATTACCTATTTTAACAATAGGACGTTGAAACGGATAATTTAATTGTACTTTATTCCACCTAAAATGAGTGTAAATAATACATATTAAGTATAAATGTTGAGTACCTATAATATATTATTAATGATTCCGACGGTAACACACTGTTCGTCACTGTCATTGCATCGACACCGCTCCAGTAATAGTATGAACTATAGCGTGTCCTTATACCCCGCCATTATCGTCGTTTCGAGACGACTTTATAATACAATACAACACACGAAAATTTCCCGGTAAATTTCATCAAAACCGCACTACCTCGGTATATGCTTACACGTATATACCGAGGTCGTGCGGGGTATATATGGTATATGGTATAACGTTATCAGTTCATATAAACAATGTTTAAATATCAATTAATTTCACAAGTATATAAAATCCAAATTTGGTATTGTACTATTATCGTTTATTCGGAATACAATAATATAACCGAAACAGATATTTTTAGAATATATATCATAATAATTACCTTTCTGTATGTATTAATATTTAATATGTCTTGCGTTTTAGATTCTGAGCGGTACGAAAAATGTATTGTTTTTATAAAAATGTTCTTTTTTTATGTATGAAAACATTTTTTCAGGTAGAAATAATGGACCGACTACAATAAATAGGGTGTGTTTTCGATAGAAAATTGCATCTAGTTAGTACTTTATTCAGCTCATTTTTCGACTTTCTCAAAAGTTTTTTCTTAGGAGAAGAAAAATTACCATAAAGTAGCAAAAAATCGGCAAAATTACGATTTCCGTAATTTTTAATTTTTAAATTATCTGATAATTAATTGAGTTTTGATCGTAGTGACTTGAAATTTATTTTGAATATTTACAAAAGTAATATACACTCGTAGTAAATTTTGGAAAGGATTATCAGTATAATACTTTGTAATATTCATTCAAAATCGTATTTTCTAATGCAATATCATAGCATTCAAATCTTAATAATTATAATAAACTACTAATTTCTCAGAAGACCGAAGGAGCGAATGAAGAACGTCCTAAATTGATCTTCCTCTTTTTTTTTATATAACTTAATATATTAATACAATATCTTAGATACGAAATCTTAACATAAAAAAAATTCACTAAATTAAACCAGATTTTTTATTTGTCTACATTCATAAGATTTAATTTGCAACTTCCCCTCGTATCATTTATTCTTTTTCCTTTCGGCGTGACCCTATTTTTTTTTCTTTTCTCTTGCTTTGCACAATATCACACCAACCACTACATCCTCTTCATCGCACCCTGCCGTCTGTTATTTTCCGTGTCATTTCTTTTTTGTTTGTTTTTTATTTGACGTTGAATTTATAAAATTTAATGTTGTAATTGCTTTACATCTATTATTTTTTGTTTTTGTTTTCTTCTTGCTTCTTATTTTTTTATTTATACAATTTTATTATTTGTATTATTATCCTTTTTGTTTTGTTTCGTTTTTTGTTGTGTTTTTTTTTTCAAACGTCGAGATAAATTGTTTTAAACGGGACTTCTAAATTATTTGAAAAAACCTATATTTTTAATTGGTTCGAAATTAGATTAATTTTTTAAACGCTTAAAAGAAAACGAAAATATATTCATTATAGATGTATAGGTATTAGGTACATACTTTTTATGTTGTATCGATTTCTCAAGCAGATAAACTTTGACGATTGTATCGATTTGTTTCAGCAGTAGTATGTACGGTGACGTGAACATTTCTGCCATACTGGATTCATTCAGTGGAAGTTACGACAAACGAGTAAGACCGAATTACGGAGGTGAGTCGATATCAATTTAATATGTATCTATTTCTATTATCATCATCATCATCATCATAATCATCATTGTTATCATCAACGTCACATAATATTATTGTTTTTTAATGAGCCTTCTTTCGATACCTCGTCAATATTAATAATATAATCGAGGTATACGCTGGAATGATATTATATAAGTACACACTACGTGTGCAGAGATTGCTGTTAAAAAACAAATAACATGTTGTGATTATAATAAATCGCGTTTTTCGCGGCTATCAATGAAGAATAATATTTTTTCCCGATTTTCGTAAATTATTAAAATTAACAATGCAGAATAATAAGGGAGTCGATTTAAATCCATTGTCTACATTAACAATGATTACTAATTATTATTCTAAGTATATATGTATATCTATAACAAACTCAGTTTTCTAAATCTCTTTTGTTTCCAATTGCCCGATTCAGAAATAGATATATTTGTACCTATGCAATACACACACACACACACATATGTTATATTATATATACTTGTATATACAGGAGATCATATGTAACAAAAATATTGACAGTTCCATTCGTTTTGGGTTTTAATTACATTATTTTTGTAACACGATATTCGGATCCTCCTGTATGTACTTATATACTTTGGCAAGTATTATATATTTTGTATATATACTTATTTAAATTCAGATTATTGAATTTATTTATTTATTATTTTCATAATAATAATAATATCTTTCCTTAGAAAATAAAAAAAATATTATTTTCATGCCGGAATTTTTGATGCATATATATATTTATATATAAATAGATAAACAGGATTTTTGCGTTACTAAAAAGTTGGAGATTATATACCGACATCTCCAGCAAATAATATAAAGTCATCTCACAATTCACAATTTTCGTACATTTTATTTGAGATGCCATTTCATTATACACACGAGTATACTAGCTGCAGGGTATACCACAAGGATTTGAATTTTTGTTTTGATATCATACTGAAAAATGTCAAATCCTCGTGATACACTCCGTATATTTATTTTACCGACGAAAAAGGTTGTTTTTATACTTGCTGGGTATAGTTGGTATCTCAAATAATTTATAAAAATTGATATTTGACCTCTTTCGCTGCAGGAGTTAGGGATACATTTTAAATGTTATTTTCAATATTTTTATAAAATAGTATTCCGATCACCCTGTATATACTTGATGCTAAATATTTTCGTATATGCACACATTTGTATGTATATCTAAAGTATTGAATAAATGGTATAACTTGTTGTGTATGTAAATATATATACATATTATATAAATCTACGTTTAAAGTTAATCGAGCCGAGCTCGGAAAGATATAGAAAATCCGTGTGCAGATATATGTATAGAAACTTACTTTTACTAACGTATTTTTACTGGTCTAAAGTTTAAACTACCCTAAAAATATAATATATATATATTGTATGTGTATATTTACAGAGTGATCAGAATTTCTCTCGTTACAATAATTATGTTTATAATACAATATTCCAACCGCCCTGTATATAGGTCCGTACGATACCGCATACCCGGTACAATGTAAAACGTACTAAAATTACGTTTGTGCTGAGCTATTGTTTTTGTTAATATTGTTATGAGTTATAACATTTAAATATTTAAGCAAAATGTATATCTAATAATAATAATAATATATGAACACGTTCCTTATATTTCGTTGGTGCGTGCGCATTGAAAACGATTATGAAAAAGTGAAAACGAAAAACAAATTTTCAACGAGAAATACGTTCGAAATATTATTAGGACAGTATTCTATATAATATAATATATTTTAACGTCTATGAAATTCATCAGTGTCTCTGATAAGGATAAAAATACGATACTGATAAGGATAAACAGACGAACACACGAAACGCGCGATGTATTCAACCCATTAGGGTAAAGCCGCCGTTGAATGTTGTATCATGTTTTACGAGTGACGATAAATCGCGATCGGTCGAAGATCGGTGTCGTTATTCGCGTTATTTTTCTGTTATCTTTTATACCGCCTTACGTATTGTTGTTCACGTTTAATTTATTCTTCAAATCCGTCATTCATTATACGTACGTGGGTTAAACACGAAGTTAAAATATCTGTATACCTGTGCCGATAATGTCTTGTCGTGCCTAAAACGCAGTCGTCATCGGTCGCAGGATAATTATAATATTGACACGTGTGTGTGTATATGTGTTTGTGAATCGATGCCAAATGTCGTTTTCCAGGAGAATAATAAAAAATCATTATATTTGGTTAGTAGATGATAATAAAAAATATTTCGTACACGACAAGACAGTATTTTGTAGATTTGACGACATTTATTTTTAACTGGTACGATAATATGCGTGTATATGTATCGGATCAAATGAGATGGGTAAAGGGAGTATTGATGACATTTTCGGCGAGCGCGGTGTACAGTCGACGGGGATGTGTGGGCGTGTAAGCTCGGCCATCATCTCTCCCGAAATCGATTTGACCTGTAGCGCCGTGACGCTATTTTCGATTTCTGCTGCAGCTGGCGGCCTCGTACATACGAATAGCTTTATTATTTTATTTTCGCAATTTTCGCCTTTTTCCAGTGCTAAATACTCTTCTGGAACGTTTATAACACAATATTTATCTCATAATTTATACTATATTACACATCGACCACTCAAAACTTAACGCCATGCGACGATGCGGTCCAATGTGGGTGTTCTGGCCAGGTCTCGAGTCGTTTGTATATATTATACAGGGTGTATCGCACGAGTATACTCGACGGGAAAAAATATTTACTAAATTATTTTACCAATATTTTCGGAAGAAATATTTAATATTCTTAGTTGCTATTATTTAGCTTAGATTTTTAGTATATTAAAGATATAACTATTATATATATATATATATATATATATATTAGGGTGGTCCTTAGCTATAGAAGAAGAAAATTTTTTTAATTATTTTTTATTCCGCACCCCCCC
>CM023359.1:8453859-8556514 GCA_013282895.1 Eriosoma lanigerum | reverse complement strand
TTTAATCAAAACGCCACGAATAATGTTTTGCGTTACTACGTGATTTTGCTATATTCCCAGTTATTTGACAGACGAAGACATGGTTCGGGAATAACGCGTACTACTCTTAAGAGCGGCAGACAAACATAATAATAATGCGTAATATTATATTATAAGATAATTATATTATTATTATTATTATTATTATTGTAGTCGTAGAAGGTGACGGTTCGAGAAAACGTTTTCACGGTCTCGCGCGCGCGCGTCGTCAACACAATAACACAATACGTTAAATTATTATTGTTATCGCTATTATATATTATTGTATTAATATTGTATATGCATTGCGAGCGTATTCGCAAAATTCACTAATTTCAATTTACACCGTTTATATTGAGGTTTTCGGCGAATCTGCAAATTCGTCACGATCCGTACGATTTCAAACCCCCTATTATAATACCTTCAAGCCGCCGCCCCTTGTACACGTCGGCAATATAGCGTGCCCGGAATACAATTATAACGTCGTTTAATTAAACCTGCGCAGGTTTTGGAGTAAAAATGTTTTCGAAGCGTACGCGACGTATTAATAATAATAATAATGATAATATTTGGAATAAAATTTAATATAATACTTACAGTGTTGTCGAAATAATAATTATTACACGTCTTGTTGATAATAATGTATATTACACGATTGAAAGTGATAATATTCGTTTATTTTCATTACGTTCTCTTTGTTCTGTCGGTTATAGTGTTATACGCGTTTATTATAACTGTACGGACGATTTGCAAAAACTATACGTTCCGATTCGATTGGGTTTTCATAATAATTTCATTTTTTCTCTCTAACTCTAACCTGGTAATGGGGGCGGGTTCAATATTTCCTAACCTGATAATAATTAATAGTATGACAGAATTCGTATTCGTGAACGATATTTTTTGGTTTTCGATTTACAACGGTTAGTAGAGTCGTATAAATTATAACATTATAATATAAAAGAATGGATTAATGTACTGAAAATAATTCATTAATTTTTTTACTACGTTTTTATGTAAATCCGCTGATATTTGTATTACAATGTTTGTCGGCGCTGCGGCGACAGTGGTTTCTTGAGAATTTCAATGATGCATCGGTCGCATTTTATAAGAGAGAACTAAAATATAAATAACAAAAGTAGACTAAAATAATAATAATAATACAAAATAAAATAGAAAAAGCTCTAGAATATTTTTTTTAAACAATTTTACATCTTATGTTTTAACTTTTAACTACACAATTTATATAATATTATGTGGGTTAACCGTTAAGTTGGCACAGCAAAAAGTTAATATTTTCTTACATATAGTCATCATTTTTTTAGAAAATGTGTTTCCTTTTGAATAGTGTTGGTGAATGTCAGTAAATATTGATAATGATTATGGCGCTATAGCGTGAAGCCAAAAACCGCTATTTTAGTAACTAAATTAATTAATGTTTTAAAAGGTTTTTTTAAAATGTTTGTCTTTTGTATTTTTTACCGTCCGAGAATCAGTAGAGTACAATTACTTCTTAATTTCAGTAAAAAAAATGTATTGTTATTGTGCAAACTTGAAACTATAGATGGAAAATATACAACTGTTGGGCCGTTATGGTACACCATAATATTCCGACATAATGAAGAATAGGTTTTGTGGAGAGTTTTGGACCCTTACTTCTAAATTACTCGCAGACTCTTCTATTGTCATTTTGTAGAATTAGATATTGAACAATAATAGACGTTTTATTTTTAGATTCAATGTACAATTATTATATTTTTACTGCAAGATGCATGTTGCATTATCATCCGTATACGTATATTTTAAAATTTTGTTCGAACTCATCGTGATCGATTGCAGTGAATTCCTCGTGAAAATTTCAGACTGCGGCTGAAGTCGTAATTTTTCTTTTTAAATTCTAAAACAAGCTGTTGGATTCGTATAGAAATTGCTAGACTCTGTAATATCGTATCGCGTTGTACACGATGTCTATGCGGCGGAACGGAACTGCAGACGAGGAATCGGAAATGAGAATATAATATATATGATATGAATTTGCATTATTGAACGCAGACGGTGTGTTTTGATATTCATGGACAAGTTATATATACATATACAACGACGTAGACTCTCTCGTATATAGGATCACTCTGATTCTGCGCAAACGTGTAAAATATGTAAAACTACCGCACTTCATATATAATATTATTTATATACCATGGTATAGTATTTTTAACTTATTGTAACAATGTTTATATATACTCTACTTATTTATATATCATTGTGTGTTATACATATTGTACAATCGCCGAGTACACGTATACGTTATGATTTTAGACATGATGCTGAAGCGCATTAATGGACGTTTAACAAGACTATTTCTCACAAATTATTTTCACGTATGATTAATAGCGTGCTTATAGCTTTCAAAGTTACTGATTTATTATCAATTCTCTGCACATATATATACAAAAAAAAAAAAATATTTTTCTCAATTTTTCCAAATAATTCATACATCTCGTAGCAATTAAAACTATAACTTATGTTTCCCATCATTTATAAAAATAGTGTTTTATTGGAGAAAAATATTATTATCTGCTTTCGATGATAATGATTTACTAATACGACGATTTGTAGCACGTTATAAAATAATTATAATATTTAATAAGGTTAATAAACTTTTGATACAAATTTTAATAGTTTAAATAACTATAATATTAGTATCATCATAGAATTTATGTGTGTATATTCGCTAGACGGTAGACAATGATTTGCGTTTGCACCAAAATTATTTATCTACCATACATAATACTTTATTCGGAATATAATCAATACGATTAATATCATAGCACACGGTTTATAAATTCTAAATTTAGATATAAAAATTAATAATATAATCAAATTTCAATTCCCAATTTAAGTTGTATAATTTAAGTAAAATGTTTAATTAATAATAATGATAAGAAGTATGATAATCATAAAATCAATAAAATCAAAGAAATATTTACTACAGCGGAAAAAAAAATGTTCACGTATATTTTGGTAATTCGATAACGTTGAAAAATGAAACTTATATTAAAGTTTTGAATAATTGTTTCATTTCCAAGTTCTATTTTATCTGGAACGAGCGGAAAATGAGAAATGAGAATGACTTAAGTATAACTACTTGAAGGGGAGTTAAATATATTCAGATCGTCATTGATGTTCCCGTAAATTTATATATAGGTAGATTATAAATTATGTAATAATTTAACAACATAAAATGACTTACTGGAATTATTAATCGTTCACACGTAAATCTCGACGATTATTTTTCTATAGTTATACGCCATATAAATAATATATGATATATATCGTATACATTTTATAGTATACAGAGTGATCAAAATATTGCATTACAAAAGTATTGGAAATAATATTTAAAACGTAGTTATGTTATTACCACTATTTTTGTAACACCAAATTCTGATCAGTCCGTATATAAATTTCTAATATCATGTAAAATACTTATTGTTAATTCAATAAATATGGCTATTAACGAGTTAAAAAGATAAATTAATTTAATTTTTATTAAATTATTAGCTATATAATGATTTAGTTTTTAGTAAGAAATATTACAAAAAAATGTTATTTTAATGATTTGGTTAGGGTTAAGTTAGTTAATTACCAATAGTTATTTTTAATTAATTATTTTTTTTATGAAGCAAAGTTAAATAATATACTTTTATAAAAATTAAATGTATTTGTATTTAATTTAACTTACAAAAAAAACTTTTATTTTTTAATAATTTAAAATTGTCAATATTTACATAAAGACAATAGGTAAGTAATAATAAGGGCTCGAATTTGTATGTATTATTTATAAAATTAAAATATGTATTATAACATAGTTATTTATTTTTGAAATATGAATCACTGACATTATAAAATATGTTATTAAAAAAATCAAACTACATCATTAATTTATAAGCATTTAAAACAATTTATTAAAAAATAAAAAATAATTTGTTATTAACCATTTTGATTGCAGTAATATGCATTTTTAAATTCTCAAATATGAATGATTATTCGATTTGACCGTAAAATTGACTTATATTGCCTGAATAACTTCTACTAATGTTATTGGAGAAAATTTCATATTTACAATGTCTGGAGGAGAAAGATTTGTATCCCATATTACTTCAGTGATCAGTATGTATATTTTTAATTGTTTTCATTTTTGCTAAACCCGGATTTTTTCTAATACATTTTTTATTTTATCATTTACAATATCGTCTAATTCCCTTGGACTATTTCTAATCTTTTGACTGTTTCTTCTACAATACATAAACTTTCAACGAAAGTTAAATCACGAGCGTCTAATTTTGTAATAACACAGACCAAAAAAAATAATAATAATGAAATAAAATATATATTAGTCCATATTTAGCTGTTAAATTAAGCATGTTAAATGGTAAATTTGATCATCTAACCCGTATCGACGATTAATTAGATTTAATGATTGGTATTATTTTATATTTATACCTTTTGTAACACGAAATTACGATAAGTTTATATAGTTGACACAAAATATACAATAATATATTATCAAAATAATGTAAATATGCAGGGAAAAATAAATTAATAAGAAATATGTAAAAATATGTAATATAGTATGGCTCATTTTATTAAAAATCATTTGAAACGAATTTATCATTTGTCCAAATTAAATGATTTAATCACAGTAAAAATATATATTTACATATCAATTCGATCCCTAGTAATAATATATTTAACTTTTTAACTTAGTTAAGTTAATTTTTTTTCATTTAACTCAAATGTTTCTATAATAACTTAACTCAATGTTTAAAAAAAATTAAGTTTATTTGTTATAAAAAATTACTAAATATATTATGCGATTTAGTCGAACGTATATACGTTTATCGATACAAATTATTTATTTAAAATATCTGATTACATGGCAATTGTGTGGTAGTGGTGTAATCACTATTGTTGTTTTCGTTCGAAATTATCGATAAGTAGTGATTACAAGGTATTTTGTGAATAAAATCAATTATAATATGTAAGTTATAACCTACACAGTTACACACCTTAAAATAATCCTGCGATCACACTCTTCTAATTGTGTTAAACGCTTATTTTATGACTAAATTATAATTATAATAAATTTAGATTTATTGTATCGAATGTTACACAAATTTATAGTACAAGATATAAATATTATATTAATTTAAATATCCCTAAGTTTAAGAAACATTTTGGTATTAAAAGGCCATTCACGTTGCTATTCATTTGTGTAGATTAGTCATTATTATGACTAATATTGTTAAGTTGATAATATTCAGGAATTTAAGATATTTTCAAGAAAACCTGATTTGTCTTGTTTGAACATATAATAATTTGACTTTGTACTGTTTATGTTTATACTTGTTTTTTGTAACTGAATTCAATTTTTTAAGCCCTCAGCACAAACTTTGCTTATTAGGGTGTTGCGAGTTAGTTAAATTTACTATTGAAATATATTTTTTGTTATTTTAGTTTTTTTTTTTACAAATAAATAAATAAATGGTAATGTTATAGGTAATTAAAAAAAGTCAACATAAATCCTAAAAAATAATTTTAAATAATCTTTTTAAAAAGTATATTATATAAAAGCAATAAAAATGCAAAAAATCAAATTTAGAAAACTCAGAAATTTCGATGATACTGAATAAATTGTCTTAATTAAAATTTGTATAATAACACGGGGAAATAGTAAATATTTTTAAAATCCTAGTTGTCTATATTTACGTATATTTTTTAAAAAATTAACTATTTGGTCTGAAAGAATTTGACATAATATTATGCGTATAACGATATAAAGTTTTTCAGAAAAAAATGTCCTATATTGTAATATTAAATTTAAAAGAAATTTTTTGTAGGTAATGAAATAATATTATATGAAATTAATTGACATTTTTTTCTTTAGAAATATGTAGAAAATTTCCCCGTTTACATGCGAATAAGAATTTCGTCCCTGTATAATGTTTTGAGAGAAAACAGTGAAAAACATTAATCAATTCGTTTTCTCGCCATAATAACAACACGCACACGGATGGCGGATTATTTATAATATGTGGTTACCGTAACAAATAGTAAGCTTTTCATTAATGTCGAAAATGGTATAAATTCACATAAAACACAATAAGTCTGTATATAATTGAATTATCTTTTCTTCATACCAGCGATACCACATAATATAATATACTATAAACTCATATAATGAGAATAGGAACTGAAGCTAACCAGCGTGAATATTGTATAGTGAATTGTAACCGCCAATGGACGAAAATGAAATAATATGACCGCACATGAAATCAAATCAGCATTTTGATTATTCGTATATTGTTATACTCGGTCACTCGTTATACTCTACGTCTTTACGAAACGAGCTGAAAATGTGCGCCCTCGTTACTTTGGCTTTGAAACTAAAATGTAAACAATTGACAGCATAATATATTTGTATTAATTTGATACCATAATATACGATAATCAAATATCTAGTCAAATTTAAATTGATAAAATGATAACACTTGATTACATAGACGCACGACAGGCAATCCATTTTAATAGACAAAAATCGTACGTAACAAGTAAAACCACGAATGCATCAACAGAACCTTCTTGGCGAGTTATCATAAATATAGTTATTATTTTAATCATAGCATGGAAAGATATTTTAAATAATTGATAGTTGTTTAAAACAAGTCGAAGAAAAATATAATTTTCAAATTACACTGTTAATTTTATTCGGGGCATAATGCCTAATTAAACTCTCCAATAGAATCTCTGTATTTATATATATATAGGTATATAATATCAGTGTTGTATGATGTTTATGATAAAATATTGATAGTCACAAAAAGATGAACAAAACAAATGTACAATATTTCGTAGATACCATCGTTTAGGCCCGGCTATAATAAACTACCATTTAAATAAGCGTAATTAGTTTAACATTTCAATCTTACCTACTAATTTATTTATCCTATTTAATTGCCTCTATCTCTACGTGCGAAATTCAATAACTATTATCGACTCCTCCTCGCCTCGTCGCCTTGTTATGATAATATTATCTTTTCAGTTTTCTGCGGCTAGATAAAGCACTTTTTTCTACGATGTTTCACACTGCGTGTATATTATAAGTTACGACACATCATATATTCTAGACAGGTATATATATATGTATATCTATATATCGTACGCTAATTGTTTCTGATGGCGAATACAGATACAATGTTCGCCGATAATAAATTCCCTCGACTGTCGTCTCTTACAAGCATTCCCGAACCAAACAGCTCACATAATATAATGCACCCTACACCGTTGTCTGTATGGCGAATACGAGTCTAATAAAAATTTCTAAACACGGACGGGCATTAGTCGACCTAGAGATACGACGTGGTCGGAGAGACAATGCGACATATAAATGCGTGCGATGCCGAAAATAAAAAGCCACTTTTGCACACATCAGAAACGGGAGAAATAAGATTCTGTATCATATAATATTTACAGTTACTTACTGCGAGAGAAAATAAATAAATACGTCGGAGACTGCGTTGAAACAAGAAAATAGAAATCTATTTACCGAAATGTAACAAATAATTATTTAACATTACATTATGACAAAACGAAACAGCAAACACATATGAATATTATATTATAATACGTATAACGTATATAAGTAATTATAGTGATCTTTTATCACAGGATAGAATAATCAGAATGGTTACTGACAATAAATCGCGCAACTAGCCTAGTATTATTTATAACTGGCATTTTTGACACATTTGTTCAATTGCATTTGCCTATAATATATTATGTTCAAATCAAGATTGTACTATATTTATAACCATGGTTAGAACTTAAAAATATCGGTTGTCTTTTTTCAAAGATATATAAAATAAAACTAGATCGCTATCATCTATTAATGTTAACTATGACGACGCATAATTATATTAGCTACCATTTTTGTTGTAAGTTATGTCTTCTCAATATTATATATATTATTCATTATAATGATAACAAGTAAAATATTTGTTGAACGTTAATTAAATGCAAGTAGATCTTGTATATATTATAAAAAAGGTATATCAAAATGTTATATTCGCTTTTTTCACCCCCGCAAAACGAGTCGCGTTTCAATTATTACGTCACTCAATACTTAACGTGGTTTATAAACGTGACGCGTGTAAGACTTTTAGGTTAGGTTAGGTTATGTTGGTTTATTTATTTATAACTAGAATTAATTTTCCATTCGACGTAATCGATTTAATAAATTTCACATCCAATCAAACGGAATATAAAATATGATTATTTATAACTCTTATGTCAGATGATAAAATTATAATTAAATAACCCAGCGAGCATATATTATAATAATGTACGTCTTGCTGACATGGTGAGGGTTGACTAGTCATTATTGTTGATATTTGCTATAGAAAATACAAATTATCATAACTATACAATTATTAAATAAAAATATCGTTAATATTACGAACGATCCACGGTCCACCGCGGGGTACTTATATACTTAGAACTCGGTTGATCGTGTAAAAGTATAATAAAAACAGGTGGAAAAAATTATTATTTAGGGAATTATCATGTTAATAATATTGACTGTCCTTCAAGGAAAAACACGCTGGCCAACTTTTGCATTTGTCACGCCCGCTGACGAAGGTCGTCGAAAAGTTTTCGTATAACCCAAATAAATCTTATAAAGTTCGAAACTATTCGGAATCGACGAACTCGATTTATATTAGGTTAGATAATAATATAATATGCGAACACGTTTTATCCGAAAATTCGAAAATATTCGATTTCGATAAAGTTCGCACATACGGATTAAGAATTTGTTACGGAGTCAAGGACAATATTTGTTGAGCGAATTTAGTCGATTGTAGTGGCATGGTCTCTAGGACCAATGTCCTCTTGAACAGAGTACGTAATCGATACGTTTCGCGTCTTGCACCAAAAATAATCGATTAGGTTCACTAACTACGAAAACTCATCTGTATCGCATATTATAAAAATATTTATGTAATGTTTATTAATTTGTATTTTCATTATTCGATCGATGCGTTCGAAATTTAGTCCGATTTGTATAGTTTATATAGTAATTATAATTCAAAATGTTCATAAACAAAAAAAAAACAAAACCAACAAATAATTGTATTGTATTGTATTGTTAATAACAAATTTAAAATAAAACATATTTTGACCTTTTAGGTTGATTATGTTATGTTTGTCAACGGGATCGGAGGGGAATAAAGGTAAAAACAAGAGATTTGTAATTCTAAACGAAACAAAATTCTTAGTACCTATCGCTGTCTAGGGTAGTTTTTAAAATTAAACATTCCTTTGTTTTATATTATTTAATTATTTAATAATTATATTGTTATTATTTACGACAACATTAAAATGTAAATCCATTGTTATTATGATACATTTTACATAGGCAATACAACCCTTTTGACAATGTTTTTGTGGAATACACACGTAATCAGTATTGACATTTTTTAACCTATCATTGCAGGTCCCCCAGTAGAGGTCGGAGTCACCATGTATGTTCTCAGTATAAGCTCCGTGTCCGAAGTACTAATGGTACAAAAAAAGCAAATAATATTAATATCTTTTTAACATATTATTTTTTTTTAATATTACGATCAGAAATAATATGATATTATTATTTTTTAAAAGAGTGTTTCTTTACCTACGTATATATATATATATGTATAGAGTGTCCTAACCGTGTTTGTGCCGATCAAAGGTTTTTTTTTACCAATTTCATATTTTTCAAATCCGATTTATGACAATTAGTTACCTACCTACTTTTTTAATAACTCATTATAATTATCATTTTTTTATTACGTGTACTCGTGTGTATATAGTATCTTTTAAATTATAAATCAGGAAGGCTACAGAAGAGCATAATGTATTCGGAATTAGCCAATCGTGTATGTCTAAAATTTAAAAATTTTAAAAAGCACTGATTTTAAAAATTAATATATTTTTTAAAAAAAAGTCTAACTTCCTAACTATTTGCGTTTCTGAGTTTTCTAAAATCAATGCGTATAAAGTTTAATAGTAAACCAGAAAAATATTTGATAATAAAATTAAATATCTTCGTTATCTTCGAAAATCGGATTTAAAATGTACGAAATAGATGACGCACAAACACGACGCAGGGGGACACCCTGTATGTATATATTGATGTATTTTCTTTTCTTTTAAATTGTTTTTTTCTGTGTTCCAAATACGTCTGTTTGAACAGACGCTTTCTTTTTTGCTTTAATATATTTGTTTCGAAAACTATATTATAATGTTTTAACGTCATGAAACACGAAAAAAATATATATGAATGATATATAATAAAATATATTATATTCATATTTTTTTTTTTAGTAAGCCTACATTATGTATTATTTATAAACGACAACCCACTACGGAAAATCGAAAGGAACCAAATGACGTTCCCTGCATGCAAATCTGCTGCTTGACAACTGCAGTAACCATATTTGTACGATGTGACCGCATATTCAAGAACTCGGTTATTGGTATATTATCTTATATTGTCTATTACAATACTTAAAATACACGCGGATTATATTATTAATCGGACTAGAATATTTCGGAATTATTTAATTTTAACTATTATATTGTATACTATTCGATCTATATAATATTATATATTATAATATACTCGTATAGGTATTATGATTTTTTAATTATGTCGATTAAACAATGATACCACAAGATACACGCAGTGTGAAACTGATTATTTTCGAATGTAAAATAATGTGTCGTCGGACGATTATCAATATAAAATTACGGCTTACGAGTATAATATTATACATTTTGAATTAATATTTTCATAATAATAATTTTGGTATGAATAATTTATTAATTCAATGTAAATGTATAAATAACTTTTAGGTTAAGTATGAAATCGAATCTAATATTTTACCTATGTAATATTGTTATAATATAACATTATCGAAATTACTTATAGGTTATGATAATCTAACCTAACTTAATTTGGGTAAATATATTTTATTTCTCTATAAATATCATTTTTCTCTTTCATATGTCATATTATTCTGCGTACAACTTACTTGTAGGTATATAATATACATATATGAAGGTAAGCGTTGTCCTGTATACACCATATACTTATACACCGAATTGTAAACCAACGATTAATTAATCACAATTTATAGAAAATCCTCCAAAGCCTAATATTTCCATTCATCGTTTTAAATACTAAATTTGATTTAATCTGATACTTTGGTGTTGTACAATTCGTACTATATATTATTATGTATAACTGCTCAGGTATGATACGCGTATAGAATAACGCCCGTCTAGGACCTTGTAAAAGATATTTGAATTCGTCTAATAGGTATTCAATGATAGTTATATATTATGTAGAATAATATGTAAGTAGTATACCACGGTAACATATGCGAACAATTCATATACAATAATAATATTAATAATAACGTTTATATAATAATATAAAATTTAATATTCCGAAAAAAAATATAAAACCGTTTGTTATAGGTAAATGTTTTTATTATTCTGTATTACCGTGCGATAAATGAATAGTATTTTTTATTAGTTCTATTGTTGTATCTATTTATAGCGTTTTTTCGAGTTGTATTTACCATACAAAAGTTTACCAAGCGGAAATATATTTTATGCCAAGTACCTAAATAAAATATATAATATTGTCGATGATTTTTATATTAAATTCAAATGGTGCACAGACCTATATTATAATATTTTATTATATTATATGAACGACACATGTAGAAGTATACACCTACACAACATCGCGATCATAATATTATAATATACAAGGTTATCGGAATTTTATATCGTAAAAAACTGGTGGGAATCACATATATACCCAAGTTTATCTTCTTTGTATTCATATAATGATTGCCTTGTATATGTATACGAGATATTTCTCTCTCTTTCTTTCTTTTTAACACACCGCATGGCGATAGTTATTATCTACACCAATTCGATAACAATGGTAATAATAATATAATATTGGGAAATCAATTCGGCATTTCACAATCCAAAGATTGGTTTTTAGCCACTTTTCACTCTTAACTACTATTCGCTTTCTTTTTCATTTGTTCATAATGAATCGCATTTTCGGTCCCTTATTATATGTTAGATGTATTTTAGTTTTGGCCATCCTGTATTACTTTTTCCTTCCACACTTCCTTCTAAAATTAGCTTTAGTAATCCTCCGTGTCAAATTACATGTCCTATTCATTAATTCCGTCTTTTAACTATACTTTTCCATAGTAGCATTCCTTCCGACATTCTTTCAAGAACTTTAAGTTATTTTGTCCTCCCAGCTTATTTTTAACGTTCTCCTATAATTCCACATTTCAAATACTTTCAGTCTTTTTTCCACTGATATTGTCCAGGTTTCGAATAGTAATATATTTTATACATAATTATTATGACTTGAATTGGTATTTTTTAATTTAAAGACTAATTTTATTTGAAGTAAGTAATAGGGTTTTCTTACTGTTAAAAGCTTTTTTAGCTTAACGAATATGTTTTACTATTTCACTCTTATTACGTCCTTGATTATTTTATCCATGAATATCGATGTTTATTTAGTAAAATGTTTGAAATAAAATTATAGTACTTATTATGATGTCATTTTCAGGAAATTGTATGTATTGAATAATATATAATAATAATATGTTACCATAACCATATTATTGGTATGGCAATAGAAACCGTGGTACGCCATATGTTACCATCGACCTATAAAACTACAAACAAATATTATACACGTTTAGGTAGGTAATTATGTTAGGAGTTATGTTTTTTTTTATTTAATGTAAAAATATTATTACAGGTATAATAATAATATAAATGAATTTATTTAAAAAGCGTGCGACTTTGTCAGAAAATATCGATTACAAATTTCGATCTGAGT
The DNA here is from genome assembly GCA_013282895.1 of Eriosoma lanigerum. NCBI lineage: Eukaryota > Metazoa > Arthropoda > Insecta > Hemiptera > Aphididae > Eriosoma > Eriosoma lanigerum. The sequence goes on along the minus strand of CM023359.1, from coordinate 8,543,511 downwards.
ATTTCAACGTATTTTAAACTCATATTTTTCGTCGTCGACACTCGCACAAGTCCATGTATAAAATTACACTGTGTCATAAAGCAGCACGAAGATAGCAATATACGAAAAGACACAGGAACAAAGTTTTTTCGGCGTTCTCAAGTCGATTCAATGCCGTGTAAACTAAAAATGCGTATATTTCACATATAATATTACAGCGTGAGATGGAGTGTCAAAATACACACACACACACACACACCCTTCACTCGAGTTCGTGAAATGTACACCGTTTTGTGTGGCTCTTTTCAAAATTCGCGTAGAAATATTATTATAATAATATTATACACACGAGGCGACAACAATAATAATATATTATATAATACGACATCGTCCCGAAAAGTAAACAACTCGGCCCGGAGACGGCTCTTTTCCCATCGTTGTATAGTAATAAACGTAATAATATTTCCATAACGCACATAGTTTTCCATAATGCGATTTATGATGGATAAAAAAATGAAATCGGCAACGAAAATATATTAAAAATACAATTTATTATATTCAACACGCTAATAAACCGCATTGTATATTATGAGACAATAACGAAATTTAATATGTGTAAGTAACAGCAATATAAAAGTATTGGAATGGAAATATCCTCTATTGTACGTTTAGAGGTACGTCACGCGAAAATATTAATATTTTACTGAAATATATTTATGTCTTCTCTTTATCACTCTCCCTCTCATTCTTATTTTGTACGAACGATTAAAAAGAAAATTATTTTTTATCTCGATATGCCGTTGAATAATAATTATTTTGCGCTTAAGTCAAAACACTATTCGAACATAATTTCTGATTGAATACGGTAATTGAAGTATTATATAAATTATAGACCCTTAGTGGACTATATTAAAAATAATAACTGTTGGATTGTTTACAATATAGACAGTAGATGGTGTTGTTTGGTTATAAAATATTCAATCGATTGTAGATTTTCGCGTAAATTTATTTAGTGTTTAAAAACTAAAAGTATTTAGTTCAATTGAACAAATCCTGGATTCGTCTTAAAACCTAATGGAAACGGGAACCTTTATTATGTTAGTCTTAGGATCCGTAAATGGAAAAAGAACAAAAATAATTTTAAACTTACATACCCCCCTCCTCCCGTCGTTCAAAGGCCAATAAAAAACCGCAATCCGATTAATATGATGACGTCATTATAATAAAATGTGAATTAGCGTTTTGTTCAAAAACAATGCACCTTCCTTTAAAATTATACATCACTGTGTTAGATGAGACATTTTTTTATGTATGTATAATAATATTCTATAATATGTAATAACGATGTTGATGAATTACCACGGAATAGCAGACAAATGATGCACAGTAAAATTAAATATATAATATACAATATATAATAATATAAATATATCGCATGTTTTGATGCATGACATAGATTGCAAAACACGCCATGGTTTTTCATGTCAAAGCATGATGTAATAATGTCAAAACGAATTTAAGAGTTTCGATCTGAAAACCTTAGCGTGTGCATTTTAAATTTTAGCCCTGTTGCATGTACTACCTATATATACATATTATATTATTCATATTTAAAATATATTATACTTATCTTTAAACTTGAACGTATATCTCACACTATTATATTTTACGTTTATATATAAACGGAAATTAGAAATATTTATATACTTATAATAATGTATAATAGTAGTATATTATCATTATTAGTATTATTATTATTATTATTGTTATATTCTATTTTTATACAAGTTCGATTGTATCAAAATCACTTGGTAGCTATTATACAAGATGTTTGTATAAAATATAATATATTTGTTAATTGTCGTTCTCAACCAGTGGTACGCGATCCTAACTTAATAAAATATAACTTATTATTTATTAAACATTTTTTTCTTTTATGATAAGTAAAATCGTTTTAACTATTATGAATGGTACTAAGACACGAATATGTTGTGAACCACTGGACTGATGGAATGATAGTACGAAATCGTTTCTAATCAACATTGACACCAAGACATTATGGAAATTTGAAAAAAAAACTTTAAATTATCATTATTATGCAATGTATGCTAAACCTACAATCGTGATACTTATGGTTGCTATATTTACTGAACCGGTTACCAAGGGTTTTTGATTGTACAATCGTCAAGTGAATTCACGATACTCATTGTCATTCGCGTGCGATAAACGTTTTGCAGGACTTCACGCTGGACTTTTACTTCAGACAGTTTTGGACGGATCCCCGGTTAGCATTCACAAAGAGACCGGGAGTTGAAACCCTGTCGGTGGGATCGGAGTTCATCAAGAACATTTGGGTGCCCGACACGTTCTTCGTTAACGAGAAACAATCCTATTTTCACATAGCCACTACGAGCAACGAATTTATCAGGATACACCATTCGGGAAGCATTACTCGGAGTATTCGGTAAATCATCAATCGTAAAATAATTATATTGTAAAATTCAAATATCATTATTCTAAAGTTTTAACTACTTGTATTATTATTATTATTAACAATATTTAAATTGCCTTGTATTTTTATAGTTTGACCATTACCGCATCGTGCCCTATGAATTTACAATATTTCCCGATGGACCGTCAGTTGTGCCGCATTGAGATTGAGAGCTGTAAGTTGTGTGGCTGATTTTAAATTAACTATACTTCAATTAATATAATATTAATGTTATCAGTATTTTATCAAAATCAAAGATTTCGTTTAAATACTAAAAAATTATAAATGTTTGTTTTTTCAGTCGGTTACACGATGAGAGACATTAGGTATAAATGGAACAAGGGACCAAATTCGGTGGGCGTTTCTAACGAGGTGTCTCTGCCTCAGTTCAAAGTGCTCGGTCATCGACAAAGAGCGATGGAAATAAGTTTGACGACAGGTAAATCCAAACCAATCGGTATTTCTATCAATTTCAATCATGGATAATATAAAATTGAATTGCATAGGACTAAGGACTAAAGATCTGTTCCTGTAATAATTGATTATTACTATAAAATCCTTTGCTGGAATTTTAACTGTTATTTTATTCTAAAATCAGTATTTCTCTTTTTCTCATATAGCAGATTACAATGCCTACTATTGTGTTGTTGGCATATCATCAAAGTATAATATGCTCAATGAATTATTTTAATATAATAAATATCATCATATATATTCCACAGTCTGTAGAAGATTATATAGTTTATGATATGATATATAACGATCGTTTATAATAGGTAATTATTCGAGACTGGCTTGCGAGATCCAATTCGTGAGGTCGATGGGCTACTATCTGATCCAGATCTATATACCCAGCGGGCTGATCGTCATTATATCGTGGGTTAGTTTTTGGCTGAACAGATGTGCGACACCCGCTCGAGTCTCATTGGGAGTCACTACCGTGTTGACCATGACTACCCTCATGTCCTCGACCAATGCCGCATTGCCCAAGATTTCGTACGTCAAGTCCATAGACGTGTACTTGGGAACGTGTTTCGTCATGGTGTTCGCTTCACTGTTGGGTTAGTATAAATTATTATAATAAACGTGGCGAGTTTTGATGGTTATAATCATTACACAGGTTTTCAAAAGATATTTTTATTATAATTTTCGTCGTTTTCCCGCGTTGAATTATTTCAGTTTAATCAAAACTTAAACGTTTCATAAACTATAAACAAATATTTGCCGCGGGTTTATTTGTCCCGCGTTTGATAATGACGATACACTATTTGGTGTGGTGTTATACCTTTGAAGACATTTTTAACTTTCGGTTCAATTACATACGAACTAATTTTGTTTTTCATACTGTGTTTGTCAATAGTCTGCCATGATGAGTATTAATTCGATAGGTATATCAAAGTGCAGATTTTCAAACCATATCATTACAAACACTCCTAGGTCAATAGCTGCAGTTAGGATTCAAATCGAACAGTAAATTAGATTCCTAAAATACTGTTTATTTCATAAATATCTTCAATAAATAAAGCGTTCCTTTTTTTATAATTATAATTATTAATAATTAGTATTATATCATTTAACTTTTTAATTCAAATTACGTACTCTAATACTTAATTATGATTATTGATTATATTATCTCGATCTTGCTTTTATCATCAATAATGTATTATCTAAATCAGCCATTTCTATAATTATCTTTATATTACACAATATCCATATGTAATGTACACATATACAATAGAAATTTAAAATTTGAATTAAAAAAAGGTTAGACTTTTAACCTTTGAACTATGTTGTTTTGGTTCAACACTAAATTCTTAACATTAAATGTCTACAGATCCACCATCAAAGTATCAAGTTATTTATCTTAACTGAACAACTTTTGACACTAAGGAAAAATTCGTATAATTAGATATAACTAGCCGGACAAGTCAGAAACTTATTATAAACCAGAGCAGCGATGTGTTTTCTACTGAGAAAATTGTATTAACTGATTCTTCAATTTTTCAGAATATGCTACTGTTGGGTACATGGCTAAGCGAATACAAATGCGAAAGAATCGCTTCTTAGCTATACAAAAAATCGCTGAACAAAAAAAAGGTGGTGGTCACGCGGTCCACGACGGGCACTCGCATTCACACAGCCATCACTCCCGTAGTCACAACCATGGTCACGGTTCTATATCTGGTCATAGCACCATTTCGGGACACGGTAATCTCTCAGGGCATAACACGCTGACCGGCCATGGGACTCTTCCACACGGAATGTCTGGTCACGGGCTGTCTAGCCATGGGGGAACAATGTCCAGCCACGGTTACGACAGCGGTGGCCACCGGCACAGTCACATGAGCCACGGAGGCACATTGAGCGGTTCGCTGATGGCCGGTGACTTGGACCACACTCCCAGACAAACCGTGAGTGTCGCAAATATTTATACTGTGCCTATGCTATATATTATCACATCGCGATCACGAATATAAATGCTATTCAATTAGTTAGCTATAAATATTTATTAACCACCATTGAATTTATAAAATGTGATTAAAAGAAAACATTCATGTATGTAGGCATGGATAAAAAAAAAAATGGATTCGCAGATATAATAATGAATTTGTATTTGAATACACATGTTATTTCGCACAAGACTTTATTGTAGATCAAATTCGCAATGACGTTATATATAACGCGTGCTTTTTTTTCATCTTTAGCAATTCTAGAACACGTGTGTATACGTTTTTTTGTCTGTTTAACATTCGTGATTTCATGCTTTATAATCTTAAGAAGTGAAAATTATAATTATAATTGTATTCCTCTGCACAAGACATTGCACTAACTAGGCCATTAGGAAAATATGAATAATTAATTGTGGACAGAGTTAGATAAAATTTTAATCTACATCCTAAAAAATATCGTTTAGAGATACTTTTCTCTGTCACTGTCTTCTAGAAAAACTCGACCTAGACGATATTTGAAGTTTATGAATGATTCAGCAAACAATAACCAATACTTTTAAATACGCTCTTTCTGATCTTCGCGGTGCCCCTTGTAAGTGATTGCCGTTTGTTCCAGGAGGTACGATTCAAGGCCCACGATCCGAAAAACTATTTGAAGGGCGGATCGCTGGAGAATACGATCAACGGCCGCGGTGGCGACGACGACAACGTGACTCCGTTACCGCCACAGCATGTCATGCATCCCAATAAGGACATCAATAAGATGTATGGCATCACACCCAGCGACATTGACAAGTATTCGCGGATCGTATTTCCGGTGTGCTTCATTTGCTTCAATCTCATGTACTGGATCATATACTTGCACATCAGCGACGTGGTGGCTGACGATCTGGTGCTTTTGGTAGCGGATTAATAATAAAATAATATGTGATAAACAATTATTTATTAATAACAATATGATATTACGGAAAACTCGTAGGCGTAAATCCATCGAAGCGATTTGGGGTCGAATCATCGTACAAATTAAAATTAAAAAAAAAAATACACGTTTTCAAATTAATTCTATTTATAAGTACCTATTCTATTTATAAGATCATCGCATTAGTGTTACCAACTATAACCCGCATTGCGTGTAACGTTATTATATAATCACAATACAAATAACAGGCCAGCAGACAGTATATTCTAGTTAAAATATGCTTAAATAATGATTAAATATGTTAAATTTAAAATTACCGCATTATAATTTTTCACATTACACTACTGAAATATATTAGTCTACGGTTGATTTCCTTGTTTTATTTAAATTAAATACCTTTTGATTTATAATAATATTGTGTTTAGAATAGTATCAATAGTTTTCGAACAGTAAAGCCAAATCCAAAGATTTCAATTTAATGTATCTATAAATTTCTTATCATAAGCACCCAACCTAATTTGCGTCTGCGATACCGATTGTATCAACTCGCATTATAACGACGGCGATGAAATAAATTTATAGGTTAGAAACCTTTATTCACCTATAGATATATATAAGTTAAAAACCTTATTGAACCTATATATATTGTTATTATAATTATTATTATTATTATTATACGATCGTCATTTTTATACCATCCAGCAACGACTCGGCCACTACGGTCAAAAGTGATTATATATATATATATATATATATATATTATTATTATTATTATACAAATCGCGATTTGTACTTAGATTTAGTTTATATAAGAGCTCAAGAAATACAAATTCCATTATAATGTGTAGTTTTTAACGCAATTATTAATTGTATTAATGTATTATTATATTGATTATTGTATATTGTTATGATATTATTATTTTATACACTATCTATACACGACGTATTCTATATAAGTCTAGACAGGATCTATAACACCTGCAGGGTTTTTCACAGATTCTCATATATAGGACTAGACTGTATATATTATTATTATAATATTAAACATATGTACGTACCTACGTACCTAAAATAAACATTTAAAACATTTTTTATTACAATAATTATTCAGTGATAAAAAATAATAAAATGTTTAAATATATATTTGAACTGTTGCCGTTGCATTTTATGAGAGTATATTATATAGGTGGACCGGTATCGCCTGTCGATTTATAAACTTAATTATATCTCATCGATCACGTCCATATTGTAACCGAATAAAATCCGTTTGAAAACAAATTACTATCCATGAGTAAACATTCGTTTGAACGCAACAAAATTTACAAAATAATAATTGAATTAATAAAATAAAATAAAAAATGAAATTATTGTTTTAATCAACAACCTATACTATGACCCTGAAAATAAATGATAATATTATATTCTGGTCAACATTTAAAAATTATCTAAAAATGTATAATAATTATGTAAGTAGGTACTTATTAAGCAAGATTGTACATTAAGTCTTATGATAAATTCAAAGTTAATTATTAGATGACAATATTCATTAAATAATGTTTTCCATAATATATAATTTTTCTTTTATCGTAGCTCGTCGTGTATATTAATTGTATTTTACTTAATATGTTAGACGAAAATATATCATTATATCATATTATAATATTATATAGGCACATTTGTGATAAAATATTTAAAACGTTTTATTTTTATTTTTTATTTGTAAAATTGAACGTAAATCAAAATCTCTATAATAATGTTATATTATAGCGTTTCTATCAGTTTTTTCTCAAAACACAACGTCTCATTTCGCAAACAAAACATATTATTAACGTTCTTGGAAAAGCATATTATTTTACTTTTCGGCGATTTTTATTAATAATTTAAAACATAAAACACTGTATTATTATTGTAGATATTTTTATTAAAAACGAAGAACAATAAAAATAAATAAAAATAAAATATTAAATTGTAAACACTACCGTAATTCGCTACGGAACATGTTTAATAAATTGGTTGTGAACTGATGATTAATATTTATTAAAACGTAAAAACTAATACTAATAAGTACTCTCTATCCCGTACCCATTACGCGTGTGCATACGCATTTAATCGATGAATATATTATAAAGATTGTAAATTACAAAAATCGACCGCGATTAAATATTAACGTGGAAAACGCCGGAAGTTTAGGTACCTATTATTATATTCTATATTTGTAAAACAAAACAATTATTTATTAAAATATCGCAAACGCGTCGGCAATTAATTTTAATACTATTATACCTATACCTACTTATTTCGTATTATATTACGTATTTATGATTTATAACAATTATAATTATTATGTTTGATTTAATTTTAGGACTGAAATATTATTATTATTATTATTATTATTACGACGATTTAAAGCAATTAAAAATTATATTGAAAAGTCGAATATTTGTAGCGTTTTATACTGAAGAAAAAATAACAGAGATATAATAAGTTATTGTAACGTGCCATGTACATATTAATATTGTGTTAATTGACCGTAGTTTATAATATTATTAGGGTATATAATATTGATAATTGTATTAATTACGATATTATAATATATAGTGTCGCAGGTGAATAGCTCATTATGTATTTGTATGGCATTTAGGTTGTACAAAAACTTAAATATATTATTATATATTATTAAACTAAGATAAAACAAAAAAAAACGATTGTTAGACGTAAAAATTACAATTTTATAATCGACTTAGGTTAAGTAATATTAATAATTTAAAACAATATTATTGTTTAGACGTCGCCGTTTTAATTTTCTGAAATTATTTTTATAAAATGGCTAATTATGAATATACATGTTATAATATATTATATTGGACGGTGCCCGTGTAATAGGGAATACGTTTAATCACATTTTAACTGTTAACTAATTCCCATTCGTTTTTATGAAAAAAACGAACTTGCAATTTGTTTAATATTTTCATGCCCACCTATTTGGACAGTTGAAAAAATCGTTTGAATTGACATAATATACCCTTTTACTAGAATATTATATGATGTATATTATAAACGTGTGTTCTTAAGACGAACAATAAAATAAATGATAAAACGCGATGACGTATTTTGTTATAATGGAAAAAAATATTATTGAACATTATAAGATGAATACTTTTTTACGATAACACGACTAGTAAGTAGTTAGTTTACCGAGTCGCGTTTGGATATTTTTTTCGCGCAAACGATGATGGAGAGGAGACGATGAATTTCGAATTTCAACGCCGGTAAAAAATTATTATCGCAGTGATTTACAAATTTACAATAGGGTTTTTACAATAGATAGGACTTTTACAATAATTTTGACTCGCGAAACTATCTCAATCAATTGTTGTTTTCTGAGAATCTCTACCGTCGTCAAAACGAAAACCACTGTTGGCGAGGACGTTCTTTTGTTTTTTCATATAATATTATAAGATTATTTTAATTCGCCAATGGTCGGTAGTTAGGTAAAATTGTAATACCTACAGTTCTGTAAACGTGTCCGCAGGTTCGTCAAAACATATACCGAAAATCCAAAATAATAATAGGTAACATTAGTGTCGTTTAGAATTTAAATGTCGTAAAATGGTGTTCAAATAGAGGTTGCTTAAAAAAAAAAAAAAAAAAATGTAATAAAAATACTATACAACGATAACGCGATAACCCATTTATTAGAGGTGTATTAGCCCCTCTAATATAACTATATCGAAATAATATGTACGATATAAAAAAATATAAACATAATAATAATACAAAATATTCTGTCGAAAAATCAGTAAAAATTAGTAAACCCGTTTTTTGTAATTTTATTTTTATTTGATTAGGTATAATAATAATCTATCCAACCGAATCGATATTATCGTATACACAAAACTGATTATTGTCATTCTCGTTTTAATTCGATAATAATATTGATTAAAATCGTATGATAATTTCGGCTATAATAAAAAGGAAAATTTGTATCTATATATTATCGACGATAATGCCCTCGTTTGGGTTTTCGTGACAGGAACAGACGTTTTTTTTTTTTTTATTTCCTTCAAAACATTATCGTATAGGTATATGTATTATAACAATACGGTAACATAATACTTGTGTAAATGTTTAGGTTTGTTTAACGAATATTTTTAAAAGCACTTTCAGATTGTGATTCGCACATTTTAAACGATAATACAATTTGACTTCCTTAGTGTTTAAATTAAACGGTAGCTGTGTTATTGTTATTAAAAAATAATAATAATAATAATAATAAAAAATTAAAAAATTGTGTAAAAAATATGTGAAACTACCGTCGTATATTCTAAATCTCGTTAGGTAAATATTATTATTATTAAAACTGTTATTATTTTAAATTTTTGTAGTTTATTATTGTAAGACCGTTGTTCGTTTTTGTTTAAATATTATAATATAATATATTATATTATTTTGTCTGTACCATATTATGTCAATATGATAATATAAATATATACGTATACATATATACGTATATATTATTATTATTATTATTACGAATATAATATAATGATATGTTATAAAAAATTATGAATAAATATATATTATGTTTTTCCTTATATTTACGTTGATAATTATATGATTATACAATATTTTATGTTAAAATATTATAGTTTACGTATTATGTTAATATTACGATTATATTATTATTTGTATATTATTTTGTTTTTTACACTATTTCGTTCTTTTCGTATTCTTTATATAATATTATAATACGTCGATTAAGTTACAATAAATATATATTATTAAAATACTCAATATTGAAGTGTATGATAAATTATATAGTCTACTGAATCTCAATACGCTCAATAAATAAGGTGAAGCAAATTATATAAAAGTACTTTTTTTTTATTATTATTATTATTAATTTTTTTTATACCTTATTATTATCGTTTATGTTTTAGTGTAGAAAACTTTGTTGTTCTGAATAAATATATAAATAAACCTGTGTTTCAATACTAAAAAAAAAAAAAAACAAAACAAAATTGGTATTTTATTTTTCATTATTATGATTATCGCATACATAACTCATATCTATCGCGATAAAAAATAAAGATTTTCCCATGGTATAGTTTTTAGTTCTCGTTGTTGTTGGTCTTAACCAATTAATTTACTAATTAACTAAGTACTAATGTAGAATTAATTAGGTGTCAGATTAATTTGTTATATATAAAGTTAATATTCTTCTACAACTAAGCCATAAATTTCCAACTAGATGGAGTCAGCCCATATAGTCCTACACTAATGGGTGGAATCAGCAGTTACATTCAAGGTATGCAAAGTCATATTTTATAACTTTACTGGTTGGTGATAATAATTATAATTATTATAAATTAATTTATCTTTGAAGAAAAAAAAAAAATAATGATAATAATTTATTATTAGAACGTGCAGCTGAATACGGCATACCTTATACGCCCCCTGGTTCCGACTATGTCTACACCTATATAGATCTCGATCTCCTACTTCTCATCCATTCACACCAGCTATCTATCATATCACTCTACCATTAATCCGTCCCTTGTTCGATATTTACCCCTCTTACATTCTACGTTAATTTCCAGTAATAACTCTCACTGTCTTTGAATCAGCTCTTTCATAACATGTCTAAACCATCTCATCTTCTTCACAATTGATACAGCTCCATATTTCCCTTTATATAATAATTTTTTATTTTGTATCTCAAATGACTCCACATAATCATTTTGCATTCTCATATCCGCTACTCTTATCCTCTGTTCCATTTTTTTTTTTTTTTTTTTACTGCCCAACACACGAATCCAAAAATATTGGTCTTACTTCTGCCTTATAATATCTATCATTCAACCATATCAACATCCTTTTGTCACACAAAGCACTCAATGCTTCTCACCACTTTATTAATCCATACTTTATCCTATTTGATATGTCCTTTAAATAATATCTTCTTATTTTTTTATACAAGATAATATTTCTCACACATTTGAATTAATTATTACAAATACGTTTAAGTAAATTTTAGTCCTAACTAAAATAATTAAGTCATTAAATGTAAAATGTAAATTTATACAAAGACATATAAAAAATACAAATGTAATCAAGTTGAATAACACAGGTCTACAAAGATTTTACTGTTTAAAATTTAATAGCTGAGTTATATGTATTTTTTGATGCTGATTTCAAAAATATTGTTATTTTTTGTCTATCACGTAAAATTTCAAAATTATCCGGTTATCACCATTTAACATTATGCATTATAATTAATCGTATATCGACGACTTTATTACATTATTTTAAAACAAATAATTAGATACTTATTAAAAGTATCAATCTATAAAGTAATTGATACAAAGTGAGTATAAATAATAGAGTTATAAATGAGGATAAATGTCTGAATTATAGACAAATTTAGGACTTTTATAAAACCACGTTTCTAATAAAAAATGCATTTAAAATCAATAGACACGGCGCTTTTATTATACGTTTCTAAATATAAAATGTTCGCTTTTTAAAACTCAAATAAACTGTCCATTTGATTCAACCTAACCTAATATTTATCAACTGTTTTAAAAGTTATATAATTAATATAATATTAGGATAGTTATAAATTGATAGAGAATTTACAAATTTGTGAAGTAAATCAATGATATAAATACATTTAACATTATATCTAAGTTAAATAAAAATTGTAATTCAATTATTTACTCAAGTCAAGTTTATTTTTATTTTTCATAATGTTTTATATGTGTAACAAATATTTATTGTGGATATCAAAATAAAATATATTATAATATACCATTCTACAAATTAAAAACTATTTTTAAATTATAAGCTTTTTATTTGTTTATAGCATTGTACGTATTTCACAATTATTGAACATATTTTGTATATTTCTTCATTGTTACGAATCCGTTTTAATTGTTTGTTAAATCATAAATATGTTTAAAATGTTAAAATTTGGTATTTATTCGTATCTAAACTCGATGTTGGTTTCATAGGCCCAACAACGAAAATAATTTGAAGTTTTGACTTGCATACCTGCGTATGATTTAAACTTAATAAATGTGTACCTATTCCCTGCGCTGAATAAATATAAAGTAAAACATATTAAATAATATTTGCGTGTATAGTCCCTATTCAATGTACACAACTTTAACTTTTATAAAGTCTCAGATATTTTTTTATTTCATTTAACTTCGCAGTTTATCCAATTTTTTTACAAAACCTGCGTCATACTTCAACATATGCGCTGAATCTATACGATAGTAAATTAAAATGTTTTTTATTTGTTTTTTTTGTAAACTGTTTTCTTTTTCTTTTAAAATTACTTTTTCTTTCGACTCGTAAAGAGGCCCTAAAAACCCGTACTTTTTTTTTTCGTTATTTTCTCTGCTTCGCGTTGAAACACTCACCCGTTATATTTTTACTGCAGAGTGAAAACAATAAGCATTTTCGTGACGTTTCTATTAATCTCCTCATGGACTTCAATGGGTATATTATTATATACACGATGGAGATAATAATATTATTATTATGATATTGTTATCTGACGTAATGTCCGATATATTTGGAAAAGAGAAAAAATAAATCATCAAATTGAATCAAGATTCACATTTTTGTTGGCTTAAAACCATATTATATATTATATAGATTAACACCGAACGCCCTTTTCTCTTAAAGCAATTATATACCCTACACTATTATATATACCGCACATTATATACCAGCACCAGACCTCGGGGTGCACGGTTTTCATACCATTTCTCTCCATGGCAACATTATTCGATAACCTAATTGCGGCGCGGCCGGCCCATTTTGTCGTCCAGAGACAGTCGTTGTTAAATTAAGTCTACAATATAATATTTTATTATCATTATTTTATTAATTTATTACTGCGCTAGATCGAAGATAAAATATATTATTATTCCAATTATCGTTCTTATCTACAATCATGCAGCGTTTCTTAGTTCTTACGCATGAATGTAGGTATATATTATCACTGCTGGAACACTGTAATATCATGTACAAATACTTGACTATATTTAAATATATATAATAAAAATAATAGCTTAGTCGTTAATATTAGCAGCTTAAGACTTATTTTTAAACGATTTTAAATGTACAGATATGTTCGTATACTCGGCAAAATCGAAAATGTTACAATGCCGATTCGATAAAACAAATTCAAATTCACTCCGGGTATCTGTGGCCTGTGGATGGTGTGTCCCTTTTGGGAGCCCCAAGAAATTTTTAAAACCTAATCGAACCCGATCTATGCGTGCACTAATTTTATTATTCGAACATAATTTATTGTAATATTATATTATATTTAATCGATTTACTCGTTTTGACCATATCGAATCGATTATTTTTTTAACGCGAGACGAAAAAACATTAAAAAAAAAAAAAAAAACGTTTGGACGGAAATAGTTTATTTCATTTTGTGACCGCATAACTATACTCGGCGCGTGAGCTAATAAAACTAAAATAATCATATAATATAAGGAATAGCAGCGTGTTCGTATTATAACTATAAGAAATGTATAAAGACCGCCGTAAAATTGTGTAACGTCGCGAGAAGACGAGAACGACGTCATAGTTATCTACAGGATGGTCGAGATCTCGCGTATGCAAGTCGTATACCCAACAATGACACTGAATACGTATAAATGTAACGTATCATGAAAACTTCCCATCACCCTGTATACACCCCGTAAAAGTTCTCGTTTCGTATACATTTTTCGGCGTTTTTAATATGTGATTTCGCTATAACAATGAAGCTGTAGCGTACAGAAATCGCATTTATTGCACTCCGGTTCTCGGACCTTTCGCCTGAACAATTAAACGTATACAATTATAATAATAGGTACGCGTGACTCGGAACGGGTTAATTAATAATTTATACGGCGAATGAGTTTATTTTTATTGTTTCCAGACAGCAACGGCGGCGGCAGAATGGCTGAAAATAAATATAATATTCTCATGTCGATACGGTGAAAAAGATAAAGTTAGATATATTAATTATTATTATTATTATTAAACCATTGCCGGTTTCAAAGGCGTAAAATTGCAGAGCTTGCACTCGCTAAACTTTATAATAATATGACGTTTTTAAAACCCGAAATTATTGATGTGCGCGTCACGTGAGAATTGTTAGGCACACCTGTTATTATGCGTAGGTATATTTTGACAGAGGTTAATTAAAATTCAGTTGTTTTTATATTAAGTATATAGTTAACGAAATAAATATTGATATCACGCAGGGCTACAATCAACAAAGAATTTCTGATCGTTCTGTAAACACACGAGCTAATGAGTAAACATAGTTTTTTTACGGATAAGAACCCGGTAAGATAAAATAAACGATTTTTGTTTTGCACTAATTGTAACTTATAACCGTGGTAAGAAACATTTGTTTTAAAAATGTAATTAGATATACTATAAGTAAATATTTATTTATTTAGTTTTTTTTATAAAAAATTTAAAAAATTTAACACCGATTGGCTTTTTTATAATGAATACAAATAAATATAACAGTATTATAAAATTACAAATCATTATAGGAAATCCTCCATCCAAAACTAAAAATGTACATTATATTTATGCATCATCTTCTTATTTATTAAAGGGGGGCATTTCTAGCAAAATTTGAGCTGATGAAAGGTAAATAAAATTGACTCTGTCATGTTACATTAAGTATTTCATTTACAACCAAATAATTTTCAGTGAGATTTACATACTTATTTTATACGATCCCAATTAAGAATAAATTCGATTTTCCTAGATTAATACCTATATATAAATTACAGTTGGCAAAAAAATTTGTATAGAGCAACATAAACTACACAAATATAATATATTATATAAGATATTAACTAAACGTTATTTGTTTCCCAATATTTTATAAATTAATATGTGTAACACCTAAACATTTTTCTAATTTGTTTTGCATAAAGTATTTCATATATAATATACCCGTTATGGTTGCATAAAAATGTAATTCGCTATGATAATAACAGTGAATAATATTATTTGTATACAAATAAATTTTCATTCACCCTACCGGCTCGTTTTCGTGTCCGAGTATAATATCATCTAGTCCGTATTGTCTTGTAATCACAAATTAAGATACTCGGCAAGCCAAAATAATTTGGCAATTAGAAGTTCTCCCAAGAATAGCTGATTAGGCGACCTTTAAGCTCTAACTATATCAAAAAAATTCACAAGTGAAATTATATTCCTTGATCCTTCTCTTTTTCGTAATTATTACATATTATTAAATTTGAAATGGAGGTAAATGATATAATTATATAATAATAATTATTAATAAGTCCGTCACTATATATGCGGTGGATATAAATAGGCTGTTCTCTCTAGAGCAACTTTAAGTGATATGTGATATGATTTTAAACATGAGTTTCCATACTATTTTACTTCGCGAAAAATAACATTTTTTTATGTATATTTAAAGGAACGTCAGAAACATTATACATTTATATATGTATGTCATAATAATATAATATGCATGCACGTTAAAATGTAAATATTTATTTAATTAGAATTTAGAACACATTAACCATAAAAATATGTTTATATTTATATATAGGTTAGGTTAGGTACAAAAATATTATAAAATTACAACCGCTACAGATTGTTATCGTTTTATAATATATTTAGTTCGACCATAAAGGAAACATAATATTATGTTATTATATTGTGTGTATAATTAGCGATTTAAATATTTTAGATTATCCTCGAAACGTATTCAACTATACATTATTGTTATTATTACTTTCATTTTTTCGCGAAATGATTATATGTTATTATTTTTTTTTTTTTTTTAGCAAACGAATTTTGGTTTATATTATACATATTATATAATATTATAATATAACTTTTAAATTCGAGTGCACACAAACCTGCAACAAATGTAATATTATTATAACGTAAACATTACGTTATACATTTAGTCAAAATATCGTGACTATTTAACGTTTTAAATTATTCATATTTTCAACGAATTAATGTTTAATGTACAAATCTAAACACATCGAGCACTTAACGTTACATAGTATACACATAAACTCGATGTAGATATGACAAACATGATGACATATAGAAATAAATAATAATTAAATAATAAAAAGAAAACAACGTTTTTATCATCGAAATGACATATTATAACTATTACGTAAACTATATTAACATGCTGCTAATATTATTAATAAGGCGTTCTTTAAATATAAATTTTGAATTTTCGTGATGAGCTTGAAATACGCGTAATGCTAGTATGAAAAACATGTGTTTGTAAAAATAAGAAAAAACGACTGAGTAAAAAAAAAATCATCGATCCAACTATTCGGCAACAAAACTGTTTTGTGAGGTTTTTATTATCGAACGGGTATTTATTTTATTTTTATTCTTTAGCTGAGTTACGAAAAACCCTTCGAGGAAACTTTACTTTTATGCCACAACGTTTAGACAATGTGAGAAAAAAATATATAAGTTTTTATTGTCAGCACTTATAATACACACAAGCACACACACACACATTCATATACGAAACGTTTGCTGAAGCTTATATGAAATAATATATTATACGCGCACAAGTTATACTTTTTCCGTCAAATAATATTTGGTCAGAGAGTCATATACCAAAAACCAAATAATAACAAACAAATCTTAAAAATCCGATTACAATCGGCCGATTCTTTCGTACGATACCACGAGGATTCGAATAAAAACAAACGGATGAAAAATGTAAATATTTTGTTAAATTTGTAACGATTATTTGCTTGTATAGTTTCCAATATTTTTTTTTTTTTAACAATAAATGGTTATAATGTGTAACAAATAATTTTATAATCGATTTTAATGATAAATCAATATGTAAACCTATATACAATAAATATAAATAATCAGTAAAACGTATACTGAAGGTACAGATTATTATTCATATAACCCTAACTCATTTTATTAACAAACATCAACGTTCCAAAAATTTAAAAATTCTAGGTTTATGACTAGAATGAACTTTAAAGGAATTTTAAATTTTAAGAAGTTGGGAGTAAATTTTTAACAAAAAAAAAACATTTTAATTTTAAAAATTCGATAATATTATGATTTGTCTACAGAGTATAACTACCACGCAACAACATTATGTATAAAAAGTGTTAAAGATACTCATCATTTCCTTTAGATAATAATACTAGCAGAAGTAATATTATGATATAATTTACAAATGTTTTTTTCATATCTAAAAAAGTTTACGGATAATCATTTAGAGTCATGGGGAGGAGTTGATTTATCACTTTAGAGTTTTACTAAAACACTTCCCCCCCCCCCCCTCTTTATAAATATGAAGCTCCTTAATTTATATATTTTACATAATGTTATGTTAAGTTCTGCGACGAATTATAAAAAAAAGTCGTGTCTTTTCCTTAACTGCGTATACTCCTTGCTGTACTCGTCGTCACAACAATGCAAACTATCTAAAAGGAAAACACAAAATTATAATAATAATAATAATAATAATAATAATAATAATAATATTGTTATGTAAAATGATTAATGATCATAACTTTTTACTTCGCCGCTTGGTAAAGAAATAAAAACCCCAATACAAATGGACATTGTCAGCGTTTCCACTCAGTTGTTGAATCACCATCTAAGACGAAGAGTTTTTAAAAAAAAAAATATATTTTTCTGTAAATACGTTCGATATTTGATCTTGTATGACGCATTTAGAACATTAATAAAGATGAAAAACAACAACAAAAAAACCCACAAGTTTCGCTGAAATAATATAATATTTTTTTTTTTTTTTTGTTAAATTTTTCGATACGAGCAAACAAGGTGCAATAAATGGTATTCGGATATTTTTTTTCAAAAATGACGTTATATTTATCGGAAGATTATTAGTCAAAACTCCTTGGGTCTAGTTATTAAAAAAAACAGGCAATAAAGTTAAATTATATGATTTAAAAATATTTACTTTGAAACACAATTTATTGGTCGAAACTTGGAATAACAGGTTTTATACAAATACAAATGAAAATTTGAATTTGTACGTTCGAAGAAATAAAGGATAGTTTTCAATAATAACTATTATCGTATTCAACAATAAGATCTCCCCCATACAAATAATTAAATTGAGGATTACTTTAACAGTTCTAATAATTTTTTCAGGCAATCACATTCAACTATATTTAGTCTTATAGTTAATAGTATAAACTTATAGTAATCACGGACTGAATTTGAATTGAAATAATACGAAACCACGTGCAGCGGATCTCCAGTATTTAAAAAAAACAAAAGATACACGTATAAAATTAACTATTAAAAAACAATATTACTAGATGATAATTATTACGTATAATGTGTTTATATCTATCCATAGTCCTATCTGTGTTTATTGTGAGTCATGCGATCATTTAGTCTTCTTAACCTAAATATTATATTGAACGTATATTTTAAGTTGACACAATGTAGAAAAATTCAAAAATATATCATTCTCTCTTTCTGGTACATACTGCGATTAATAGTATTATACTATTTGTATGCATTTAAAACTACTGGGTAAAAATTTGGATTGTAGTGAAAAAAGGTCTCTGTTATAGTAGTTTTTGATGAGTTGAATGTACAACTCTCAAATACTTCTAATCAAATATTTAAATACTGTTATTTAATATATCAGTATAAAAATTGTAAAAAATGATGAAGTTCTTACTAGTTTTTCTTTAAAAAGTTGTGTTCCAAGTTTTGATAATTAACAATTAAGATTTTTTAATTTTGCTCCATGTTTAAACAATTTATTGTATAATATTATTATTCGTTCTAAAATAAAAATGTCAAGAAATTGAATATTGAATGTTGAAATTCGATAATATTCTATTTAGATTATTTTGTAAATAAATTACTTCGATTTATGCTATTGATTTGTGTAAAATAAATATTAATTTTCAAAATAAAATTTCTTTTTTAAATTTTTTAAAAATATATCATAAAACTCAGCATCAGCATTCTTACAGATTTTTATTGTATTCTAAGTATCATCAACAAATTTTAAAGCTGATTTTAAATCTAAATTTTTGATTTGAAAACATTCGCTTAAATTGGCACTTATTCTATTATTTAAAAAATTTTAATATGCAAAAAAAATAAAATTATAATTTTGGTGAGGGGGTTATAATTACAAAACCCCCTTGTTGCATCTCTGCTTAAAATTATACAAATTGTAGGAAGTTGATATATGCCTTTTTCCATATAATTATAGTTTGAATAAATTTTCAAGAAAAGTTTGTAAAATATGATAAGCGATAACATTATTTTTGTTATAATTTATTAAAAATAAAATTTTTTTATTAAAAAATATCAAACAATTGTGTACCTATTCTTTATTGAACAATTAATAACTGAATCTAAATGCAAAATACATTTAAAGTAAATTCAAATTAAATTTTTTAAAGTATGTATATACATTATTTGCAAGTACACATTACTAAAATCCGTAATGCACATTTACCATTTTGGATAACACAATTTGTGTCACTGTCTGCTAAAAAAAATTGGGGCTGATATAGATCTCAAATCTTAATAATATTATGAAAATGCAGTATAGATTGGTAGTTTGGCACCTATAATTATATATTGTTATATTGACAGACACGGTGGACTCAAAACTGAGAAATTCAAGGATTTGCAGTTAATCCTTTTATTTATTTTTGTAAATTACGTCTTGATTGACTGCGGATTCTTTGAATACCCTTAAAAGCCGGCTTAACGAAAATTGTGAGCCTTTGTATTTCAAGCGCACACACGCGGATTAATGCGGATATTATTCGGAAATAAAACGGGTCAGCTGTATATCCGCGAGTTTAGGAAATGACGCGAAAAATCCTGCGAACATTGCAACACAATTCATAAAATGCACGTTTGTAATTATACTTATACAGGATATTTAACTTGTTAAGAACCTAATTTTGTTACAATTTTGTTAATGAATAAAATAATACGACAGTGTCCTGCAAAGTTCGCCTGCCATTCTCTCTATACAGTATAAATTACAAGACCTAAATACAATAACTACTAGAGGCCATGTTGTTATTACCAAAAATAGTCGTTATTAAGGAAATGATTGACATTTTTATTTATATTTGGTTGGTAAATTTTGATACTGGTCCGAATTCAATAGGACAAAGTCGGTGGGCTCCGCGAAGTTGAACACCAAATGAAAAGTACAACTTTTTCGCTTTGTAGGATTAAGTTGAAATTTGTTTTATTTCGGTTAAAATTAGTTGGTAAAAAGATGCTTAATTTTGGCACTGGTCCCGAATTCGATAGGACAAAGCGGGGGGACCAACTCCACGGATGTGCGCTACTGCCTCTTTCGGCATATTTCAGAAGAAACATTTTACGGTTATGGAATCGATAACACGAGATAGTTATTTGCTGTTTGTTCTTATTATTGTAACGCTGTAATTTATCCATTCCAAACGCCGATGTTATAATATTACATACAGGGTGTGTCACGAGGATTTGACATTTTTCTACATAGTATTATTGCAATAATGACAAATTATTGTGATACACTCTGTATACGGTAAATAATATAATACGATTCTTCGGTTTAAAATTATTTAATAATATTATCTCTTACCAATACTCGTATATCGAATTGAAAATGTTTTCACACACGAAAAATAATATATCGGTTTTAATGTATTATATGTATATATATAGGTATCTATTGTATTATTTACGTTACGTCGTCCATCTTTCAATTATACGATTGTCAGTATTAATAATTGTGTCTTGCGCGTTTTTCTCTTTTATCTATATTGTCATAATCAATCATAAAACACAAATATCAATAAAACTATAGGAAAATGTAACAAAAATATAATAATCAAAATTATCTTTATAAACACGTGATCATATTATACGAGTATCTAATAAAATATTACTAGAAAATTTATAATTTGTCCATAAATAATCCTGTGTTTTATACTCTTATAATTATATATGTATACACGTTTTGAGTTCAGTCAGTGTTAGCAATAAATATTAAATATTATTCAAAAACGTCAAACTTTAATTTAAATAATTATTGTTGTTAATAAAACCACACAGTTGTAGTATTGGTCTATAATATTGCTTACCTATATTAATATTATATATGTCTTAATATTTTAGTTTGAAACTTGTATTAAAAACTTTTAGTTTTTTGAATATAACTATTATTCAAGTTCAAATGTTTAATCTTATTGAATTATAATTATGCTAACTGCGAAATATTTCATTCCAATTAGAGGAGAAACTTATTATGTATATTTTTATTTACTAATAAAATGCATAAATTAATAACTTTTTTTTTTACAAAAGAATAAATTATGTACTTATTGTTAATTTGAATACAAATCAGAATGTTGATTTTTTTTAAATTATTTAAATTTATACCTATAGGTAACAGGCAATAGCCTATAATATCACCATATTATATATAGTTTTATTTTTAAGTTATGTAATAATTTGAAGATATTCAACTTCAAGATTATATTTTTATGAAAATTTTATTTATTGGAAAACTTATATTATACCTAAGTCATTTTTATAATTATTTATTGTATTTTATCGTGTAATATAAAATTCATGTTCTTAATGTCCAATATTATGATAAATAAATTTTGAGCAAGAAATTTTAAACTAAATGATTAAAATATAACAAATAATGACGTCAGGACATGTAATACCTCAAGAAATTAAAAAAATTCCTTAAAATTGACATCTAGTTTAAATTAATAAGAGGATAATATTTATAACTTCTCATACAAATATATATTTTTATATAACAATCATTATTTAACAAAATATAAAAAACAATAAAAAAGTGGGAAGGCCTATTGTGGACGTTCCTTCTTTGTCCCTTTAGTCCTCGGAGGAATTAGTGGTTAATTATAATTATTAAGATTTGAATGCAATGATATTAATTAAAAAATACGATTCTGAGCGAATCTCAATATATTGCAATATATTATACTGATAATCTATTCTAAAATTTATCACGAATGTAAATATGCAAAATAAATTTTAAATCCCTAGGATCAATATTCAAGAAGTTATAAATTCTAGATAAAAATTGTCAGTCAGGATTTTCAAAATATTTTTAAATAGATTAAATAGTATATGAGTAGGCTTCTATAAAAATTTCATACCGTTGAACCAAAAACTGCAGGTAATATTAAACATGTTTGGAAAAAATCCAAAGCTCTATATTTAGCCAAAAAACAAACTATCCGTTTCAAAATTTTACTAAACGTAAATATTACCTATGTTAGTACTCAAACAACTTTTCAAATTCCTACGATCAAAACATAATTAGTAATAAAAAAAATTAAAAAAATTAAAATAACGGAAACCGTAATTTTACCAATTTTCCGCTTCTCAAGGAAAAACTTTTGGGAAATCCAAAAATTAGCTAAATAAAGTACCAACTAGATGAAATTTAGTATGGCAAGGGTATTCTATTTGTGGTAATCAGATCATTATTTCTACCCGAAAAAATGTTTTCATACTTTAAAAAGAAAAAAATAATAAAAAGCATATAAAAAAAAATTGTCAGTCACGATTTACAGAATATTTAGTAAAAAAATTAAGTAGTATATTATTAGGCTTCTGTAAAATTTTCCAATCGATAAACGCAAAATTGTAGGTAATATTAATTTTTTTTTGTGAAAAATTTCATGGATCTATATAAGACCAAATAATCAACTAATCTATTCTAAAATTTTACCACACTTGTATATACAAATGTTAGTACTGAAAAAAAATGTTTTAACCCCTACGATCAAAACTCAATTAGTTATCACGAAATAAAAATTAATAAATTACAAAAGTTGTAATTTTGCCAATTTTTTAACCATTTTTGGTAGTTATTCTTCTCCTAGCAAAAAACTTTTAAGAAATTTGAAAAACGAGCTGTATAAAGTACCAAGAGGATACGATTTACTACTGAAAGCTATACTCCACTTTTAGTAAGCGGACAATCCAAAAAAATATTTTCATACATAAAAAAAAAAAAAAACATCTTTGTAAAAACAATATATTCCTCGCTCCGCTCAGAATCTAAAAGAAGGAAGATTTAAAAAAAAAAAAAATAATAATAATAACAAAGAATATTAGACTGTTGCCCAATTCATAATTTAAAAAACTACATTGAATAATTTTAATTTTCTGGAGAGATCCTGAAATATTCACAACGATATACAGTATGTTTCAAAATGATTCATCCGATTTTAGTACACTATAAATATTGTTCCTGTAGTTCGTTGTAAATGAAGCAATCTAACCTAGCCATCTGAATAAATGGTAGGGTTATCAAGTTTTTATCTATGACCAATAAGTTGCGATAAAGTGCACCGTAGCCGAGTGGCGTGATTTAATTAGTTGTCATCGAAATGTCGACTGAGCAACATTAAGTGCTTTTGTAAATAATTTGTTCTTGTTCTCCTGACCTGACAATCTGTAATTTTTTTTTCGTAGTTACATAAAAAAAATTGTTTATGTATCTTCCATTCCAAAAGATCTTGATGAATTGAAAAGTCGTATTATAGACGCCATCAAATTGATTACAGTAACGTGTTTTAACACGTTTTTGAGGAATTTAAATATACTCATATACTCGCATTGAACATTTTTAAATATTATACCAAGAACTTAATGTAATCGACTAACTTGTAAAACTATCCTAACCTGATTATTCAAATTTTACAATAAATATAATTTTATGGAATCGGATGAATCATTTTGAAACACACTGTATTTTAATCATGGAACCAACTATTCAGGGGCGTGCTCAAGGGGAAGGATTAGTGTGTAATATCATCCTTGACCTTTATTTATGGTATAATATTTATTTCTCATTCTATTATACTATTAGTACTAACTAAGTATTATATAATGTGCACTGGAATAATTTATACTTATTTTGTATATTATCCACAACCATCACTTTTTTTTGACATTATTAACCACGCCAAGAGTTTAGTTTTCAGTCAAAAATGTATACGCCTTTCCCCACCAGACCTTTCAAAAACTCTGAGCACTATTAATTACTATATTATCGAATTAATTCCATAAATTCGTCTGTTTCGTTTGAACGCATTATTATAACACAATATATTTTAATATTTTAATATTAACTAATAATAATCGATTAATATTTACAACGTAGGCGGAAGATAAAACGAAAACATTATTTACATAAAATAAAATAACAAACGCGTAGAAGAACAATGCAATATAACATATTTGTGTTTTTATAGCAAAACGCACTGTTTGTGTTCACGTTTTGTCGCCTTCACCGCGGCCACAAACACCTCGTGAACTCCCTCCTTGGTCTTTGCCGAACATTCGAAAAACGCGAACGCGCCGATCTCTTCGGCGACCCTTTCGCCCTGTTCCCTCACCAACATCGGTTCCGACGCGCCGGCCGCCTCTGCGGCATCCACGCCCGCGGCCTCGGACCACTCACCCGGTCCAGGGGCGTTGCCTCGGTTGTCCGCGGTCGGCCCGCCACCGCCCTCGTCCCACGCGTTGTGGTCATCGCCGAGCAGCGGTTCCGTCTGCTCGTCCCCGGTGAGACGTTCCGTCCAGCACGCGACGTTGCCGTTGCACGCCGGCACGGGATTGTCTCGGAGGTCCTTCTTGTTGCCCACCAATATCACCGGCACGTCCTTGCAAAAGTACCGCACTTCCGGCACCCATTTGTCGGTGACGTTTATCAACGACCCGGGCGTGTCGATCGCGTAGCATATGATCACCACGTTCGAGTTGGGATACGAGAGCGGTCGCAGCCGGTCGTAATCGTCCTGGCCGGCCGTGTCCCACAACGCGAGTTTCACCAACTTCCCCTCCACGTTGATGACGGTGGAGAAGCTGTCGAACACCGTGGGCACGTACACCTGCGGGTAAATGTCCTCGAAAAACACGTGCAAAAGGCAAGTTTTTCCGCTGGCTCCGTCTCCCACTATCACGACTTTCTTCTCGGTAGTCGACATTTTCCTCCTTTGGTAAAAAAAAAAAAAAAAAATTATAATAATAATAAAAAATAAGATTAATATCATCGTTTTTACACGCGATACACATGATAAACGACAAGTTAAACGAATTGAATAGGTTTACAAAATACAAATCGTTACACAAATCGCTAATATAATAACAATACAACAGTTAAAAATAAAAGGAGAACCTAGTATTTGCTGTGTGCTGTAGACAGACTAAGGAAGAGTTGTAAAGAAAATTGGCGGAGGTGAGAGGGGTGTAAATGTTATGGAATGATGGGTAGAACACGCAGGGACTTTGAAATTAATAAGTGACAAAAACGCAGGAGATTCAATTGAACCGGATAGAAGTTTAGATAGGAATGATAGGTTGAACGTATGGCGACGGTTTGCAAGAGAGAAAAGATTAAGAGCACGAAGGACAGGGAAATAGTCATAAGGAGGATGAGGAATATGGAGCTTGTGGGCCACTTCACAAAAGAACCTTATCTGCACATGCTCAACCAAAGCATGGTAGAGTAAATGAATGAGAATATACGTATGAATATATATATTATTTTATTTTAAGTGTTAACTTTTATCTTAACGAGTTAAGTATTTGCTAAAAAAAAGTTAAATAAAATGCCATATTCATATTTCATTCCACTTGAAACATGAACAATTTCATATGTAATCATTATTCCTCAACATGTGTAGACCAACGTAAAAATTGAAGATGAAAAAAACAAATATATTTTCAAATTAAAAATGTATTTATTTCATTTTTTTAAAACGTTTGAACTGTGTTAAGGTATTTTGATTTTCGGGTAACTTTTTTTTAAATCAAATAAAAATAACGGTGTTTTTTAACTTTCAATTTAACATTTGTAACACACATTTGTATAATGCGTTAATTTTATGTTAAAAAAATTAATAAATTTGTTTATCCTTGATAAACGAGACATTCCGATAAAACTGTTGTGTTTTATTATCTATTAAATATTAAAAACGTAGGAAAAAAGTGGAGGAAGAAACTACGTATACGTCCAGCAGAAGTATACAAACATATTTTATTACAATAGATTTGAAATTCCAAACTTTTAGTTCATACCCTGGTTATCTAGTAGATAACCGTATTATGTAACTGTAGTTAATACTATTAGTTTTCTATAGTTGTACTATATCTTAAAAAAACTTATAAATATGTTGACTTAAACATTTTTTACACTCTTAGCAGTTTTTATTCACAATATTCTTGGGGTAATACAAATTTAAAAATTAATTATTCATTTTTTTGTTTTTTTTTTAAGAGTTTGTATGGATTTTACTATTTATAATATATGAATCGATTATTTTTTCAATTTTATATTAAGTATACGTATTATATCTATTGAGTGTATAAATAATTATTTAATTTAAACAATAGACACAATACATTTTAATACCTTTGGTGAAATGTTATTTAAAACTAAAGTTAACCTAAGAATAGTTAAGAATTTTGTATTTTATATTATATAGATACATTTCTTAACTGAATATTTGAAACATATTTTGCTACTGTATTATACTATAAATGCTATAATAGAAATTATATTTCTATGCGTTTTACAATTTAACACACTTTGTCTATTTGCGTAAATATTTAAAATCGGAATATATCAGTATGTAGGAATGTAGAAATGAATGCTTAAATAAACTGGCAAGCGATTTTATGAATAAAAATAAATCAATATATACTTAAAATATCTACATTAAGGCAATTTATTTTCGTTATATTTCTCACTTAACTCAATTTATTTTTATTTTCCAGGCAAATAAAGTATTTCGAGACTCTTGTCTGTTCCACTCACATATTTCTTATTTATGTATTTTTTTTTCCATTTCAGCATTTGTGAAATTGTTGTTTCTACAACAGTAAAAGTTTTTACTACACAGTACACGCGGAAAATATAAATTAAGGTTACCGTAAAAACAATATCGAAACTTAAGTGAGAACGAGATGTATCATTATTGACCATAGAGACCTTGGGTATAGCGTGAAAAGTTTACAGTCGAGAATTTATGATGGATATCGTAATCGGTTCAATTTACATCGGTACACATTCGAATAACCCTTTTCTCAGGTTTCCAATAATTGATTAGATAAACAGCATATCGTGTAATATTAAAACCTAAAAACACACACGAATGTATATATATGCTAGAATAAACCTATGCTAATAACAGTTTAAATAATTCATGTTTAAAATATATGTTTTTAAACAAATAATTAACGTTATTTCAAACATCCTAACTTTATGATGTTTATATTTTTATTATTTTTTAAACTGGATGATTATATTGGTAATTAACGAGTGTTATATTTAACGTAAAAAAAATTACTTAATACGTTTAATCGTTTTAGTGTTATTACTCTCTGTCAATCAACCAGTTGATTTTACATATCATCATACTAATATACAAATATTACAATAATAATTCATATTTTTATCTTAATAATTAAATTATGCAAAATGAACATTGTTTTTGTGTCATTGTTATAAAATACTTTTAAATAAATATAAGTTCTTTTTACTTGAAATTCGTAAGAGTAAAATGTGTATATTTAATTCCCATTTATTTGTAATCTAAAAAATATAAAACTACTCTTATTGATGTAATACTATATATTCCATAGTATTTCTTCACTTATGGGGTGAAACTCCAAATAAATCACGTATATATCTTATATATTGTATCTCTGTGCCTATTATTTATTTAAATTCATGACCTTCATAGTAGTACATTTGACAGAATGAAAAATACTAGTTTAATATAAAATAAGATGTATTAAAGTGGGATAAGACAAGATGGTGAAAAAAGTAAGAAGTAATGTGTATCGCTTTAAAAGGGAATCGTTTTGGAATTATTTAATTTTTAAATGTTATATAATAATAACATGATATGAGTATTATAAAATTTTAATTTCTATGTCAATATGTACGCTAAGAGTAAGAATGTTAAACGTATGTAACATATAAATTAATGTAATAAATATATTTATCACAACTTCTCTTGAATTTATTTTAAAATTGTAAATTCTCTCACAAATAGATTTATCATAAATAACATAATATAATAACGAGTCAAATCAAATTTAATTTATGTCTATCTAATAAATTTATAGTGAAAATCGATATAATATATATATTATCGAAAATAATACCTACAATTTGTTTTAACTTCATTTAAATTATGTTAAATTCTACACATTTAGAAAATGTGTTATTAAATTTATATTTTATATAGGTATTAGTTAACGACACTTAAATAAAATCCATTATATAATTAAGCGTGTTGTCTTTTGACATGATCTCTTGAGTCGAGTACGATATTACGTCAATTAATGTTGAAGTAGCTGGTATAACTACTACTCAATAACTCAAAATACTCTCATTTGAAAAAACTTAAATAAAAAAAAATGGAAATTAATGTAAAAAGTCATTCCTTTGTCTTAGGAAAAAACATTATAAAATTAAGTAAGTGAGTAAACCTCCAAACACTTTAAACTACAAACAATAAGCTTATAAAGTTAAAACAAAAGTGTACACACAAACAAAAACAAAACAAAAATCAATACTATTTGTATTCAGTTATTTATTGTTATTATTATTATAAACATTATTCTTCTATAAATTTAAATGCAGACATAATAAACGCATAATCGATCAAGATTTTTTATGTTTTTTTATATTCAGGGTAAAATAATATTCGTTTTTTAAAGTAATATAACGAGTGTTTCAAAATAAATTTTACAAGGTTATAATAGGTATTAAATAAACAATTTAGAAATTAGTGAACACTCGTAAAATTTGTATTAAATTTGATTTTGGTTATAATTCAGAGTTCAGACTACATTAACGACATTTCGAACTTTAATATCCTTATTTTACGTTATTTTTGTATTCTATACTGACGTGAGTTAATAATAAAAATTACTTATGAAATATAATATTGGTATCATAAATCATCAAATGTTTAGATATAACTCTAAATTTTGATTATTTAAACACTTTATGTAGTTATACTTTATTTAACAATAATAAAACTCTGTATCAGGTGAACAAAGTGAAAGACTCTAATTCTTTCGCAGTATAATACAAACTTAACGGTTTCCATTTTTAGTTCTAATGACCCAATGTCTATTTAATATATCTTATTATATATTTTCAATATTCCTATAATTAAAATAATAAAATATTATTTAAAAATTAAAACCTATGTGCAAACAGTGTATAGAATTAAACATAATATTATCATACTAGTATGTTTTACGTCACATAAGCACAACCATTATAATATAACATAATATTTTGATTAAACGTACAATTTAAATAGCTCTGAACTGTTTATGGTTTATGGTATATGGTATATTATTATTATTACTGCTGGTCTCGCAATTTCCGTATAATAATATCTTCTCCAACAAAGTCCAAATCTTTTTATCGTGTGCAATATTCCCATAACTCTTCCCTCACTACTTCGTCCGTCTATGTCCGTGTTTATCCTATGCGCAATATCCTTTTCAAAA
This sequence comes from Eriosoma lanigerum, assembly GCA_013282895.1. NCBI lineage: Eukaryota > Metazoa > Arthropoda > Insecta > Hemiptera > Aphididae > Eriosoma > Eriosoma lanigerum. The sequence goes on along the minus strand of CM023359.1, from coordinate 8,513,048 downwards.
TCACTATTATTTGGCAACACAGACCCTTGAGTACTTAAACTTATCCACCCTGGGTTTTCCCTCGGCATCTATTCATTGTCTTATCTGATTTTTCTTTATTCTTTTCCTTTAATATTATATTATAATCTATAACTTTTACGTTTTTATATACTAATAGATTTTTTTCAACGGACCAATATTCAGTTTTATCCTCTCTTTTGATAAAATAATATTATAATTTATAAATTAATACAAATTTGAATTATATTATTTAACAATTACAATTGTTTTGGTAGGTACACTAATATTTACTATTTCAACAAAAATAATTTAAAAAACCGTTATTTAATACGAATACGAAACTATTATAAATGTTAAAATACTGTTGTGTTACATCATACAAATATATATATGAAATATGCATGAATGGTTTTCCGGTTTATGAATTTCAAAAACTATAACAATAACAGTATAAAACACAAAATATCTTACCCCTTGGTGGTGATAAAAATTGAGAAAAAAAACTTTATTATATGTAGGTATATATAGTGGATCCTACACAATAAGGCAAACAATAAAACCGACAAAAAAAAACGTTGTTTGATTGTTTCTATAAAAGAAGCTATTTAGAACAATCAGCTATCGCATTGCAAGACTTATATATCTCGTGATTTTTAAAGCAACAAGTATGTATATTCAATTTCTATACATGCATATAATATACAGAGTGATCAGAATTTAGCGTTAGAAAAATAACATAAATAACATTGAACATGTAAATAGTTCCCATCAGTTTTTATAACGCGAAACATTCTGATCACCCTGTTTATTATGATTATGATTTTTTTTTTTACATACGATAGCTATAAAAAGTTCCGGCATTATTATTGTTATTTTTATAAATACATAACTACTATACAATACAAATGGTGAAAATATAACAATAGAAATTTTAACGTAACAATATACCAGCTCGATTAAATGTTGCCCCACGCGTTGGCAACATATTTCACAGTTAAAAGAATATTAAACTATAGATACACATAATATCATGAAATGGGGAACCTGAAGAATTAATATAAATTTACAAAAAATATCGAACCTCCGGAGGAGGGCCGAACGGTGATTGTTAAAACGAGTATACTCCAAAGAATTTAACTGCTAAAAGATATTGGTCAGTCTTGCACACAATAAGTTATAATCCGATTCTTAGCAAATATAGGGTGATCAGTACGAGAAAACGAAATCGATTTCGACAGAATATAATCACAATACCCCAAATGTATTTATAATATTATTTTATGTTTGACAAGTTTACGTCAACCCGGTTTGAGACACTACTTTTAAAAATTTTTATCATTACGATCCAAAACCATACTTTCGCGCGCGCCCGGTACAGGTGAAATTCTATCGCATAACACGATTTAATTACTTGCCACTAAAACGTATAATTGAAACGAACCACACACATCAATCTTTTAAGAGTGATACGAGTATTATTATTGGTATACTCTGGGAAAATGTTTTCAACCGACCGGCGAAAATTAAGTTATTTTTCTCGCATCACATAATTATATAATGTAATATCACAATATACCTAATATTTTATGCCTATAAATAATTTATATATTATTTAGAAAATCCGTAAAATAATGTTTATGAATATTTACGCAAAAGATTTTATTCATATGATTATCGTTATTAATTATTATACATTTGTACGCCTTGTTGAATACGAGTGATATTTCGGAATTTGACCATGAAATCAGACACTTTTTAAATACGTATTTTATGATAATGCGTTCAAGTGATAATTTGCTATCAATACATTTATGACATAACGTTTTATTTTTTATTGAATATTCTTACTTTAGAATATTCTTTAAAGCTAGAAAAACGAAAAATAGAAATAAATAATTAATTAAGAAGATAACATCAGGCTAGATAGTGTCGATGACAATACTATTATGATGATATTGGATTTATTTATCGGATAATTATCCGTCGACAAAATCAAATAAATAATAATTGCTTTCGTTAGTAACTAAAGTCGATTTACAAATACAAGTGTATTTCTTATTATAAATATTGTTTAATATTTATATGAAAAAAAAAAATAATAATAATAATAGAAAACTACTTACTCTGTGGTTTATATACACTAACATGCTCGGAAATAATAAAACGGAAAAAATAACAATAAAACGACGTTTAATAAACCAACGAAAACGGTATGAGTATAAAAAATATTTATTATTACACTATCATTTTGTACTTCGTTAACTGTGAAATATACCTTATTACAATAATATTTTTCCGCTGAAACATCTCGAATACCATTTTGTTTTAAACTTTATGAAATTACTATTTAATTACGGAAATTTTGATAGCTACCGCCAAACGCTGTTGCGTTTTCGTAAATGTTTACAACAATCATACCGCAGTAGTATTTAATTAGGCGCGCCAACTCAATTTCTTTGCAAACCGTCACGACGATAAACGCTTCGAACGCGCACATACACTAGGTCTATCTAGTTTTTAAACGTCTTATAATGTTACGTAAAATATTATAATAAATTATCGGAATTAATACAACATCGTCTTAACTATTTGTATAAAAATACTGTAATGCACTCACCTCGAATTTATTGTATCTCCGATATTTGTATCGTACTCGCGAGCGAAACGCACGATTTGTCCGACGATAACACGCGCGTTTCGAAACAAAACTAATATTATTATTTTTTACGAATATTTCCGACGCGTATACATAGAATTAATATTATAATAATATATACGTGACTTTATTGAGATTTTAAATGCATTACGCACATCATTGCCGAGTGACATTAAAATTATAATAAATAGTAATTGATTAATTGCATACGAGTGTCGAAAAACGCACCCAATAATAATAATATTAATAATTACAGGAAAAAAAAAAAATAATAATAATAATAATAAATGCGAAACCGTTAAAATAATAATAATACGGGACGGTGATAAAAATTTAATAAAAAATTATAATCGCCGTTTTTCGCCATAGATGACCGGCCGGAAAAAAACGGCAGACGTTTCGAACCGATGGATTGCGATGACGGTACGCCGTTTCTTCCAGTCGATTATTATTATTATTATTTTTATTATGCTAATAACAGGCTTTTGCTCTCGTCGATTTGTCGAACACATACTGCACAGTTTTTCGTCTCTAACGGTAGAAAATTATTATTCCTACCGATAAACCATACGTAGATATTATACGGCCGACGTATTATGACCATTATATTATTACATTATTATTATTTCAGCCAGTAAAATAATACATAAATGAGCGAGCGAACGTGCACGTTTTAATGATAACGTTTTTATTCGTGATAACGTTCCCATACGAAATAAGTAGATATACTAACATTAATATAATATCATAATATAGTGTCGAGCGGTCGTACTATTATTATTAGGAAAAAATCATTCCGAGTGTGAGTTACTGCACTCATAATATTATTATTATATATAATTACGCGATTTGGTAATTATACCACATAATAGAACTTGGACGTTACAATAAATTATAATGTGTTGTGATAACGTGCAGACGAATCACAGTAATTATCTACTGATAACGACGATAATTAAAATATTATAATGATCACAGATGACATCCGCGTTTCATCAACTCGTATTATCTTCATCGATGTCTGCGTGTTTTTTATTATTATTACTGCGGCCGCGTGTGTACACGGACGAATATACATATTAGTAATGTATTTATTCGTCATCTACTCAAACGAATTAAAATATCGATAAGTACGTAATCAATTTTCTCGTACGGCGTATAAAATGACAAACGAAACTAGACATATATAATAATAATCAATAATATATATTACATGTTATAACCCTGGTAATTTGTATTTTTTTCGTAAAACAATATATTGTTAATAATAATTTATTATTATATAATGAATGCCATTTTTAATTTTTTTAATCCATCACTTTTTATTTAACCGCGATCCGTTTTTAACGACATATCAGTAACACACTATATTAATTTTATACCTAATATTATATTGCAATGATCCCCCCCCCACCCCGTAAATACTACATAAATGATGTTGAATGTTGTACGTAATCCTACTATATTTTTATGTTTAAGTTAATATTATTCATAGTATTAACATAAATCATAATATAAAATATATGGTGCCCAGAATGCTTAAAAATCCGTTTTTAAATGGAATATAATACTTAGCTTTGGACGCATTACAAACGACTGTCGTCTAAAACTTGATGGATAGTCGAAAATTTTATTTTAATAGAATATAAAATGTAACAAATACGAATTAAACGATACTACGTACCTATATAGTATAAATGAATGGTTTCCAAGGAATCTGAGAAATTAAAGGAAAATATGATCGAAGAGACCGAGCATAGTGAATGGAAATTAAACTAAATGTGAACTGCACAATATTATTCATCGCGTTGAAAAGACTTTTCGTAATAACGTTTTATGTTAAAATAATACGGGTATACAGTATACTTAGGTGAGCGTGAATCTTTAAGTTATTTTGATGTTTCAAACGCGGTATAAAAGAGGACGATTCAATTTATATGTACCATAAAAAGTAATAATAATATGTGGATATATGTTATACCAATGACACCTGAGTGAAAACGTAAAAAATCTATAGACAACATAATGCGAGTAATTATTTCGTAAAGCCGGAATTTGAAAGAAACTTAACATTTTTTATTTTTCATAATAATTGGTTATACTTCCCACACAAACTATAACTAATACCAAACTTATGTGTAATTTAAGTTATGTAATGTAAATTTCACGAAATATTATGAACTTACATTTTTAACTAAATATAAATATATATATATATATACATTTTCATAATAATAAGTAAACATATAATGAACCATTAAAAATTTTAGTTTTCACTTAAAAAAAGAAATTAATATTAATTTGAATTTGAATTTGAATTTAAATTTAAATTTCATTAAACTTTTGTTTTCCAGTTGTACTTTTAGAGAGTGGATACGTCAGAAAAATAAGAAAAAAGTCATTAAATATTATCAGTAAGTATTTATTGTAGAAAACTAATGTAATATGAAAAGTCACAAATTGATTACAATTTATATTCAATTCAGACCTGATGTTGTTTTAATACGTACCTTCTTATAACAATATAAATTTAATATCCACCCGTGAAGTTGGACGTATTTAATTTTCAATTACGTATAAAGACGTATTGACTAATTTAATTTATGATTCTTTCTGTAGTAATGGACATAATATTGTATTTCCAACTAAATTTAAATATTTTACAGTTAGTTATACTAAGAAAGTAAGAAATTAATTCAAAGCAATACCTAAGTCGTCTGTATATAAAATAAATATTTCTCCATTGTGATAGAACGACTAAAATTGTAACTATGAATAATACCTTTTATACTTATTAATGTTTAATACTTATAATAATGATTATGATTTTTAGTTCATATTAGTTATTTGATGAAATAATTAAACATTATTTTACGATAATATTGACTTTCGTCTAGTTTATTTATATATTTAGGATTGTATGTCATCAAAAAACATTGTAAAATGGCTAACCAAAAAAAAAACGGGATTCCGAACGTTCCTTTTTCGTCCCTTCGGTCCTCGGAGAAATTAGTGGTTTATTATAATTAAGATTTCAATGCAATAATATTTCATTAGAAAAGAAGGTTTTGAGAAAAACTCAATATAATACAATATAATATACTGATAAACCATTCCAAAAGTTTATCTGTAAACTACCTATGAGAATACTTAAAAAAATTTCAAGTAACAACGTTCAAAATTGCATTGGTTATCATTAGGGCAAGGATTTTGTAGCATTTGCATTTTTTTTCATAATACTCCAGGACATACCTAATCAAAAACAAAATTCGATTCGTTCATCACAGAGTTCAAATATGCAATTTTGTTTTTGCTTTTTTTAGCATTTTCTTATGATATTCATAAATAAGTGCTTCTTTGGTACTTTTTGTCAGTTTATCATTTTTTTAATTAGTTTTTGTTAATTATACGCATATTTAAGATTTTTAGAACATTTACGTACATATTTATCTAAATTATTATTTATTAATTTATTTTAATTGTATTATTATTTATTTTATACATTTCGTGATTTTGTAGTGAAATATTTCGCCTTATCGGAAAATATTTCTGAAAATAGATTCTTAGATTTTGTCCAAGTGATTACCGAGTGGTTACGTAATACATTGACTATCTGGACTTCAGACGCAATGAGCTGTTTAGTTATTCTAAGAATTATTTGATGTAAACATATAAAAAAGTGTTTAACAAATTAATTTTTGATATTAAAAATATTTTTCAGCTAAACTTAAAAATGTTCAAATCTTTTTTATTTGCATTTTCCTAATTAAAAATATTTTTTTGTAGCATTATTGGTAATTTTTTAATTCTTTTATTGTAGGTTATTAGTGCTTCATTTTCCTAGCCCTTATTATCATGAAAAATCTAAAATCAATTTCATCAAAATTACAACCTAACCTAACCGATAACGATATAAGATATATTTAAAACGCAGTATTAAAGACAGCAATATTGAATGGATTGGAGTATTGGGTAGTGAACAAAAAATAGATCAGAGAATGAGTGTAATGGAGATAATAATGCTAAAATGGAAATGTGGGATGACTAAAAATTGAGAAATCAATACATAGAAAAATTGTAGAAGTTTTATAAATTGTGGAAAAAATGAGATATTTCGGAGAAGTTATGAGAAAAGATGATTCGGGACAGTTAGAGTTACAATAAAAATGGACATAGATAGTAAGAGGGGTAAAGAAGGGACGGATAAATGGCGATGAGAGTGATATGAAGATAGATACTATGAATGGACGAAAGGTCCAATGGAAGAAGATCTAGAATCTATGAAGGATCTATGAAGGTGTAGAAATAGAAACCCAGTGTGACCAAACTATCTAGTTGGGAATATAAAGCCAAGAGAAGAATAAGCGAGTTTTACAAAAATGGTTTGAATTTTCATTGACGTTTGCATATTTCGACAATGTTTTTCATATGAAAATGTATTAAATATGTATGTTTATTTTTATACACAAGATACAACACTATTTAACATTTTAATATATAATATGAATAGGTAAGGATTACAAACCACCTTGGGTGTATTTTTGATCTTATTTTATGATAATCATTAAATAATATTTTTTTTTTTTTTTATAAGTATAGAAAAGTTTAAAAACTACTTTATTTCGATAATCACATATTATACAATTTTTTTTATTGTAATCATAAATGGTTTGTTATAATTTATAATAATAATGTAGCTCAAACCGTCATTTGGGGTATACAAAACAAGCCACAAAGTATACAAAAACACGTCGTTTGTGCGCACTTTCAGCCGACAAATGTCCGCGCGATGTATAATATATCATATTATCATTAGTCATTTTATTATTATAATACGCTTATATTCTATCTACTGCATTGTGCTTTAAAAGCCAAAAACACGTACACAATAACACGTACGACGCCCAATATAACGTCTATACGTACCTTATAATATTTGTTTAACGTTTCGCCGGTTTCCGACACGTAGTATATATTATAATATTAGATTATACGTTTATGCGTATTTGACGTAGTATACGAAATCGTATATAATAAATAATACTTTACGCGATAGGTAACATATTAACAAGACTTTTTTTGACTTTTTTGTCCGTCGATTTTCCATACACTCGCGATATTCTACAAAATACAATATGTATAATATATAGACAAATGTCTATAAACAAATATATTACGGTTCCTGCGCTATTTATTTATTATACTACATGTAAAATCTACAAATATTTATTTTTCACTTTTTTTTTTCATTTTCGTTTAGTTTTTAACATTATAACAAATAAATGCATAGCTTTTATTAAAATAAACTGCCTTTTCTAGGTGTATATGCAAAGTATAAAATTATTATATTATACCTAACTATAAGATATATCAAAAGTTATACATTAAATGCTTACTATTAACTACCGAGGTAGTGGTCACCAAATAATATTAATCATTATCAATTTATCATTATATATCAACATATTGAGTTAATTTATTTTGTTAACAACAACAGCAGTTGTTTAAACACATTGCCAACACGCCAACACACATTACAATATTATATGAGTATATATCACTAATATTTTATAATCATATATTATTTGAATAAAATCTATACTAATTATCGATTTTAGCATGTATATTATCAGAAATATGATATAAAATGTGGTATTGTTATAATTTATAACCAAATAGAAATTTGAAAATCTAACATATTCAACAATATTATAATATACAAATTAAATTATTAAAATTAATTATTAAAGCATTAAATTAGTATACTACAATTATGAAAAAAGTAATCAAATATCTCCAATATAATTTATGCAAAAGTTGGACATAATAATAAATTTTGCAACTATGATTAAATATTTTATGATATATAATTTTTGTTTTAAAACTGCAGTACTATAGTAGAAATTATCAGAATACACACATGTAGCTGTTTTGCCTATACGATCAGCCGTGCGATCACAGTACAATGCGGTTGGCTCTCTCGACTTGCATCTAGGGTGAAAATGGGAACAATAGTGACCAACTAAGAAATATAATAAGATCAGACGAATTACAATTAATGTGCAGAAACAAAAAAAAAACAAATGTATTTAAATATAGACACACGCGTACAATATAATATGTATATGAATGACTAAAAATATAACATATAAAATAACATTGCGTAGGTTAGGTATGGCCAATCTCCTCACATGACGATAAAAGTAGTAGGTAGATGATCTGCTTCGGTACGGTGCCAAACCACTAACACGGTGTACACTGGGAATTGATGGCCGACGATTGTCGATGACGTTAACGACATTCACGACGGGCACTAATATCGGATGCCAATAGGCGCACCACAAGTGGTGGCAAAACCGTTTATAATGTCCAAAACAAATAGACAATTATTGACCATACAGGTACTTGGTATCAGTGACGCGCACACAGGGAGGGGTTTAGGGTTCACAACCCCACCCCTCCCCAAAAATGTTTTCCATCATTCAATTTCGATTCAGAATCCAGCATAATATGTTCATGCAAAGAAACCCTCAGTGGCGTAAAAATTTACAGTTTTCAAATATATACTTTTAAACTTTTTACCATATTACTGCATATTCCACAAAAATTCCCCTCTTTAGGAAATTATTATAAACATAACCACCCCTCCCGAAAAAAAAAAATCATGTGTGCGCTACTGCTTGGTACGGTAAAATGTGACGAGAATACTTGAGCGTATATTGATGTGACACCAACAAAATGGTTCTGCCTTATCGGTAAACCATGCGTGTTCATAATAGACCACACTCAAGCAAATTGCACCGGCATATTTGATGACGGCTAGGGCGAAGTGTTTCGTGTCACATAATCGAAAAATACAAATTTTTGTCTCCTTGCCAATAATACCCACTTTGTAATTGTCGTCAACATAGATTGTCGGAAAGTTATAAATATATATTATAATGAATTCCGAAAAATCATCGTATTATTACAATAGAAAATTATTGCATTTACCTCTGTAATTTTGTTTATTTCTGATAGCATCAAAACAATAGGCACGAGGAAAAAACAAACCACGGATCTATATTTATGCATACGTTTCTGTATTTCTTCTAATATAAGTATTATCAGTGACGTACACCGAATTTTTGTCTCGTAGATTCCTAATCCGAGGAATGGTAATATTATTATCGTCGATAAGAAATAAACAGGTGCCGACGTGTTGAAATTACCTAAAATAAAACTTTAATACATTTTGTCAGGAGAAAGGTTAAATCCCATTATCCCTCTCTTTTGAGACGTCACTCGGTGTCATACTCTGATATAATATAATATAAAAATAGACGTAGTAAATTTAAATTTTTTTTAAAAAAATATTCTTTTTTTCAACAATATTTGCGAGCGTTTTGCAGATTCATCATCGATTGTTGGCATCAGCTGATAAATATATTATTAAAATAGTTTTATAATGTGTATATTACATATTATATACACATATAATTATGAGTTAAATAATAATTAAGTTAATTTAGTTTACTGCACAAGTATCGATCTGAATTATGATAGTTAGCGAAACTATAGTTAACTTATATATTTTAGGCTTCACAATTATAACTATTAACTATAGATTATACTAAAAAAATTCCGTTTGTCCAATCAACATATATCTTTTAAATTTATATTCTTCTTCTTCTAACACGCCTTATACTTCTAAACAGATGGAATCGACAACCCTAGTACTACAACTCCATAAATAACGATCTCTTATCTCTCGTTAATGAATACTTTATTCTATTTTCACGTTCTCAAAATTAATATTTGTATTTCACTAACGATCATAAGTATAGATACTGAAACCTATCAGTCTCATATACACCATCACTCATTTTCATTATATGTCTTGCACTATAAATTACTTAATGACTTTCTTATTCATCTCTATATAATATATACTTTAAGATTATACACGATTACCTCTATTTTACTCATACTAATCCTTAGTCCTTTCTCTTCAAGGAAAACCACTACTTTTTACTTTTAAAACCTCACATTTACTTCTTCTAGACTTTTCTACTAATACTACATAATTTGCAAACAGCATGCACTATGACACCTCATTTTGTATATATTTTAAACTTATATATTAAATAATGAAATATTGTGATAAAATATAACGATTAATACAAAAAGTAAAAAATGCTATTGCTTTTGTAATATTGAGCGAAAGTGATAATGATGAACTAAATTATAAACCACAAAAAATCAATACATCTGTGAACCGTATTGTGGTAACATTATACTAAAAACCTATAAGAAAAACTATTAAAAAATAATCCATACAAAATTGTCCATCGCATTCGATGCGGACTGAAGAGCCAAATGGAACAAAAAGGACGACAAACGATGCAGAATCACACCATATTCAACTTCGTTTTAAATAACGATATTTAAAGCCCACTTTGTACATATAAAATATTAATTTATTAATTTTATTTAGTATTTCACGATCATTCCATTCGGTGTTTGATGGTTTCAAAAACAATAGATAGAGATTTACTTAAACATAAATAATATTATTATATTTTTATTTAATTTTTAATTTTGTACGAACTACACAAATGTCGTAATTATTATCTTATTTATTAAATAAATATTTTTAATTAAAATATTATTACTAGTTTTAAAATTTAGTTTTAATTATAACCAAGAGTTTTAATGCAGATGTCCGCGGTCTCGTATACGAGTTTTGTGTGCGTTAAACGTTTGGCAGAGCTTTGCAGATATTCTGCGTGACCAAGCGATATCGTTCGTAGTGTGGTGACAGGGAAAAGAAGAAGGAACGCGTGCTGTTTTCAAAAGCTCGATATTAACCCGATTTTATAATATGCTTTCCTTATGCATGTGTATATGCACACCTGTAATACGGTATTATAAATCCGTGAAACGTACATTTGATTGACAAAAATATATATTATATTTAACGAAAAACAGCGTGTAACAATATACGTACTTGCAATAATAATATAATTAATAAATTATGTATAAAATATATTTGTCCAAGTCAAATTGTGAAATCTAAATTACACGTAATTATGTAATATTGTATGTGGGGCAATTAAAAAAAAAAAAAAATTGTTCTCGTATGAACAAAGATGTTTAAAATATTTAAAATGATAATTAAAAAAAATCTATAAATATTTCCTGTTCGCGTTACAATAACCCGTGTCTTCGTCGTATAAAAATTACTATTTGTTATTAGTAACAAATAGTAGTAATTTTATGAATCGCATTTTTTTTTTTTTTTTTTAATACTACATAGTATAATACGAACAAATCTGGTTCATTACAATATAGTTACGAAAAAGCGAAAAGGTCGAATCCGGACGTTTCTCCTTTGTATCTTAGGTCCTCGGAGAAATTAGTGATTTATTATAATTAAGAATTGAATGCAATGATATTGTATTCAAAAATACGATTCTAAACGAAACTCAATATAATAAACTGATAATCTGTTTCAAAATTTTACTACGTATGTACTACTTATGAGAACACTCCAAAAATTTACAAGTCCATAAGTTCAAAATTTTATTACTTATCATGAAAACTCTAAACTCAATTTCGTCAAAATTACGATTTCCGCGAATTTCGCCGTTTTTCCGTTATTTTTTAATAGTCTTTCTTCTTCAAGGAAAATATTTTTAAAAATTCGAAAAATGAGCTAAAAAAAGTAACGAATAGATGCAATTTTCTACCAATAGCATACCATATTCGTGGTAATAAGTCCATTATTTCTACCCAAAATCGTGCTTACAGAAAAAAAAAACATCATTATAAAACCAAAATATTCGTCGCTACGCTCAGAATCTTAAATATAAAGTTTAATAATGAATATATTTTGAGTGTATTGGCATATTCGGCACATATAGATTATTTTTCGAAGTTATTATAGCATATTATTTCATATAAATTAAGGGTAATGATATTTCAGGGTGGGTAAAAATAATTATTCTATAAAATATATTGTATTTGTATGCCATTAAATGGGTTTGACGCAGTACAACAATACACACACCTACGTAGTACAACATTATCTGGCCATTGAACTTCACAAGTTGTGTTGGTTTTTTTTTTTTTTTACTCTGATGGTTATAAAATGTATAAGATCGAAAAAAACAATATTCAATTTTTTAAAAAAAATGAATGGATTTTGAACGCATGTTTCAAGTTTTATAGCGCACATCATAAATTGACATTTCGGAACTTTTTAGTGCATATTATTTCGGTGCATAATTTTATGCTTATTCGTGCGGTTTTTTTTTTTTTTTTTTTCGCTGCGTGAACCTATACGAGGCCCGGTCATAAATGTAAAATAAATTATTCGCCGTACGACCAAACACAATAACAATATTGTTATTATTTATTAGGCGTGCGCTCGCGCGCGTATCTTCTCGGCGGTGAATGCGAGTCGGCCCGTTGTTTTCATCTGTCCATTGATCGTTTTGCCATTGAAGACAAACCGTTTCGCGACCCGATCGGCGTCGGTGGCTGGCAAACAGATTACGGGCGGGCGACCGCGGCGGGTGTGGGCTCGGCGCCTGGGTACCTCTCGGGTGCGTCGCCGCCGCCGACGCCGCGCCGTCCGACACTCGCGTTCCGTATGAATGGACGCCCGGGGAAGATGAGAAATTTCTCCTCCGTTTCGCCTCACTATTATAATATTATATGCGATTAACGAGACCGAGTGTATGCATGTTAATAATATTTGATAACAATAATAATTTGATACAAAAAAAAAAAAAAAAACGGCGACGGGTAGATATAATAATATTATCGGATTGGTTATTTTCTTTTTCGTCTTCTATTTTAATTATTTAAGGTCTTCGAGATAGAGTTGGAGGTATATTACCTATATATATATATACATATATATAATAAATGATGACGACAACGACGACGACGACCAAGATGACGATGATGATGATGATGATGATGATGATGATGATGACGACGATGCCGCTGGGGAGAGGAAAGAGCAGAATTGTATGTGTGTGTGTAGTTTTTCGGCCGAGAGGTTTAACGACGACGACGACGACGCATACGGCGGGCGGTACGGCGGCGTCGTCGGCGGCAACGGGAGAGGTCGGCTCGTTGAATCAATACGGCGGCGGCGTGTCCCAGCGTACCGTGGGGAGGTTGCTGGGGGTTAGAGGATGGTGGATGCGCGTGTGCCGTATATATATTCCGCGGCGGTGCGCGCCGGGCGGCAACCCTGCGGTGGGGCGCGGGCGTCGTCGTACACTGCCGCCGAGCAGCTGCTTGCGGGTAAGCACTGCACGAATGCCCGGAGATCTCCGGGAACGTTCGCACCGGAGACAACGGCACGGCGGACCGTGTGCGCGCACCGTCATTACAATAATATAGGGGTTGACGTCTTCGTCGTCGTCGTCGTCGCTGTTGTTAATATTTTTTTGTCGCGGTGATCGCCGGACGATAAAAGTTCTCTCGGGACATAGATAACAATAAAATGTTGTAATTCTTTTTTTTTTTCTTTTTCTTTTTTTAAATTTTTTTTTTTTTTTTTTTTTTAATATACTCCATGTGTCTCCCCGTCCTCGCGCAAAAAACAAAAACGGAGTGACGGTCAATTTCTCTTATTTCCATCCGTATGCAAACACGTCTTTTTGTTTCTCCCGTTGTAACGCGCGCGCATCGTGTGCGCACAAATCGGTCGCGTGCGTTCGACGGCGGCGGCGGTGGCCTAGGGTGTCCGCGGCGGTCGTACGACGCTCGGTGTATCTGAGGAGGCGCCGCCGACGTGCTCGCACGGCCGCCCGTCGCAGCGACAGCGGCAGCGGCAGCGGCAGCGGCGAGACGACGACGGCCCGGCCGACGACGACGGTGGCCAGCACGGCCGGGACGGCCGAGAAGACGACCATGTTCCACCACGATCGCGCCGCCACGCCCGAGCCGCGATGACCGGCCGCGCCGCTTACACAATCGCGGCGGCATGGCTTGTGGCCTGCGTCGCATTTTTGGGGCCCATCGCGCCGCCGAACGTACACGCCGCGTGAGTATTTCGCACGATTTACAATAAAATATATTATAGTTAGATTTATCAGATGTTTCAGATAATATATCGTATTTTACATTCGTTCTAAATTCAAATTAAACATAACAATGCGTAAGAATTTTACCGAACAGGCACGTAGCCAGAATTTTATTTCAGGAGGGAGATTGAAATAACAATTATTTTCACTAATCTAATTTATTATTATTATTATTATTATTGATTATCGGACCCTCCCCGTGTATACGTCCCAGGTGCCGATAATCAGAATTTTCCCCGAAAGTCCAACCCAAAATAGTAATGGACGTATCGTGAGTTTAGACCTAACCTAACATATCACGATGATTTTCACATTTTTTAAATATAATATTATACTCGTAAATGAAGTATGAAATAAAATCTTCAAATCTATAGTAACTTAATCGTTTTACTCGGGTACCTAAATCAATTATATTATTTCTCAAATACCGAATCGAATTCAAAATCTATACTTTATAAATATGTAACGCATGTGTTGTTGTTAGACGGTCACACTCGTCGCTTTTCAGAATATTATTATATAATGTTATCATATTAATGCGTTTACCAAACGTATGGTTTTTTATTCGGTTTACATTTCTGTTATTTCCGATAATATGTTTAACATAATATATATTGGATGGAATATCGGTTGTGTAGGGACAATAGAAAAACGGGTCCGAGGAATCACTATATGCTTTGTATGGTACATACGTGTGTATGTGATCATATTTTATACATACGTGCACACGAATGGTTTTTGAGTGTTTTCGTCGAAGAACAATAAAAACGGGAAATGGGTTATCTATCACACCAATACGACTATATACTCTCGCCCGCTCTGTCTCTCTCGCGAGACAAGGCCGACGCTGTTGATATTATTATATACGTATATTATTGCGATATCGACAGTGTGCATCTGTGGAAAATAATATTCTCGATCGTATATTTTATACCATGTGAAAATGTTTTTGTAAAATCGTGTAACCAGTATTTATTTCCTCAGATTTTTTTTGATTTTTTTTTTTATAATCATTCCTTCGATTCTAGCCAGCAAAATAAATTTGTGCAAAAATATACGATTTGTTTATAAAAAAAGATCAGTTTTGTTTTGAAATCAGCACACTAAAGAAATATGCCGGTTTTTTTAGTAAATACAAACCATAGCTTATATTTTATAGTGATTTACTATCACTATAAAATATTTTTTAAAGTTTTATATTATGATTTTTTGATGTTTTTTTTTTTTATTCATGTTGAATTCGTTTAAGGGCGACGCTTACTGCTCGGCGTTATTAATATCTTTAATATTGGGTAAAAAACCTATAATTATATTACACTATGTTATAATTATTTATTTAGGTTATCATATAATTATGTATACCGCGGGTTTATATAGCGCATAATATTTTATTTTATTTCATAGAATTATCAGAATTTAATGTTATAAAAATAATGAATATAACACTTATGCGATTCCCATCATTTCTATAGCATGAACATATTATCTCCCTGTATGATACTATAATATAGGCGTGCTCAGGATCGTATTAAAAATAGAACCTTTAACGACAAAATTATACAGTAGAACTGAAATATTATAATATTATACATAATATTATATCGCATATATTATATGAATATAAACTGGTGTCCTTCCACGTGTTTCCTAGTAATTTCCCCTAAATAATATAATTTTTTTTTACTTTTCAATATAAACGACTTTTTATTTTTATCACGTGTTCATATTCGCGTAATATGATATTCACCTAAAAGTTAACAATTTTATATAGTTCTTAAGTAAAATTTTGCTTTCAAATTTGCAAATATAATTAACTACATTTTTCTGAAGCTGGGCATGTTAACTAATTTATTTAACTCGTTAAATTAAATTATCCGAGAAATTTTTAAGTCAAAAGAAAATAAAAGTCACTTAAATTAGTTGAAAAGTGAATATACTTATTTTTTAAATAAATATAAGTACGTATTTTAAACCTAATTAAATTTTAAAAATATATATTTTTCTTTTTACCTTCAATTTATATCATATTTTTTAAGTACCTACTTGTTTATTGACAAATTTAAAATTATTAAAATATAGGACTCTTATTGTTTCAGGTTAAAACACTTTTAAGATTTTATTTCCTATACAAATGTATTATTTATAAAAAAAAACTTTACTTTACTTTTCTCCTTTACTTTATAAAAAAAAAAATTAATTGAAAATAACTTTTTTTCAGAAAAAAATTATTTCGTTAAGTTAACTTTGAACTAAACAAAAAAACATTATTTAAAGAAAGTAACTCATAACATATGTAAATTAAAATTAACTCGTTAATGCCCAGCCTCTAGTTTTGCAAACTTAATAGTTTCATACCTATGAATGATTTTAACTACAATTTAGCATTATGATCGATATAAAATGTGTTTTTTATGTAGTCACGAAATATACGTAATGTGTTTATTTTATTTAGTTTGTTTCAGAAAATTGGCTTTTATATCATTTTACGAATAATTTGTTTCTATTAACGTGATATAATTTTAATTTTAACTATTTTTCGGGCTAAGACCACACAATTCACTGATCTAATGTTTATGTGAGAATATGTTAGATGACTTTCAAGAAGAAATCAAACTCGAAACGAATTCAGCAAAACTTGTGAATGCTAGTGTGCCGTGAGTGTGTCAGTGTGCAAACGTGTATAATATTCGTATCTTAATAGCTATACAAATAAATAAATGATTGGACACGATAACAATAGTATCTAAGGGGTAGGTTTTCGAATTTTATAATATCAGCCCTTTTGTCTCAATAATAAAATAATAACTAAGTAAACAATAAGTAGGTAACCAAATAATAATAATTAATAGCAGTAACCAATTAGAAGATTTCCTTGAAACTAATTCAATTACATTCAATATTAGATCAATATAATTATAAATAATATGGCGATCAGCGCTAGTACAAAATTATGTTTGTTATTAGAGCATAAATTTATTACGATAACGTTTTATAATTATTATAATTATGTAATAGATAATTACTTCAACACTAGGCGATTTTCGTTAACCAAATATAATAAAATACACAATATATATGAAATATGGCTATTTGAGCATAATATAAAATAAATGGATTAATAATGATAATGTACAAAAATACAGTTTGTACTCAACAAATCGAATAGGTAACAATAAACCAAATAGTCCTATGTAGACTAGCCAGTCGATATATATACTAATCTATATTTAATCTATACTTATATCAAAATTACACAAAAACAAGAAACGAGAAACAATTGAATAAAACTAATCAATTTAAGTAAATTCATAAAATATAAATAAAAAATTAGCACTTTTACAAAATATTGGAAAATATCGGTTGTGAGTATCGCGGCGGTGAAAAATAACGCGATAATCTTCTCATGGCTGCGTACTACTTTCGTCCCTAAAATATATTGATAAGAAACAATAATATTCCTATAGGACATTTCGTCCCAAGGGTTTGAACGTATCTTACGTACCACTTTTATTTTGTAGATTACTTGCGTCCGAAACTCTGAACACTCTCAAAAAAGTCTGAAAGTATTATCCATATTGACTTCCAATGCAGTTAGGATAGGTTAAATTAATTTTAACATTATTGAATATTATATAATACCAGGATACAGTTATTTCATTCTAAATTTATAAATTATTCTATTTACCAATTGCATCCAAATATATTTGTACCTATAATAATTCCAGTTGTACATGAGCAGTTTTTTAAATCCAAAACTTGATTACAGAAAATACCAAAAAAAGAACAAATTATATTTATTGAAAATCAAATAAATAAATAGTTTACAATTTATTACATCAATTTGTCAAAAAAGTCAACCAAATATCAACTTATAATAAAGATGATATTACTTATAATATATGACTAGTTTTGTCATATGTAAGATGGTTTCTTCTATATCTTTACCTACAAATTATATAGGTTCGTCCACCGTAGTTCTACACGTCCATAGATTTCGATCACATACATCTCGTCTATGTATATCAGCTATCTTCTATCCCTCCCTATGACAATAATATTCACTTCTTCTTCGATCTTTCTCTCCCTCTCTTACCTTCTAAAATCCATAACAACTACAACTCTCACTGTCTTCGAATCATAGTTTTTTTCCTAACATTTCCTCATAGTTTGATGATTAATAAATATATAGGTACTATATAAATATATATTAATCTTTCAACATTTTCAAATTGTCAAGTTAGCGCAACTTTCTGATAATAATAATTGATAGGTAACTTGTATCCGAACTATTGGGCGCAAATAACCCGCTCTTGTCGATTCCAGGACATAAGTATTAGGTACCGCTTCTCACTTTTCGGTGCCAACAACTGAATTAATTCCAAAACACGCGTAGATTATTATATTATATTTAGTTTTATCTAGGAGTCGGGCGTGGCTCGGTGTTTAGGTTCGGCACACGATGGTCCAGGTTCGACTCCCGAGTAGCTCAATAAAGTCATGAGCTTTTTACGCTTGGTGGTCGCGTTTGGACTCCGAAGCAAATCTGCTACAATTACCCAAAAAGAACAATCGAATTTGGTTACATCGTCATGTTTTTTAATGATCCCTGATGTTTCCGTCTGTTTAACGGGGAATAAAGTGAAATCAGAGTAACGCATAACTCAAATTATGACGTTTAGGTTGAACTTTAGAGCATATATAGAGCAATATCTATTGGAAAATTTCATTTTCATTTTTTTAACGCATTGTATGTAGATTCAATCAACTTAAACAGTTAAACGTCACAATTTAAATTCTGCATTCCTGTGATTTTTCTATATTTCCAGTTCGATATCTTAAGGTGAAGCATGCGATTTTAACGTTTTCTTAACTAAAAATTAATTTGATGATATTGTTGCCATTCAGATAGCATAGCGTGTTATTTGAAGAGATAAAAAGGATGAAAACTGATAATTTTTATATTTACTTTGAACTAATCACCTTATAGAGCTTACCCAATTATAGTTAAAATATAAATAGAAAACCCTAAATAAATTTCTGTGTGGACAGAGCTCCGTTAAGTCCGTCGCTGCGATTGTAACGCGTTTCGTTGCTATAATATTACTACATTATATTTGTATCATGTCGAGCTGAGGTTTATCGGATAGGTCTGTCTAAACGGAAACCGTAAAAATAACAACAATACGCGTCCCTAATTACGCGAGGCGTTTCACTAAAACGAGGATTGCCTCCGCGCCATCACCTTGCCATCGTTTCGCTCACTCCCTCTCCTGTCGACGATTACCCCTAATTTATCGCGTTTCAAACGATTCGCTCGTTAACACGCGACACCAATTGTCGTCGTCGTTTTCGATCGCGTAAATTATTTTATTGTTATTCCTTTCTGCTCGCTTTCGTCGTACATATAATAATAATAATAATAATAATAATATATTGTATTATATCTGCTTGTACTAAACGTAAATAACGACTTTATTGGTACCAATTAATAATATTATTCAACGTAATGTTGAAATCGATGATAAGTATCATGTTGTATTAAAATTATTTCAAATTTCAAATAATTATTATTATTATTACATATTATGACTTTATCGAACTAGTCGAAGTCAAAAAGTTAATTTTCAATGGATAGCTGCCAAAAGTAAAGGGCGATGAGGCATTTGTGTCCTTTTTCATTTTAAACTGATGGTGTGGTAGCGGGATATATAATATAATGACCAAAAACCTTTTAATTTGTACCAAAATAAAAAGGATATTTGAAGTCGTATTTTTAATACTGAAAATGTAGAAACCAATTTAACGAATTGTTAGATATACCCATAGTCAATCCATAAGCAATATTTGAGAAATGTAATTCTAAAATTTGAAAAAATAATATTGATCAACAAATTGATTTCAGATCATATATTGCACTGTGTGATAACTTTTATTGAAATATTGAAGAAAATCAGAATAAAAATTGTATAAAATAAAAGGAAAAAATAATAATTGGTAATACAAATCGTATAATAGTATTTGGAGTCAAGTGCAAGTACTTGGTGTCGAGTACAAATTCTTGGGCTCGGATATAAGTACTTGTCAAGTGCAAGTATTTCCACTTGAGTCATCAAAAATAAGTGCATCCTATAATTGAGCATAATATACATAAATATAAATAAATATATATATATTTACAAATTTGACGAGTACGTTTTCTATTTTCTGACTTCTGAAGTAAATACCAATCTAAAGAAGAATTTTAACAATTTTTCTAATTCATGGTTTATCGTATAGGCTATTCATAGTTTTCATAATTTATCAGTAAATACTGAATTAAATAAATAATATTGTTAGGTATTAATTTTTAATAAAAATATTTATTTTTTTTTTTACTTTACACTACTAAAATGTAATTGACAATTCATTTCGATATTTGGGAATACTATTTTGCATATTTTATGAGCTTCTATCTCAAAATCTAAATATTATATACATATAAGTCATTTGAAAATTATTCTTCCACATAGTTTTTTAAATATAATTTTTTTTTTTTCTTAAGCAATCAAGTGTATAAAATTCATAAATAAAACAATTAATTGTGTAACGTCTAGTATAATTTTTCGTTGTATAATTAAAAGTATCATCAGCAAAAAATGTGTTGAATTGGTTGAAAATGTATAATATTAAGTAAATGCAATAAAAACAAAATGTTATCAGACACAAAAACAAACTTCAAAGTTCACTTTGAATTTAACGATTTAACCACGTAATTTTGTTCCATAGCTTTAAATTGTTCAGTTGTCTCGCTTAATGGTTTTTAGAAAAGCTGTGTAGATTTGGTGTCGTTTATCATATGTACATGGCATTTTTGATAGGCTGTATAATCATAAATTTTAGAATTAATGTTTTTTAGAGTTCTGCTGTTCGAGATATTTTTTATGTCTAATGCAAATAGGGCAAGAGTAACCTTACGTTTGAGATATTTTCTTAAATTGTCGTGTTAAACTTTAAGTTGAATTTTCGTAAAGGTTGTTACTATTCATTCGTATTTTCATGAGTGGAAAGGTTCGCCTGTTAACATAGTAAGGTATTTTGTAAAAAAAAAATTTGGCCATATTTACGTGTTCATGTAAGATGATACTTTTGAAGATTTAATAATGTAAGTGGTTTTCATTTTTCAAAAGTAATTAATTTTATTTCATTTTCAATATCATCAATTTATCACTCACACAAATTATTATAAACACTAAACGCATTTGTTTCACGTAGTTCGCACAGAACGACAACGTGGTAAAAAAACAACGACTATCATTTGATAAACACTGCTATTGTATGGTGTACAATGTACGCGTAATTCGCCTTTGTTGTTCCTATATGTGTTATAAATGTCAACTTAAACTAGGTGTATTTTCATTTATCTCATATTGATAATGCACCACGATTTATTATGGATACTGAATATTAAGGTTTCTCAATTTCCGCAACTGTACATATTATACGAAATATATTTTGTTCACATAATAACAATTTCTGTAATTCGGAAACGCGTGGACATTGCTATACTAATCACAGGTAAAAAACGTATCTAACCTAAACATTTGCACGATGCTCGATAACGAATTTCATCAATATTTCCGAAAATAACATACTTTATAAAAATTTAATACCCCAAGTCTCCGGAGTTTATTATATCATACTGTCGACTTTACCGATCGCGAGTTTTATTGGATAAAAGTACCGCTATTTTTATTTATTTTTATTGTGACGACGACGATGTAGCAAACGTCGAAAAACGCAAAATAATTATATTACGTCATCGCCACTGGTTGCAGCGGTGGTAGTGTCTATACAGTATAATGATGTATATATAATATATATATATATATATATTAAGCACAAGGACAAGGCACAAAGGGGAAAGAACCGCGCGACGTTATATTAAAACAAAAACGGAAAAATAATAACCGCTCTATAACAAACGAAAAGCATTTCGGCTCATTAAACGCCGAAGGTCGTCCCGGCGTGTATATACACGCGCGTCCTTGGCGTATCCGCTAAAAACACAATAATAATATAATAATAACTAGGTAGGTTTGGTACCACACGGTTAAATATTATATTATATATCTCTCAAATTGTATACCGCAACTGGGGACTCGACTGAACGGCACGCGTGGGTTAAAAAATAGTCCCATACGCAATAACGTATATCGAACAGAGTTCTTCATTTATGAGAGTTTTTACGTTCCTGCAGATTTCTAAGGTCACGTTGAGACTAACAAATCGACTATATAGATACCTATAGAGACTATATATATTATTCCAATCAGGACATCGCGTAATGTAGTTACTCCGAAATACACGATATCGATTATAATATATCATTGCGCTCGTATTGTTACAATATAAACGTGAATTTGACGAATTTAATATAACTTTTGTTTTTCATCGTTTGGTTAGGTAGGTACCGAAAAAACTAACTTAAAGTACATTCAGGTTCGATAATTATGCGGTTTTATAATAATATATTATTACACGTAATATTATAATTTACACGAAATCGGTTAGAAAACGTATATTATTATTTGATAATATTTTAATATTATTAAGAACGCTTATTGTACGCAATATAATATCATAGTGGCCGTTGTACGCTTTATCAGTTTCTTTAATATTTTTCTTTGAAACAAGTTTTCGTTCTACGAAATCCGTGGTTGGCAGCTCTGAGCTGTATTAAGTTGTCGAGGACTAGGAAAAACAAAATGAGAGAGATGATAAGAATAATTTATTGAGCTGCAGACTGAGATTGTGTCGGCAGCCTTGTTTATTTTACTGGTGACCTTTTTGTTAAAGGTTCAGCTATATATAGGTACACGGTTAAATTTACATAATCTCGTACCGTTCGAAACTGCTTGAAATCGTACGAAACCCTACGGAAACACGTATTTTCGACTAAGACAATTTTTTTCCTTCTTACGCCTGAAAAGTTTTTGATCACAAAACACACGAGATTCTCAAACACTCATATCACACTCGTTCATGTATACTACAACTGGATTTACTCATATTAAATTATATACGAATATATTTTTATATAAATTAAACAATAAAAGAGTACATACAAATATCCACTAGGCATTTTATTGATATTTAGCTACTTTTAAAATTATAAAAGAAATCTGGCGGTCTGCTCATTTAAAAGTTACAATTAAAACACGTAGTCTTGGCTAAGTATCAGTTAATGTCCCGAATAGACTAGCAAAAAAACAGAGCCATCCACGTAATTTATAAGAACAATAATTTTTAATTCGTCAGATTTGGGATATCTGGTCTAATAAATAAATAAACGTATATACAGTAGTATTAAAATATATTAACATTTTATGTTATTTATGTTTTTGTGTTGTTTCAGTTCCCCCGGCGGCAGTATGTTCGGCGACGTAAATATATCGGCGATTCTCGATTCGTTCAGTTTGAGCTACGACAAAAGAGTAAGACCAAACTATGGAGGTGAGTGTGACAACAATAATAATTGTAAAATTTAACTTAAGATACAACGTAATTAATAATGTAGTCGGAGTTGATACGTCATAATAAATAGTATCGAAATAAAATTGTTGTTTTGTACAAAAATATTATTTGTATAAATAACGCTTTACGATATTTCGTCGTGACGATAATACAAGTAATTTGATTTAATTATCAACATAAACAAATTTGAGCACCTGCAGGAGTTCGAATGCGTCTACGTACAATCCACAAACTTTATATCGAGAAATCTTAATATTATTCAACTTTGGTATTACATGCCAGTGGATAGTGATACAATCAAGGATAGAATTCTAATGTCCGTGATAAGAATTGCTAGTGCAAAATAAACGTCAAATTTTGATTTCTCTTATCAACACAATTAACTTATATTTGCTCAAAGGAAATTTTTAGTTAGTTATATATATTATAGTAAAATTTACAATACAAATAACACATTAATTATAAGACAATAGACTGCATAAAAAAATCATCGATTGTATATTATTTTCACCACCGCATGTGTGGTACTACTAACGAATATAAAATGTATTGAAAAGTAGACGATAAATTATTTAATTCGCTAAAATTTATCGGAATTTAATGTTTTTTCGCATGGCACATGCAACTTATTCTCTCATTTAATGTATAACATTATTCAAATCACTATGCCATAGTTCGTATAATATACATAAATACGTAGAGAAATATCGTTTATAATGTTTGTATAATTATAAAAATTATTAACAAAATTTGCAGTGATGGTCGCGGTGTTGTGGTATGCAATATGCTAATAACCTAACCTAACCTAACCTGACGACGAACAGTCTGATTTAATAGTCTTTGCCAATAAATCCGACTGATTATTAATCTGGATACAAACATATTCGTATTACATATAGTCCCGAAGGAAAAATAGCTTTCTTGGACATATAAATATAAATATATATATTTTTTTTTTTTTTACTCGACTTTGAATCGTCAAAGGAAATCTATACCGTAGTATCCGTCGCTCATAATATAATATAAAATCGTATGATATGCTGTTAATAGTCGTATTAAAAAAAAAGAAAATTTTAAACGTCAAAACCGCGGTTGAGATGAAAGTATAAAACGTGTCGGCCGAACTGTGCGTGTTGCGTGGGCGTATAATATAAACTCGGTCTCACATCATCTTTGTGCCCGCCGAAATCGATTTGACCTGTAGCGCCCGCCGCGCGCTACTCCCTTCGACCATCGGCGCAAGTTTCGCTGACGCCGCGTGTACTTTCGGTTTCAGTGGTACGCGGTCGTACTTTTTTTTCGCCCTTTTATGTTACCTTTGTTGCTCCTTTAGCTCTTATATAGTACTTAAATCGAATAAACGAGTTTAAAAAAATTATAATACATCGTGTACATAACAACATAATACTTCAGATACTCGAACTTAAAAAAATAATATGTCCGTCCGTCTGCCATCACGTATGACCAGTGGCGTATTTTGAGGGTATCTTGGGAATTAAAACAACACCCAATTTATTTTTTATTTTTGTAAGGAATATATGGCTCATCTCAAACGTTAAAAGTGTAAAACGTGATACATTAATTCAATGATCAAACTGTAATTATATTTTCAGAGAAAAGAATATTGTCTGAATATCCTGCTAAAAAAAATCCCTAAATACATCACTGCATTGTAACTGCAATAAATGTTCACAAACATTTTAAACCTCAAACCAAAGACGGATTTGTGACGTTCGATATAATATATAGTCAACTATATTAGTCATTTACGAGTATAATCAAAGAGATCCGTTAACAATATTTAATCCTGATAATACTGTCAATAATAATTTTAATAATAATATTATAATAATAATATATCAAAACTTTGAAAACTATATGATGTATTGTGATCATTAGATATTATTTATAGTATGATGTATTAGTTGCATAATTTACTATAATATACTATACAAGTTTTGGCTTATCGATTATAAATTGCATTGCAAAATGCATAGTACCTATCGTATACCTAATCACAACTTTGTTTTAAAAAAAATTTTAATAAAAAAATAGGATATAAAATCGGGTAAAATGAATGAAATTTTTACTACAATACGTATATCTAGACATAAACAACCAGATATCGTTTAATTTTAAACCTGTAAACACGTTCGAAAAATAATAGAATGTTAGAAACCAATATCGAATAATTGCAAAAATTGTAAACGTAAATATGTAAACGTATTGACGCATTGTCTAATACATAATCTAATGATTGTTCGATTGTTTTATCGATTCGCAAATCGTAAACGATGATAATAAAGAAATTTTGATCTCCATTACTATCCGCACTTGCCTCGTCTGTCTCTTCTGCGTATAGATGACTTTGTTTTTTTGTCCACAGGACGCGTATACTATTCGCTTAATTTCAACGAGAAAATATATAAAACAAAAATATGAGATAAAATTAAATATGTTTTTATACAAATTAAATCTTAATTTATATACCCAAGTCAAATATCACTTACCGCGACCATCACTGGCCTGCCAATTTTTTTAAATAATATTTTATAATAATTGGCATTCAAAAAACATACGATGCGCGATTATTTACGATTAAACGAAGGCGGTTCCCGGTGATGAGGGTGGAGTAATTGCCCCTCTTCCATACCATGAGAAATATTGAATATTTAATACACAATATAGGTATATGGACATTCTGCATTGTCCTTGTGGTTCACATAATATAAAAATAATCAAATTTCCCCCCCCTACCCACCTACCAACACCGCATTTGAGCTGCATCCGCCTCTGCAGTTAATGATAATTAAAATAAAGTACAAAATAATTTGGATAATTTCTCATTATGTGAGTTGTATTTCTTTTCCGTACTATGTATTATTATAATAATATAATAATTATTAATGAATATTCGCGAACTTCTAAGTTCTAATTAGGATGATACAAAACGATCAACGAAGATTACAGTTATTCGTTAAGAAATAAATTACAATTTGGGGATTTTTTATACATTAATTTATTAATAAATTATGTATGAGTTATAATTTTTATACGATGCTAACAAAAGCCTAAAAAAACAGAAAATACAAAAAAACTTTTAATAGCGCAAGAAAACAAAACATATTTAATTAATGGAAAACTTATGCAGACTATTTTCTGGAATAATTGACAAGAATATGATAATAACTATCAGTCACGCTTAGAACTAATTATAATAATAGTTACTACCATTTATATTTCACCGCCAATAATGTGCTACATGTGCGTCAAAGTTGAATTCATAAAGAACAATTTTCAACACACAATATAGTCATTATAGTTTGTAGTAGATATTTATAGTATGTCTTATTAATTTATTTACCAACACTTCATTGCCATTAAAATCAGCTAGATTATAATTACTTTTAAAAAATTATAATAGTTCAGATATGGTTCCTATTACCTTGTTTAGGGATTTAAATTTTATTCTAAGAACAATTATTTGAGATAAATGTTTTGTTTTATATAAATATATAATAATTTATTTTTACAACATATTGGATAATGTATAAAAAAAAAATAATTTATTAAAATTGACTTGTCACTTACTACAGTTATAAAAGTATAAAGTAATATTATTTTTATGGTTATAATATTTCACAATACAATGTTTTATGTTACCTACCTACTAGAAAATGCGTATAGTTTCAACAAATTGATTGTATATAAAACACTTATGTGCATTTTATGTATCAAACACAAATTTCATAAAAAGAAATTTATGTCTTTACAAAAATATCACAACTATTGTCATTTGAATTACATCCGGGAAATGTACTATTAATAATATGATGTTATACATATTTTATAGTTATATAATTTTTATCTATTTATTTTTAATTTTTATAAAGTTATAATTATGACATATAACATAAGTATATAATACAAATTTATATTATTCTAGAAAACTTGATGTAATTTGATTATTAAGTTAAGTCGAGGTATATGGTAAATCTACTATATATATGAATCTCAAAAATAAACATTATTATCAATTGCTTGATATCTTGTTAAAAAATGCACTTAATAGAATAATATCTCCAATTTCTGGAAATAAACGTATGTTATGAAATAATTATAGTCATTGTAGTTAAATTTTAATTATTTCGTTATGAAATAAATATGATTAATTCTTAAATAATATAATATGATATCAATAAAGAGTTATTCAAGTGGAAAAACAATCCATCGTTATACTATACATTTAGGCGTACATTTATTATCTGAATGAAAAATATTGATAAAATAAATATACACTCAGATATTATTGAACTTTTATAATATATTACATTGTTAGGAATTTAAAACTTAAAATATTTCTTTTAAAAGTGAAAAAAAAAATATTTACATATATTTGTTTTATAATGTACCTACCGAATTTCAGGTACGCCAATTGAAGTCGGTGTCACCATGTACGTGCTGAGCATCAGCTCTTTGTCAGAAGTCAAAATGGTACACACACAAAATATTAACACAGAGCAAAATAATACCTTTTATTTTTATTTGTTTTGTTTTTAATTTTTTTATTATTTTATTATTTTAAATTTTATATTTTTTTTACCTTTCTGCATAATATTACATTACACTTTTTACGCGCCATTCTATATAGAAAATTAGTAGTGACTTTACATCATACATTATAATATAAATTTCTTAAATGAAAGTTGCGTGTTATGTAATGAGATATATTTATAATAATTTAAAGGTAGACCTAAAATGAAAATCTTTATTTTTTTGTGATTGCGAACTTCTTTCCGCTTTGTAATTACGTATTTCCGCTAGAAGCACGCTGTAGATGAATCGTCAAGCATTTTGATTTAGGTATAATTTATAAATAGTAAAACATTTATTTATCCGAAAAATGTTAAATTGTTAGTTTATAAATTTCGAATACAAAATCCGTAACTATTATTAATAATACTCCGTACCTACGTTTGATTAATATTATAATGTTACATTATTTTGCTTTTCGAGGGTTTTACTCGTTTATATATTGCTTTGACGGTAAAATTTAAACCAAAGTTTGCGTATTTAAGTAGATTTAATAATGATTAACCATTAATAGATTATACAATATAATATATAGATTTATATACATAGAAATATAGAATTAAACAACTAAACACTTCGATTATTTTGTGTGATTTAATAGATTTCACTTGCATACAGCCCCATATCATTATTATTATCATAATAATAATAGCAAAATATGTAAATTATTTTTAGAACAAAACATTCTTTAGAAATAATATTCAATAATATGATACTTAATTTATTATTATCATTGTACACGAGATCGATTTGAATTTGAATGAACATATTATTATATTAACGTGCGTACACACGATATAATATTATTATTTTCTTGTAGAATTTATCGAAGCGGAGTCCACAGTCCCATTTGGTTCGTCATTGGCGAATAAAATATGGGTGCATCGTGCAATATTATAAAATGTTATGCACACATATAACTCTTTCAAATCACATAATATTATTATGATTATATTATGTGTTTGGAGATATTTCGGCTTTTATTATTATTGTGTTAATATTTTAACATGTTAGTATAAGAAAATCGTAGAAAAAGAAATAATAATAAAGTTTTTCTATATTATGTTATAAAGTGTGTGTAATCACGATATCGAAAAAAAAAAAAAATAAACATTTAATAATGATAAAATGATATCGCGTGATCGCGTGCGAATAAATTGTCCCTAGAGAGACGGGTGAGAGGATATTTCAAGCGTAAAAACGCTAAGGTATTTAATTTTACCTTCTGTCTATGTATATTTATATATATATATATATATTTACACCGTGTCTGGCCCACGCATACCTTGACGCCCCCTAAAACATTACAGGTGTCAGGTCAACGACTAAAAAAATAAACTTTCGCAACAATTGCTCCATTATTACGCACATGCAATTTGTACGTTATAATAGCAAAAACTGATTGCAAACTTTTGATTTTTCTCTGATTTTCATTTAAATATACAATAAATTATTATCACTTTGTACGTTTTAAACTTAGAGTGTATATATTATTATATTGAAAAAGGTTAGGTATTGCACGTAGGTACTCAATATTGTAATATTATTTTGTACGTGTTACATGACGGTAAAACTTTATAATTATTTTTTATTTACCGAAACTTTTTATACATACAGAGTAATTCATTCAACATAAACGATAACATAATAATAGTATTGTTCTCATAATGTTCTGATGCATATTGATCAACTATGTTAAACAATTATAACTTCGATCACCTAGTATACGATCATTTATATTCTCATTTCATAATATTATTCTTTATAATTTTCAAAATGTGTTTCCCCGTTATCGTTGCCTTAAAAAAATAACATTAACAAAGTTTTTTCTCCAATGAAAAACCGTGTATTTTTACTTTGAATAATATTATAAAATACATAATTTGTATAAATTTATGTCATGTAATTTTATGGCAGGGTAACATTACAATAATACAATCAGAAGGATTCATACCTTCTAATTAGGCCAACGTTATCATCGACTATGAACTAATTGAAATTAAAAATTAAATATTCTCCTTGTCTATAATAATTTTATGTAAAATTATTTG
The DNA here is from genome assembly GCA_013282895.1 of Eriosoma lanigerum. Classification (NCBI taxonomy): domain Eukaryota; kingdom Metazoa; phylum Arthropoda; class Insecta; order Hemiptera; family Aphididae; genus Eriosoma; species Eriosoma lanigerum. The sequence goes on along the minus strand of CM023359.1, from coordinate 8,482,149 downwards.
CGGTAAAAACATTTTAAAATAAAATCAGTGTCATATTTTCAAACGTAAACAACATACCGTGCCGACTGCAGTAAATAATGTAATAATAATAATTAACCAAACGATTCTAAAATATTTCCTTCAAGTCACGTAATGCATATTTTACTAATTTTCAAGGAAATATTATAATATATTTTCCAAACAATAAAAAACCGCTTTGTTTTGTATAGCGTCGTTGAAATACATCAATAGTTCTTTGGAGACATCATTATTGTTTTTTTTTATTATTATTATTTTTACTTTTTAATCGTACGCTCTTTTATTTTGTATAAATCATATATATAGTAAATAAAATAATAAATGAAGCATAATAAAAAAAGGAAACTTACTGTTGTTTTGATGTTGTTATAATATTATAGTATATTCGTAGTTATATCATGTAAATAGTTTAAGTGTATAGATAGAACAATATTATCCTTATTATTTATACACTAGTGTGCTCCAATATAAATTATATATATATATACATTTTTCTTTTTTTGACGAGTCAATTTTGTTATTTAAATAAAAATAATAATATAGTTAACCAAAAAAATATGGATAACTAAACGTAAAATATGATTAATTATAAATCTGACAATGTATAAATCTGAAAGTGTATTGTTTTTTATGTTATATTTTATAATTGAATTTATGAAAAATTGTATACTGGACATTAGATAAAGCCGTGAAAAAGTTTTTAAATAATTTCAGTGAAAAAATCAATTATATTAAGTGACCTGTAATTTTTACACGCAGCTAACGAATAGAGTTAGGTAAGATTATACAACTATGTTGTTGAACATATTATGTATTTTAAATAATTATTAATTTTAAATCAAATTTTATACATTGTAGAAATATTTTATCTAATACTATTGATTATAGAATAAACTGAATAATAATCAATGTTAATACAGCCCGTAGGTATGTTTAATCATATTTATAATTATAAAATAGTGAAGTTAAAGTAATCAACTAATTGATTTAACTCCTTAAATTAAGTAATTGGTTAAGTTATTTATAGTTTTTTATTAAAATTAACTTAAAAAAGTAAATTTTATTTATTTTTCTAAATTAAAATATCATATAACTCAATTTTAAAATATATATTTTCTTTTTGCCTTCAATTTTAATCTTAAGTATCTTCCTATTTCTATTATAAAATTCGGAGTTTAAAATTATTAAAATATAAAACTGTTATTGCCGCAAGTTTAATTAAACATAAAAACATTTTATTTTCCACAATAGAATATTATTTAACTTTATTTTATAAAAAATAAATTGACTGTAATAAACTTAGTATTTTAGGGAAAAAAATTAACTCGTTATACCTATAACACAAGCTATTTCAAATGAATTTAACTTTTTAACTATAAAAATTTAATATACTAAAATAATATGACTATACAAAAGTCGCCAGACTGGTTAAATTTAAATATAACGGTATGTGTCTAATTATATAAATATACACTTGGACCCTGAGGGACTCTTGAGTGAGACTAGGTGACGCCGTTTACACGGGGGACGTTGAACAATCTATAAAATAATAATAATATAACGTTTATTGTGTATTTTTTTTTTTTCGCCGTCCTATTCGGTATTATATATTATTTATTATTTTATTCCAACACGAAACCAGCGTTCGCATTTTATTGCCGACAATTTGGATGGTGGGGAGAAAAACAGAAAAAATGAAACGGAATAAAAAATATAAAAAAATATACCAGACCCGATAGCTTCGCGGAGACATAATGTCAGAGATAAATTTATATTTCCGGATGTACGGCATAATTTTTAAAATCCCCTTTAGATTTCACCTCCGTCGCGGACACGTTCGTTTCCGTCCCCCCTCCCACAGGACTCGGCAAACCCATCGGTGTCGAACTTCATATTCATTAAAATGAAAAACGGTGACTTCTGTCCTGTTTATAAATATATATATTATATATTGCACAGCCGTTATAAGTATGTTCGTAATAATATACGTCCCTTCGGTATACCTGCTGCAAAAGGTGGGCTTGCGGCCATATTGCATACTACAGGATGTCCCTGCGCACTGTGATGTTTGTCCGGGTCAATAATTTTTTCACCAACAATTTTGCTTCACTTTTATCTCCATGAACAATTATTATTAACAGTATGGTTCCCATGAAGCAGCTGCTTCTGCCCCTTAAAGGGTGGTTGGTCATTATTTAGCAAAATTACGACTCAAAAATTGTTATATTTTTATATGTTAATTAGTATTTAGTATCACACAAGTACCTAGCTATAATCTCTTAATTTAATAAGGAAAATAACATTTTTCAATAATTTAATACCGATTTTTTAACAAATTCGAAAAATGTGTAAGAAATTTTTTTTTTGAAAATGGTAGGGTTTTTTTAGCTGTTTCATTTAGAAAAACTTCGCGCTGCCACTGATTATTAATATATAGTCGTCTTGTTAACATTCATGATTCATTTCTAAAACAAATACAACTTAAACGTTAGTTTACAATAATATTATTATATCTGCTCTCTAATATCTAAATATGAAAGTACATAAAGTAATTATAATATAAAGGTATTATTACTCGGTTTTTTTTTATTATTATTTTATCCTTAAAAATGTATTACAAATTATTAGAACCAATACATTATCTTCAATAAAGCAATAAATTTAAATATAAACAATTTTCTACCAATAACAATTGAGTTTTAAATAATTGTATAAACACAATTCATTTTTAATACAAATATTAGTTTAGATTTTTTTAAATATAATTTTATGTATTTTTAATGGATAATATCATGCTATCCGTGCATATAGGAATGAGTTGTGTTGAAGTGGAAGAATAAACATAACATGTATATATTGCATATTCTTATACGTAATATATTACATTCTATATTTCTATGGGTTTCAGGTAGTACAGCAAATATTTTATAACATAAAATATAGACCTCAAAATTGTATTTTTTCTTTTTTGTATTCAAAGGCAGCATTTTTTCGGTGCCCCTGGCGGTAAATTACATAAATATTATGGGCCTGAAAGAGGGCTTTACAATTTTAATATTTAATCTTTATTATATATATATATATATATATATATATATAAGTAAAAAGTAACTAATATAAATTTGACTTTACTATACACTATACTAAGGTATTTCCTAATCGATTTATTAGGAATCGCAAGGTTATTAAAATATTTAAATTTTTGCATGAGGTTTTTTTAAATTATTCGTTCTATATTAATCTAAGCTATAAGTTGTATTACTTTTTTTTTAAAAAAGATTTCTCATAAAAATATTTAAAAATAATTTTTTATTTTTAAATTTATTGATTTTTATGCATTTTTCATTTATTAGAGGAATTATATTATTTGTAATAATTTAATACTAAAAAAATTAATAATTTAATACTATTTTAATACTATCGTTGTTATACAATATTAATTATCATTTATGTTTATCATAATGTTTTATATTAATAATATTAATTTTATATTTCACGTTATAATAGATTGAATTTAATGAAATAATTATATGTAAAGATGTCAGAAACATGATTTTTTCAATAAATGAAATAAATCCTAATTATCATTACCTTGATTTAATTAGAAATTTGACTCATAAAAATGTTCATAAAACTATAATGTTTAAGCTGACTACCTTCGAATTTCAATTATAAATTTATAAAAAAAGAGTTCTTTATTTTATTTTTGACTAGACGTTTGAAACTAAAAATTAATATAAGTGATATTATAGTCCATTATCTAAATAATGTTTAATGAAAAAAATATGTAGACACGATTGTAAATCGTAAAATTAAAAACGATTTAATACAACTCGATAGCTATATTTATATATTATATATGTTGATAAATCAAACGACAAGAATTATTGTTATTATAATACGTAATATTTTTAAAAAAATCGCGCGTTCGGTACAAAATCGGGTCACGGCGAGACACGCGACCGACGACGGATTTATACTGCGCCTTATTTACCCCGATTACGCGTTCGTAATAATCACGTTTTTCAATTAATTTACGCACGAAATATGTTTTCCAATTGCTCATTAAATCCCCCCTTCAAATGCATAAAATTCATAATATACTGCCTTAAAATGTATTATAATGTACCTGTTATTACCTATATATATATATACTATCTAGGTAACGGATCGCGTTACCTGTATAGGTATAATAAATTTTGTATAAAGTAAGTTTTAACCCAGGCAAATTGTAATAATTTTATAATTTATAATAATATTATAATACAATCGACTTTTCCAACTGGCATAAATCAAATTTCCAAACGACACTCATATAACATTTTATTATTATGTTATAACAACAGTAAAATTTAATTTTGAATTTGTCACCGCGAGAGACGATTTATGAAATTTTTTTTACTTTTCCCCTAAACAAATGTATTTACTTTTATGGTGCACAACTTTAAACATCACCTGGTATGTAAATAAGTTGGTATAATCAATATGATAAAATTTAATTTCTTTACATAACCCAATTTAATGATCAACAATCTCGAAAGTAAATCGTATAACTTACATGATATACAAAAATGAAATTTAATTTTTAATTAAAAGCTAGCTAGTACACTAAAAAAAAAAAGAGATCAAACGTTAATTTTATCCGCCGAAACGAACTATGTTTTCAAAATTATTATGAAATGAAAATTGTTGAATACAAAACCAAAACATTTTTAGTAATTTGTTTTTTAATCATGTTATGTTCACTTAAATGATTGTTTTCTTACAATAATAAAGTAAAACAGTACGATTATTATTATTATTATTTCTTTAATCCAACACAGATTTGATTAAGAATATAATTTGTTGCTTTAATTCCATTGTTTTAATGCAGTGTTTCTTTTCTTCAAATTAAATTGTCGCATTTACCAGAATATTGTTATTATTTTATTATATTTTTTTATAGCATTTTTCCTTTTTTTCCCCACTTAATTATTGTACATATATCACACAATTATCATTAATATTCTTTCACAAATTTAATACTTCATTATTACACAATATTTACCGTTGATCGATGGAAATTTGTTGTCGGATATTCGTTACAACATTATTTAAGTGTACATTACTACAATAAGCAGTTGTAATCTTTGTTATTATTCATATACATTTCAGTTATAACTTAACCGGAAATATTTATCAAACAACTGCAAGAGTTTTCCGTCGTATTATCGTGGTATGTGCGTAACCGAAAATTTCCGAATAATTTGCATTACCGCGAGCGGTATGTACCGTATATGCGGTTATGTACTATACAATATACCTGTATATTATAAATTTTGCGGAAAGGTATACTTTTATATATATAGAGAGAGAAAAAGATATATATAGTTGGGCAAACCATAATGGCTTTGCATTATTGAATATGTATCGTGTTTTGGTATTCATGGGGTTCCGTTGTCTGGTGCTTCCACTGCGTCGCGCCAACGACGGCGTGAACGCGCGTGCAAATCCAGCATGCAAAATGTACAAAACCTTACGCTCTTTGAATACGTTATCAAGGGACGTTCATAGTTTTAATCTAATTCTGTCTCTGAGAGTGCGAGTTTAAGTATGATACACATAATGGAAACGCGGTTATAAAATAAGCAAAATAAAATGTTATAATAACAATAAAAATATAGGTATCATATGTTATACCCATGGGCGTCCGCAGAAATTTTTCAAACATTTTAATTTTTCAATTTTTAGTTTCACTTACCATCCGAGTAGTGCTAAATTATGATTTGTGAAATGTTTTCTTTCATAGTTATAGGTAATTTAGTAACCAAAAATTATAAAAAAATATTTATTTTGTATTACATATACCCAACCCCTACCCCTGTGGACGTCCATAGTTATACATATAATATTTTCAAAAGTTTGTCATAAAGTGTTTAAAATGTTTAATACTCTATTGTTTTAAATGATTACGAAAAGTTAAAGTTCGTGTTAGTATTACATTTTTGTAGTTAATCAATTATTTCGGAAGGCAGAAAAAATTTTAAAACAATATCAAAGTGAGTAATAATAAAGAGTGATGAAAAAATTCCAATTCTCGACCATATATTGGAAGTCAACTGAGGTCCTTCCACGAAACGGTTATAGGTTAAATAATAGGGTGATCATGTATAAAAAATTTTAAAAACGCGATTTCAATTTTACATTTTCTTATTTAATAACAATAATAACTACAAAACAGAACTGTATACCATAATATCTACCTAGGTAGGATATCGTCAGTGCTGGCCCTACACATTTTGTGGCACAGTGCAGAATTTTGCGGGGCCTCATATAGATTAACAAATTTCATATTCATATTAAAAATTAAAATTGCCTATTTTTTTTATAAAATTATATAATAATATTTAAATATTTAATTCATAAAAATCATAATACTAACATCATATCACGTATTAAAAAAAAATCGTATTTTTTTCGTGATGTTATTGTTATTAAAGAGCTTGCAAGAAAGCCTCAAACGCAACGTTCGCCCCTCCCCTCCCCACGTATGGTCTGCACTGGGTATCGTTATTAAATATTTAATAAATCATCCTGTTAATATACTATTAAGAGAGCTGGGGAGTTTTCTACTAATAACTCTAACAAGGCTATCCCTATAATATATTTCATATTTCTCTTGTAATTTCTCGTAACAATACGTGAAAACTATCATAATATTATATAATAAATCGCGACCAGAAAATAACAGTAGGTATACAGTATACGTTTGAAATATCCATCAATATTTTCGCGACAGAAAACCGCGTGTGATTGCGAACGAAAAATAAGAAATCGTGTTGGCGAAATTAATAATAATATTATAATATATATTTCTATAGAAATTAATTCTTTGCCGGATCCCGTTCGGTTTTTATAATAAATTATATCATTTCGGTACATTAATTGTGTCTTTACATCGTATAATAATATAGTCGTAACAATAAAATTTACAACGAAATAAATTCAAAGGATTTTCGCTTTCCTCCCAGTAATAATATCGCGCGGTTGACCAACCGACGACGACGACGACGCGACCCTGCACTCTGCAGCTGCGGCGGAGAGCGGTATCGCGGTAACGGTGCGGTATATAGTGGTTATATGTACTATACGCACACATTGGTTATATAATATATACGGTACGATTATTGTTGTTGTGGTGTTGACCCAGAAAAACGTCATACTTTAATATTATATAATTTATACACCGCACACGATTTATAACGTGTATATACACTCGATTATATACAGAGTGATCGGAATTTCGTGTCACGAAAAAAAACGAGAACGTTTCAAATGTTATTTTTTTTGTAAAACGAAATTCCAATCACCCTGTATATAATTGTATGACACATATATATATATGCACCGACCGAGTTTTAAAGAACCGACTCTTAGAAAACATACACACACACACACACACCAATAATGTATATACACGATATTGTTAGTTTATTATATTGTTAGTTCGTGTGTATATTATGTGACGCGAGGGCGCCGTCTCGACGGGGTTAGTAAAACATGACCTACATACATATATGTATATATATTGTATTTTGTATTCGCCGAAAACGCGAGTGCCACGCGACTACTTACAAGTTACAACCCTCTCCGAAGACATTTCCACTACTACCCGATAGTCGGTTTTCATTTTGTAGCAATTACTACGATAAAATTATACAGTATACCTACACGTTTTTTTTTTTTTTAAATTCTGTTTTTTAAAATATATTGTATTATGTAGGTACGTAAAATTATTTTGGCCAAGCGAACTATAATATTAAACACTTCGATAAAAAATTAAAACATATTTATTTATTTTTATGTATGATTACAATTTATAAGACACCCAATCTATTAAAGTATAAACATCGTGATAGAAGACATTTTTTTATTTATATTTAGATACTAAATAATTATTAACATTATAAAAATATAATAACACACTTATTCATTACCTATTTGCATTTGTATATAATATGGACGTTATAAGTAAATTCAATCAAATAGATACCTATAATGAATAAAAGCAATATTATATTCAAATGTTGTCTCTAAATTTTTAAAAAAAAAACCTTATTCAATCACATAAAAATGTTCATAGAATTGAAAATGAAACGTTTTTATTAAATTTGAGATATAGTTTATAATATAATCATAAGCCGAATACGGAATAATGATTTAAAAAATATAATTTACCAGGAGTTTTTACAATAGTAAATCCTTGTGGGATACACTGTATTATTATACAGAGTGAGCCCATTAAATAAGTGAGTATAATAATATAGTGATTTTCTGATGTCACAAGTTGATATGTTTTACTTTAAGATTCGCCTGTTCATTAGATCACTCTGTATAATAATGTTCTCGTGCGTACTAAGATAAGTTTAGGTTTTACTTTATAATATATCGATAGAAATGTTTCGCTATATCTTTAAATATTAAAAACTAAAATTGATCTTTCGTATTTATTAATGGGTTTCGTGTATATACAATACGAAATTTGTACCAAAAATTGAGTTATTTTTAAAAACAAACTTCCGGTCAATTATATATTATATATTACTATTTTATATTATTTCGACTACCAAACCATTCATATATCATATGACATATTATCACAGTTTTCGCCATGACCGCTCGCCAACCTAACCATAACTACTCTGGTAACCGTTACAACATTAAACAACGAGAAGAGAGAGAGTGTGACATATAGTCATATAAATACAATAATAATATTGTACTATATTGCTTTGTTCTGATTTTCAAGATTATACAAATTAATGGACTCTTATCGCATTATCATTAAAACTGATAACAGTGATAAATATATATTTATATTATATTTTACCGAAACAAACCAATCATGACATGTGAGCGAATTCATCGCATACGATTTCAACTCGACGACGTCGACCTGCGATTTTGTTCTCTCTTCCGTCTCTGCGTCAAATGATAAAACCTATCGAGATTCATTTTCTTTGCATATCTATTATTTAGTTACAGATCTACAGGTATTCCGCATACGCGTGCGTATTAATTATAGTGAACGATCATCTGTATTAAGTAGCGAGGGCCTTCGAACAAGATATTAATAATATATACAGGATGATTATAATTTCGTACTACACAACATAATGGAGATAATATTGAAAACGTTTTGTAATTTCCAACATTTTAGTAATATTAAATTCTGATCGCTCTGTATATAAATATTATATGTATATACCATCTATGCGTTGTGTTATTATAATTCCCCTGGCGTCAACGCTGCTGCAGATTCGCGTGTGCAGAAGCTGCTTCTGGTAGGCAGTGACTGTGTGGATGACGCGGAGGTTTATCTACATAACGTTCCCGATGGACGTGCGCTGTTTATTAATAACACAAATTATAATTCAGACGTATATATATATAATATAATATAATAATGTTTATATCTACCTAAACACATAACTCTCATATAACATTATATCCAATCCCGCTCTCGTTTTACCGAAGTTTATACGAGTATAATATTATAGAAATTGTGTTTCGGTTAATTAAAATTTATGTTTTTAAAACACTGCACAGAGTAAAAATTAAATAAATTATAAAATATATACAATAACCTACCTATTATTTGTTTCTAAAATCTGATTTAGTAGGTCACTATAAATGTGCAGTTGACATAACGAAAAAACTTAACTGAAAAATATATAACTCTTAAAAAATTATTTCAATAGAACATTATTTATTAAATTTAAATTAAAACAAGTTATAAGTTGATTTTTTTGTATACGCTTTATCTGTCAAATTTGTTGTTGAAGTAGAGTATAAATAAATTTTTGCCCCGCAGCAACTATTATTTTAACAAAAACCTAGGTATATGTGTAGTTGAAAAAAAATCCTAACAACAAGGCTTCACAATAAAAGTTTATATTGTATAATTAATGTCGTGTGGATCATACCAAGTCCCATATTTTCGATATTAATGTAATATTGTATCATTTATTAAAATATTACCGATATGGTGTAAGGCGTTAAATATATAAATAATGTAAAAAAATTATTTATAAAATATATAGTTTTAGGTTTTTAACCAAACATAGAATTATTATTTATCGGTGACTATAACAGATTATTCTGTCTCAGATAATGTTTTAAGGTGTAAAAATTTATTCTCAACATGGACCGCAATTGCGCTCTCTTAAAACAAATACTTGGATATTTGGAATAAGTTTTTGGAAGTATATATAAATTATTCTTATTCCTAACCCAAAAAACCCCTTTTAGTCTGTTTCTGTTGAATGAAATTACATGTTGGGTATACTCGTAAAATATAGATAACCGATATAATCCAATAATAGAATATTGTACGAGAAGTCGAAAAAAAATATCACGTTATATCCGCAATGACCTGTAGTTTATAAGACATAAATTGACTTTATAAATCGATATAACCGCTCATCTGTATAATAATGTATTATAATCTTGTTAGATGCATATTATAATTATAATTTTAACCGAAACGAAAATAGTGTATAAAATATTATAAATAACGTGTATAATATTTCATTAGGAAAACGCAACGATGGAACTTCGAACGACATTAATTGAAGTGTAATTTCAGTATTATCCAATTTATTCTGAGATTATATTATATTACCATATTACTTATCCGTAATAACTTATAAGAAATCAATATCAATATAAAATTCATCAATATCATAATGTTATGATAAAGACAAGACATTGTTTTTTAGCAACTTCCCTACTAATATCGCGAGAAAAAGCGATCGTACGAAATTATTGCGTCAATAAATCTTTATTACTGCGACGACAAGACGTTCGATCGAGGAATTATTATTATTGTCGAATTTTAGAAAACCGGAAAATAAATGAAACTATAACAATTATTACACTTCGTGATATTGACACTGGATGTTGTACAGGGTGATTGGAATAATGTTGTGTGACAATAATAGTGGAAGTCTCACCGTTTTAGTAACATATAATATTCTGATCACTCTGTATATATACGCGATACGCGTCGCGTAATAATTATCATTTAGTAGCCGAAAACAATCAAAACGCAATTTAATATTATATCCCTTTTTGGCTTTTGTAAGTTGTAACAACAATCACGTAGGTCGGTCTCTAGTCTCTAAAGTTGTTTTTAATTAACATTTAATTTAACATCTTTTCACTCGGTTCGACTACAAACAAATATTTATACTTACCTAACCTAACCCACCCGCATTTATAATAACAATACACAATATGCAGAGCGCGACTCGATTATCATAATAACAAAACAGTAGTGCGGATGAAAATCGATTTTTTTCCTCTCACAAAAATATCGTATTATTACCTGCTTGTGTTAAATGTAGCAATACGATATATCGTATAAAGACATTGTTATATAATATTGTCCACGTAACTGTTTTTATATCCCCGGTCGTATATATTTTACACTAAAAGCGCGTATCAAACTTGATGCGAATTCGATTATCGCAGTATATTATAATCGGCACCTATACATAATATATAATGTATAGCATAATAGTATTCTAATCTTAAAACTCTAATCAAAATCGGAAATTCGTCGGAGAAAATCGAATTTATTTATAACCGATATCCTTACAAGAAACACACAGCGCGTGTACCCAAAACGGATATCCATTATAAAATGTGTATGATATTAGGTACCTATACCCGTTTATAACGTTTATTTTACGGATGAAATAACGTGAGAATTCTGTATGTATTTTGTCAATGATGGCGATAAAAAACAAAACAAAAAAAAAACAAAAAACAAAAAAAAACAAAACGATTAATTAACTAAATGTTACAAAATATTATGATATTTTATCATTATTTTTATATTATACGTAATCAGCATTTTGACGTTTTAACATATCGTTGCAGGGCCCCCAGTAGAGGTCGGAGTCACCATGTATGTTCTCAGTATAAGCTCCGTGTCCGAAGTATTAATGGTACACAAATGAATGTTAATAATAAATATTAATATACGTAATAATAATAACACAACAATTATTATTATTATTATTGTTATTATTACATTTTTAATATTTCGTTGTTTTTATTTATTATTATTTTGTTATAAATGACATAATATGATGTTTTGAACTTTATTTGTTGTTGAAGAGTGTTCTATACTACATATATATATATATATATATATATACTTTACATATGTACTTATACCCTTGATGTCTTTTCGTTTTGTTATTATTATTTCAAGCTATATACATATATAAAATATTATATATGTTTTACCGAATTCGTCCGTTATTATATTATAATATAATATACAAATATATATTATATATATAGAGAGAGAAAATGTGTCTCACATCGTATTTGACGTTCGAATAATTTTTTTTTTTTATTTATCTATATTTATCTTCATAATATTATATCGTTTTGATACTTATTCTACTTTTGACAATAATTATAACCTACTCGTTACATTTATTTGATTTTAAACTGTTTTTTTTTTTTTATTTGGTTGACGCGAATTTAAAATTTAAATATTAAAATTGATTTTTATGTTAATATTTTGTAGATTTAATAGATTTGAATTTTCCGAAATTTATAAACATTTCGTCATTAATTTTGTATCTCATCGTTTATCATTTATTCAAGTAGTTGTGATGAAATATTAAATGTTTTGGCATGATGACATCCAGTGTATACTTTTAAAGACTACTTGAATATCAAATGGATATAAAAAAAAAAAACGATTTTAGAAGTTTTTTACATTTAAAAATTGTATCTTAGATTTATTTTTAAATAATGATTATAATACATTAAATATCGTGAACTAAGTAAAAAATATTTTAAAACAAAATAAATGTGACTTGTATATATTTCTTCAAAAATATGTAAATGGTTAAAAATGATCGGAAAACACGATGGGACACTACAATGTATACAGTTATATATATATATATATTTATATATATATATAATATATATGTGTGTGTGATACTAATGCTTTTTTGCTTCTTCGTTTGAGAATCTAAATTGAAACGAATTTTGTTTTGTTTTGTTTTGTTGTTTTAATTTTCTTTACAGAATATACCTACTGTGATATACCAACGTTGGTATACCTACGATAAATTATAATTATTTGTTGAAATAAAGAACAATTATACTACGTTATCGATACACTTTAATATATTATATAACATGACGATAATTATATAAGTGCGATGCATTTCGAAAAGGAACTAAATGACGTTCTCTGCATGCAAATCCGTCGCTTTACCATCATTCGGTGCCACTTTCCACCCTCGACATCAACAATATATACCTAATAATTATAATATAATATACGCGTTTTACACGAATAACAATTTGCTAAAAATCACGAATTCTCTTATAGAACCGTTTCGGAGGAGTCGCCACGATAATATTATTATGTTTGGTAATATATCCATACATTGCACGTTTTCGAATATTCGTTTAATCATTTCCACCGTGCACAATCGTAAACGACGTCATTGTTACGTCTATTTTGAAAAAAATAAATAATAATTTTGATAACCCGCACTGATAACAACCCGACGGACGAATGTACAATTAACGTATGTATCGATACGCACATAACCTACACACGTTTACATTCGCGTGTATGTATATATTATAATATACAATTATTAAGTTCTTTTTATAAGTTCAAATAACGTTTTTTTTTTTTTTTTTTCTGGTTACATCCATCATACGTCTCTATCATTACATCTTTACATAATCTCGCCAAGTCGTCAACTTTAATACCCATATTATATATTACACTACAATAATACACAAGTCCATACACGGAAACCACATCCCGAGTATTACCGAAGTTTGTGTTAAAATAAGATATAATAATATCGTTTACAAATCGTATTACTCGACAAATCCGTTGCGTGTGTCTACAATACAATATACTGCAGATAGGTATCTTAGACGATGGTCAATATCGAATTGTTTGCAAAACCGATGTAGGTACATGTATTACACACTCCATAGTTGTACCGCAGTGTGGGTACTATTGCAAAAAACTTAGAGTTCAAAATGACCGAATAAAGTTTTCATTTTTAAATGAAAAATTGAAGCAAAAAAATCCTATATAATAAAGTACACTTTAGTGTAATTTTCACGTTTAATATTTTATAAAAATAGGTAAAATGTATGAAAAAAAATATGTTAATGCATATTATACAATTTAAACTAATAACATTTGTTTAGGTGAGTAGATCATAATATTATTGTCATAGTTGGCAATTATTGAAATTACTATAAAAGTAATATTTTCCCCATAAATTTCTTATTTTCAGCGATATTTTTCCCAGGCTTGAATTTTTCAACTTTTACAAATGACTATCATTGGATTTAAAGCACAATATAATAATATATTCGGATTTTCGCATATTATATAGATCTACGTGAATAATATTATATACATATTTCAAAATAAAATAAAATTTAAATTATAAGTACAATAATATTATGTATCATATTGATTTGTTCTCGATCCAGTAATTATATGAACAGTCTTATAAAAACTGATTTTTCAAGTTTCAACTAATAAATTTGTTAAAACCCTTAAAGAAACGCAAATTTGTCATGAACTACGCGGGTTGTAGGTACTCTCTGTATTATTATAGTCACTATAATGAGACAAAGCCCTTGTTTTACTTATTATTAACAATTTATCATTTTCCAATTTTGTATTAATGTATCGTCTACGTAGGTCATAGTTGTCAAACGCTTTGATGATATTTTATTGAAGAAATAAAATTAATTGACATTATTCGAATATTCCTTTACCTAGGTATACATTTACTGATGAAAACAAAATACGTTAACTGCTCAGATTAAAAAAGTGTGAGTATCTTCTTTTTTTACCACGTCTTACACTCCAAAACTAACGGGTTCGGACACTCTAGGCCTTCATAGATCTCGATCTCCTACCCCTCATCCTCTCACAACCAGCCATAATCGTGTTCCGTCTATACGCCTCTTCTTCCGCGTTTCTTACATTAAACCTATATACTTTTGCGAAATAGTAAAATAATAATATTCTACATTGTTTATTTGGCGTTTCGATATATTTTTTTCCAATTTAATTTTTGTATTTTGATACGTTTTTTTTACCGCGACCCATCAACGTTTGTTATTCAAAGTCTATCGTCCGCCGGCATAATAATATAAATAAATAAAACGTTGGGGAAATCGGATGAAAATTAATCTCTGAACGTATAATTTATTCACGGCAATATATATATATATATAGGTATTTCTATTATCAATTGTATTTTTTATTATTTTTTTATTTCTGTATACCTAAAAGAATACCTGCGACGCGGCGGAGACGCTGTTTGCATGTTTTGCTCGGCTAGACGCGACCCGATTTTTTAATTTTTTTGTTCTCCGCTGTTTTTTTATTTTTTCCCTTTTTCCTATTTCCGCCCGACGGCGTTTCCGGACCCGCAAATAAGTCGTATGCTTTGCCAGGCGCATAATTGGTTATACCGGAAACAGATGCTTTATATATATTTATTATTAGTACGTTTTAAACAAAGTTTGTATACGTACGACGAGCGTCGACCTTTGTTGTGCGCCGCAATGCGTTAATGGGAATAGGCCAAAATAACCGCAAAACGTGTACCACGACGGACGAGAAAAGGGCAAAATTACGGTATTTTTTTAATATATATATTTCTTTTTTTATATGCGTATTTTAGAAATATAATGTATTTTTAGAAGTTTTTTTAGTTTTTCGTGAAAGGTCACCGTCGGAAATTGAAAAAATAAACATTTCCGATTTCATTCGTATCAAAGCTTAAACATTACAATAATTATTAATAATATAAAGAACATTATTAATAATATTATGCCATTCTCGTGTAATTATCTGACACTAACACAATAATAATCACCTATATATAATAGAGATAACACAAAATATTTGCTGTTTGGATTTTGCTCACTCGGAGCGTTTTAATAATCCATTATATTTCCACTTATTTCAATAAGTGAACGAATAACAAAATTATTATGATCAAGTTTCATCATTTTCATTTAATCAGTTTTGCGAAATCCGTAAGTACTGAAACAGAATATTTTATTTTATCGCTACAGATAAGACTATAGTGATTTCTATGCATTTTAATATTTTTTTCTGATCTATCATACTGCGTACGATAAGTGAGCATAAAATATTGTGTTTCATCATGAAAATGTAATTAAAAATACTTATGAAAATTTTTATAACATATAAATTACAATTTTAACATTATATTTAGTCTTTGTATGACATATTTCACTTAATTTTACCTTAATATGAATTTTATTAATATTTTCAATTCAAATTTCCAGAAAATAATAATTACAGTTCCCTAAACGGTTATTTTCCCATCAGTATGAGTGAAATTACGTCATTAGTACGAGAAGTAAAACGTATTTAAAAAACATTATTTTTATACTAAAAAATTAACGTTAAAATTGTAATTCAAAATCTATTTATATATTATTTTGTTTCTAATTTATTCTATTTTTTTAATAATTAAAATTATCCGATAACAAATAATCATCGCTGTTAGTAGTTTAATATTAAAATCAAATTTTTTTTTTTTCACTATTTTTCGGTGCGTAAACCCATATTTTTAGCATATTAGATGGTTTTTTAATCCATATAAATACGAGTCCTAACTTATTACTATACCTAGCTATAATCTATGTTTTTATAAAACATACCTACTTCTTTATATAAATCACAGGGTGATACTATCGCATGACTGCAACAACTTATTTTTTTTGATCAATTATAATATTATAATTACAATTTTTACATAATTTCCATTATAATTTTTTCATAAAGACAAATTAGTATCACTCTGTATATATTTAAAGTTAATAAATTGTATATAATATTATGAATTTAACGTTTCCAAACGATACGTTCTTGTATAATATAATTTATTATATTAAAACAGCCAGTTAGCATTTACATTTCCTTTACTTGAAACGCCATTAAACCTTAAAGTGTATTAACATTTTGTTCATCATTCGGATAGGATTATTTTAAGTGACAGTAGGCAGTAGCTTAGTAGAGGTCACATAATTCGTAATGTTAGCTGGTGTTGTAAACAAATCTTATACGAAATAATATTTTCTAGTCGATTGGTAAAAAAATACTTATTTGTTTTATATTGTTTTAACAATATGGCGTAACATTAAATGATATATTATTAATAAAGGCATAGGCGCAATTGGAGTGAAACTCGGACGGTCTTATAATAGTGTTAGACTAATTTTAAAATAGTTGATTACGACTATTGCATCTACATTAACAACAAATTACGAACAAAATGGGATATTAGCCATAGAAAATTAAAAACAATACGAGAGTAATAAGTTTAATTCTAATTGCGCCAATGATGATTGTAGACATAAGCGTGCGCAGATCTCCTTGGAAAGGGTGGCAAAACCGAAAGAGGACCAGACCTCAGGTCTCTTCTCCCCAAAATGTTTATCAGACAAGACCTTGGTGTGAAGCAACAATCATTAGAATGAATCATTACACAACATTATGAATGTGCCTCAATTAAACCATAGTGTATTATATTGATCTATGCGAATATATGATCATTTGATAACAATATTTTGGCGGTTAAATTGTATTATCAGGTCTTTACTGGTTTACGGTTAGCTAAGTACGGTATAATTTTAATATTTTCTATTTTTAAATTACGTACTATTATTAAAAAATAATAAATTATAAAATCTGGGTAGAGCGGAAAATCTCGCAGGGGAGGCAACTGTCTCCCCTGTCTCACCCGTGCGCACGCTTATGATTGTAGATATTATTATATACTTATAGTCGTATTATAATAGTTTACCATAATAATATAAAATATATATTATGATGTCGTGTAAAATATCATTATTTTATAGTACCTACGCGTTATATTATATATATATATATATTGTATAATAGGCTTCACCGTTTTTAGAACAGCTGATTAAAATCATTTAGATATTATTATAGCAATCAACGTGTCGGAACTACACTCGTCGTCTCCCTTATATTTTGTTTTAAACGTTTTCACACCGTTTAATTTCCATTATTGTAATTATATAATATTGTATATTATGGATGTTCCGTGATTGTCGACAAACGGTGCACGATAAAATTAAAATCGCATGTCCGATGCATGTTAGATACCTGCCTGTTTAAAATAGGTATATTTTGCGTATTATTTTATGTATAGTTTTGCACGACACGCAATATCGGAATGGCTCAATATATTGTAATAAAACGTACACAATGTATACAGTGCGATGAGAATTTCGTGTTAGGTTACGGAGAACGTAACGTATTGTGTAATATTCATCTTAAAAAATTTTTGAACACGGAATTCTGAACACTCTATATGTATACATCGTGTATGTAATAAACTAAAAATGGGTCTTACCCAAACGTACGTACGAGTATGTCGTGCAAGGTTAGGTTAGTCGTGCAATGATTTTTGATTTTTTTTTTTTTTAATGCTTGCTGCATGTACATTTTATACTATTTTCGTTTAATCGTAATTGTATTTTGTTTTATATAAACATATTATACAGGGTGTTAAAAAATATGGAAATCACTATACGAAGGAATCAGCAACTATATACTATAAAAAAATAGTCCTGAATTCCGATTTGTGCGTGCCATGTATAGTATAATATTGTAAAAAAAATATATACTAGAATAGAGAATTATACCTTATGATTCATAAATTGAAAAACCTTATTGGGAACAATCATAATAATCATTATTTTTGTGTTTAGTTAAAAAATTTAAAAAACTTTTATTAACACTTTCACATAAAATGTTATCTTAAACCGGAACGATTTTTGTATATAAAGCCTTAAAAATTATTTTTATAAAACCAGAAATTGAATAAATTCGAAATAATTTAATGATTACAATTCTTGAACCGAGCATATAATATATTATCATATAACTCTGAAACAAAAATGAAAATTTAAAATCTATGACAGATAAAAACGGAATGTTTCACATACTTTTCCAACATCCTGTATAATATATATTGTATCTAACGATATAATAATATAGTCTATTCATTGAATTGGATTGGAAGCGAAGATTTTCGGTTTCTGCCTAATACGCACGTAGAATAGGGATTTATTTTTAGACGTTACCTACATCCAAATAATAAACCAACTTAAAATTGACCCGTTGAAGGAAATCTGAAGAGTGGTTTGAATTCGTTGATAAAATCGATTTTCCTCTTCTACTAAATTCTCCTATACTTTATATTCAGTAAATCGATAATTGACAATATTCAATTTTCGAAGGTCTAAGGTTATAGGCGGCGCACAAAAAATGTAAGCTTTCACACACTTATATATCGGTACGTTTGGTACCTAATAAAAAACGTCTAAATTCCAATATCACGTGTGACTGTGAAGTTACACAATAACTTTGTTACTGTTTGTTAGACACAAACAGAAAATCACCACTTCCAATCCCATTATTAATATTAAAATTCACATTAATTACTATTTCATCATAAATACAGTACACAATCATATTATTATAGATTATTGTTGAGTATTTGAAAACCTTCTGGGTCAATGTTTTAGTGATATTATATTTCATTTTCGCTATAAACGAAACAGATTAATACACAATGTGATAGTTTGTGAAATACTCAACAATAATTATACGCTGACGATAAATCACTGCAATTTAGTAACGCGGGATTTTTCCCCATTTTATAATTAAATTACAGGACTTTACGTTAGATTTCTACTTCAGACAATTCTGGACGGATCCCCGGTTGGCGTTCACCAAGAGACCGGGAGTCGAAACTCTGTCGGTAGGATCAGAGTTCATCAAGAACATCTGGGTGCCCGACACGTTCTTCGTCAACGAGAAACAGTCGTATTTTCACATAGCGACTACAAGCAACGAATTTATAAGAATACACCATTCGGGGAGCATAACGCGGAGTATTCGGTAATAAGATCATAAAATATATGATATCTAGCCTATAATTAATACCCACAAAGATCAAAAAATCGTAAAAAAAAAAAAATAACGCAGAGAAATATCCAAATGTTGGTTAAAATATAATTTAATAAATTGAACTTTCAACGAAATCGTGACTATGCAGAATTCCCGGAAAAATGGTTGTAATCAAAGATGGCTACATTAGTGTTTAACTAAAGTGTGAATATATTGAAAATGTTTCCGTGGAAGATTTTAGTAACAAAATTAAAAATTGAGAAGTCGCCTTGCTCCATTATATATTTCCCGTTGACGTTTATTTATTATATTCTATCGCAAAAACAATTTTAATGTGCAAACGTGCGAAAATATGAAAACTGATCGAATTTATTATTCTCGTATTTCTGGATAATTCTATAAAACGATAAAAGCGTAACGTAATAATTAAAAGAGGGGAAAACATTTCCTATTTAGGTGCAGGAGGCAAGTTTAATAGTGAATAACAATATTATGTTTTATCTTGATTTATATCAATTCCTGTTGGCTGTTAGTTGTTACTGTAGTACTACATTACGTGTGTTAGACGTTTAAATAAACGTTTTAATATTCTAAAAATTATTGTCCAACAAAGTGTTTTTATAAGCATTGGTTTTAAAAATAAAGTATGTTGTAAATAAAGATCAAAGATCAAATATTATTATAAAGTCAACCAAAAATACAAATAAAACATTAGAAACTAACATTGTCCACATAACGGGCATTCTATACCACGCTCATATTATATATATATATATAATATAATAATATAATTATTGTCCAGTGCACTTTGGGAAAGCTCTCAAATTACCTACACATTATTATTACTTCTATTATTATTAAACCGCGGTTGTATGCCATTGTAACCAATGTAACCATTGACCCGCGGGTATATATAACATATGTAGCGTGTTCGTGTAACCCGATATATACAGTCCCAGACGAAAACGAACGACGACAATATTGACCGTATACGCTATAATAATAATAATAATAATAATATAAACGTTATTATACGATGTTTTTAGCTTGACAATAACTGCGTCGTGCCCCATGAACCTGCAGTACTTCCCAATGGACCGACAGTTGTGTCGCATCGAAATCGAGAGCTGTAAGTGTCTACAACATTTTAATATAATATCATAATAAATATATTAAAACATCGTTATGCTATTGTATACGATACGAAAAATATTTAAGTCTGAACAAAAATCTATCTGCAATCATGTTTTTTTATTATTTATTATTATTGTTAATTTCGGTGTCCTTCTACCGCACAGACAGCACTAAGCCACGTGCCCGAGGAGAAGGACTAGGCACACATCGCACCACTATTATAATTAAATAATATTTTGTTTAAATTATTTTTTTTTTTTTTTATATTGCGTCATGATACGGACAACCACATAATAACCGGCAAATGTGCATCAATATATGAAAATAATACGAATGTCGATCGAAAATTCGTTTCTTTTGGCAACGTTCAAATATAATATTAAAATAATTACCTATTCATCAACATACACGCATCACGCATAATATATTATGACAATAATACTTTTGTATTATTTTATCTTGAAAGTTGCACGTCTACGTGATACAATGCCAGTGAAAAGCTAGAGAAAAAACATTTGTATGTAAACTATTAAGAAAACCCCATATAATATTATGATAATATTAAATTTACGTCTATACTTATTTTGAATTTTTTTTTTTTTTTACTATTATTCATTTAACGCGCAATTGTTTGTTTACTTCCGTATAATGCTGCTTATTACAATATTATATTATTCGTATAATACCTATACGAAGCAATTATTATTTTTATAAAAATAAAAAAATAGCATAATATCTATCATCACTTGATCACCGATTTCCTGCGTCTATACGATATTATCAATCATAATTATTACAAATTACCTAAACGGAATCGATCAACGAACGACGCACACGCACAAACGACGCTCGCTTTTATATTATTTTATATACTATTATTATTATTATTAATATATTTATATATGAAATATTATAATTTACCTGTGCTAGGCTGAGCTGTTTTCTCGCATAGAGTTTCGTGCGCGTCGCGAATTTCTCTCGTGGCGCGCGACGTTCTGCGCAACTGATATGATATGGTTTTTGTCACGTTTTCACAGTCGGTTACACGATGCGCGATATCCGGTACAAGTGGAAAAGTGGTTTTAAATCGGTCGGGATTAGCAACGAGGTGCAGTTGCCGCAGTTCCGGGTTCTCGGGCACAGGCAGAGGGCCACCGAAATTAACCTATCTACAGGTAGATTGACACGACCTAACCATCACACGTGCGAGTTATTTTATCTATAACAACATAAAGTGTTATACATAAATGTTAAAAAATATTTATCACGTGACAATAACGTAAAATGTGAACAGAGTGTATAATGTAATAACTGCTAAAATTGTTTTAAAAAACCAAATAGTAAACAATGTATACTCTCGAGTCTCCGAGAGTATGCAGTGGATACCACGACGATTTAATGACGACAATTTAATTATCTACCGCAGCAAGGAATTCTGGGTCAAAATATCCAATTACAAAACTCTAAAATTGGATAAAATATTCACATTTGAAAAAATTATAATAAACTCTATTTTTTTCTCCTTCTACCTCACTCTTGATTAATACACAATCACCTAGATGAGATAGGCTACCCTATTCTCACAGCTTCATAGGTGTCGATCTTTTAGCTCTCGTCCATTTGCATTGTGAATTCATTTCCTTAACAACTCTCGCTTAGGTTTTTACATTTTTTATCTACAATTCTTATTTTAAATTATCATGCGATATCCCGTAAAGTATTTTTTAAATTTATGTGATGATATTTTATTCAATGGAATTCTCATTCTCGGATATTATGTCTCGAGATATTAATTTTTCTCGGATATTTTGACCAAACACCGCAGCAAGGTACCCGCGACGTGCGTGATGGGTGGGTCTTAGGCGTTGGAAAAACAGGTCTAAACGTTAGAGGTGTGTATTTGTGATTCCCCAGTTGGTTATACGATGAGAGACATCCGGTATAAGTGGAATGAGGGACCAAACTCGGTGGGCGTATCCAACGAAGTGTCTCTGCCTCAGTTTAAAGTGTTGGGACATCGACAGAGGGCTATGGAAATTAGTCTCACAACAGGTAATGTTTCCGATGGATAAACCTCCAACGCAAGTATTTAATATAATATGTATATAAAATTTGTTTTAATTTTCCCCGTATCCTAAACAAATATTTTTTATTTAATTTATTATTTTACTTACCTAACGTTTCCGAGTTGTATGCATAGATATTAGTGAATGCAATAAATAATTATATACCTACCCAATGTTATGCGATATACTTAGTGACAGTAAAAAACAACCGGATTATTCTTTATTGAACCTAGATATTATAAAATAGCCACGGTTCGAATTAACAGGTTTATTGCATTGAATTGCTATTACTGGAATACAAATGTCAGCGTAAGGGAATATCATAGATAATATTCCATAGACAGAAAGGCATCCCTATAAATGATAAGGATAACCATGAAGTTTGGGCAGTGTTCCTGATAACTGGAAAACGTCAGTTCCAGAACTGTTGGTCCCTTAAGGGTTATATACCAGAATTAAAACTGTAATTGCATATTATGTTTATTCGTTTTAACTGATTATTAAGATATGCCTAATTAAAAAAATATGGATCAATTAGCTAACTCTTAAAAACTTTCCCATTCCCAAAAACCATTCCCTTACGCCAACATTTTTAATGATCGGCAATAATATGAAGGAATATTATTGTTGCAATTTAGCTTAACCTGTATATTTCAACCATGGTAGCACCGAAACAGTTTAGGTTACGACGTGATCATAACTATCCGTTATTCAGGTAACTATTCGAGACTTGCGTGTGAGATCCAGTTCGTGAGATCCATGGGCTACTATCTAATTCAGATCTACATACCCAGTGGACTGATCGTCATCATATCTTGGGTGAGCTTCTGGTTGAACAGAAACGCCACTCCAGCTAGAGTTGCATTGGGCGTGACTACTGTGTTGACCATGACCACGCTTATGTCTTCCACCAACGCTGCATTGCCCAAGATATCCTACGTGAAATCCATCGACGTGTACTTAGGCACGTGTTTCGTCATGGTGTTCGCGTCGCTCTTAGGTTAGTATAATATTCTGTACACGGTTGCAAATTTTCGCGTTTTTCACGTTCGAAATACATTTCACGTTAAAATTTTCCCGAGGAAAGTTTTCCATCCAGGTTGATTTAAATTAGATGAGACTTATTTTGAATAGTTCTCGGTGAATTTTCTTGAGATAATTTATCGGAATCTCATTGACCGTTAACTACTTTTTTTTTTTTTCACATATAAATATTCATATAAAATAGTAATAATTGTGCGTGTGTGATTTTGGAAAACAGAATACGCCACCGTCGGGTACATGGCCAAACGGATACAGATGAGGAAAAATCGGTTCTTGGCCATACAGAAAATAGCCGAACAAAAGAAAGGCGGACACGATGCGCACGGTCACGGTCATTCGCACCATTCGCACCACCACGGTCACGGGTCGATATCCGGCCACAGCGGCGCTGTATCCGGCCACGGGACCATGCAGTCGGGCCATGGCACTCTATCTCACGCGCTTTCCGGACACGGGACATTGCCGGGCCATGGCTACGACGGCCACCGACACAGCCACGGTGGTCATGGCGGCCACGGTGGCCACGGCGGGACATTATCGGGTTCCATCATTTCCGGAGACATGGACCACGCACACAGACAAACGGTAAGCGTCGCTGTAAAAATATATACTAGTTATTCTGTTCTTTAAAGTGATATTGATTTAAACGATTAAATAATATATATTTTATATCGGTAAACACTAACTAACCTAACCTAATCTTTTTGTTATGGATACTCATAAATTAAAAAAAAAAAGTCACATAAATATTTTTCACCATTTTACATTTAAATAGTTTAATACTTTTAATTTTGATTGTTCTTTTTTTATTATAACATATTTGTAATTCTTGAGATTTTAAATACAATTATAATTTTATCCTTGTAACTAGTTTACATATAAATGCAGCGACCCACAGGTTGGGAAATAGAATTGGTATAGAGTATGAATATGCGGAAAGCGCTATACCTGTTGCGCATTAATTAGATTGTAATACTTTCAACGTAATTAATATACAATTATTACTATAGACACAATTTATGTTGTTGTTTTTTCATCATATATTAATCACGAACAAATAATGATAATAGTATATCAAACGATTTTATTTGTTCAATAATGTACGTTCCTATATCGGTGGCTAAACATTCGTAATCTGTTTTATAATTTTAAAAAGTGGAAGGTATTTTCTGTCTCCACAAAATATAGTATATTTATACGAATTCACTATATTAACCATTCAGAGGAGTCATTGTTTCACATCACTTCATCTGCAGTATTGAATATTTTTCTTCTACACCATACTGTTAAATTATTTACCGATTAAATCACTATGGCGACCAGCATAATTCGAGACAAAGAATCCGTTATACCTGGGCGCTTGGCTCAATTTTTTTTAAAAATATTGTTTAATAAAATCATAATAAGACTCTTCAACGACCGCGAGATGACCTGACATCCCAATCCTCGTGATGCACTACAAGAGTAGGTGCATAAAAATTTGAATAGATTTAAATACATACATGATTGAAACATTCATGTATGTACGGATGAAAAAAAATGGATTCGTTTATATGATTTTGCGATTTATATTTCGATAACGTATCATCTGGCACAATACTTAACTGTAGGTTAGATTAAGATCAAAACCGTAATGTCTCAATCTTCTATAATGCAAGTTTTCTTATTATCTCTAGAAAATCTATCCGTGTGATTTTTTTATATGTTTCAATTTCGTGATCGCATACCATATAATCTCGAAAAGTGAAAGTTATAATTGTTGTATTCTTCCTCACAAGACATTTCACTATATCCATTGAGAATAGGTGTATCGTGCTCGGGGTTAGATAAAATTTTAATCCACATTCCAAAAATATTGTATAGAAATACTTTTCCACTGTCGCTGTCCTCTAGAAAATATCGACCCGCGCGATATTTGAAATTTACGAACGATTCGACCAGAAAAACAACCACCAATATCATAATATTGTATGATTGAGAATACCGACCAAGACTTCCTGTCCTCGCGGTGCCTCTTTTAAGTGATTTTCGTTTGCTCCAGGAGGTACGGTTCAAGGCCCACGATCCGAAAAACTATCTGAAGGGTGGATCGCTGGAGAACACGATCAACGGCCGCGGAGGCGACGACGACAACGTGACGCCGCTACCGCCACAGCACGTCATGCACCCCAACAAAGACATCAACAAACTCTACGGCATCACGCCCAGCGACATCGACAAGTATTCGCGGATCGTGTTCCCCGTGTGCTTTGTTTGCTTCAATCTCATGTACTGGATCATATACTTGCACATCAGCGACGTGGTTGCCGACGATCTGGTGCTGCTCGAGGCGGACAAGTAATGTGCGACAAACGATCATCGGCTCACTGATGCTTTTTCATGGTTCAAGCAAATAATACATTTATTTACGAACAGACGTAATAATAATCTATTATTATTGTCGTCGAAACGACTTAATATTCTATAAATAAATAACTAATATAAATTTAACATAATATTATGTTTTTATCTAGGTTTAGTAATATAATAATAATAATAATAATAATAGCTCAATGAAGAATATAATGCAAGTATAACAAAAAAATCATAATAATAATAATAATAATAATAATACCTGATAATATGGTAGTACTGTAATATTATTATTCAATTATCGTATATACAGAGTGATCAGAACAATATTATTTATGATATGACTAAAATAATGATGATAACAAATGGAAACATATATATTATTACATATACAACATCCAGCATTTTATACAAAATTCTGATCGCTCTGTATATAACAGTCGTGTATTTATATATCTGCAGGGTCATTCATGTAATATATATATATAATTTTTAAATTGGTTAAATAAACTATTCACGCACACGTACGAAATATATCGAACAAAATGAGAAAAATTGATAAAAAATAATATTTTTTGCCCCTCACTGGCGATTTCATCACTGATTTCATTAAAACGTTTGAAAAATATTATTCGAATCCTGCAATTTATTTAGCGAAGACGATGCGAGTTGGTGAAAACATTTAAAAATATAACTTAATTTAGTTTTTTATTATTTAATTAAACTTAATAAATATTCACTTAAAATGGCAATAATAATATTATAACATAGTTAACCGAAATTTAATTCAACTCGTTATGTTTAAAGTTCAAACTACCTATCATATATAAACGACACAATAGTTTCAAACAAAGATGGCTAAACTCAAATTAACGGATTAATTTATGAAACTAAAGAATATCTAAAAATAAATAGACAGCTCATATTACATCGTTATAAAAATATATTTTAACTGTAAATTATAATAGTATTTTCTTTCGTTTCCACGTATTGACCATGATGAATATGACAATTTTTCAGTTACAATACAATGCAATTGTATACAATACAATGCAATTAATTAGTTGATTTGTATCATCTGACGTTTAAAAAATTAACTTTATAACATATAATATAATACTTTTTGTCTATTGTATATAAAATAGTATTTAAATTATTATGTCCATCTTTAGGATCCTAAAATATTTGTTTTCCTACTGTGAAAAGTATATTAATGCGTATAATAATAAAATGGGCATATAAATACGTACTCGCTGAGTTTTTGTGTTGTTTATTTTATAAAACATACATAATCGACAATAATATATATATATATATATATATTATTGAATATTCAATAACGCTCTTTATTAAAACCATTACACGATTTTCTCGAACGGAAAATCGTCAATTCGATCTTGCAAAACAAATACATTTTTATAACGTGCGCATTAAAAGAAAAGATATAAGAAATTAAAATTTGCGATGGCACATTATCGTTTTTTTGTCAGATTCCTCGGAAATCTATATACATGTATAATATCACTTTAACGATATAACGAGAAATAAAATACAATATTTCGCGCGTACTTAATTTCTTTTCTTCTTCTTCTTCTTCTTCTTCTTCTTCTTCTTCTTCTTCTTCTT
>CM023359.1:8343808-8453849 GCA_013282895.1 Eriosoma lanigerum | reverse complement strand
TCTTCTTCTTCTTCTTCTTCTTCTTCTTCTTCTTCTTCTTCTTCTTCTTTTTTTCTTTTTCTTCTTATTCTTCTTCTTCTTTTTCTTCTTCTTCTTTTTCTTCTCCTTCTTCATATTGTAATTTTTTTTCCTAACAAACCTTTAGGGAAAAAACACACATAAATTTAAATCCATCCTATTATTCTAAAATCGCAACACAGAAATGTGCACTACGAAAATCTCTGATGACTTCGTGTCAACGTCGTATGATTTCGATTACTTCCTAATATACAATAAATTATATATAATATTATAAATATTACGATAGAGATTGTAATTATATTATTATTATTATTATTATTATTACGGATAGTTAATTAAAAACATGAAAAATAAATAAATATTTAAAGTTAACTAATTGTAGTGTTTTTTTATACTTGCAAAATGGAAATAAACTTGTAACATATTATAATTTAATGATTATAACATGAAATTAAACAATGAACGCGTGTACATATTATTTAAAATTACATATAATAATAACGTATTCGAAAATTATAATTATTATTAACGTATTGAGATGCAGGCTAAATTTCTGAGCCGAATTCATTGCCAATAAAAAAAATAATAATAATCCATAGCTCATTCGATTTTGGCACTTTATTATTACAAATATTATACCTATTTAATGTATCAATATATTTAATTAAAGTAGATAATTACAGTAATACGTACGTATATATTGGGAAAAACAAAATACATGTTTAAACAGTAAATGAAATGCAATTATTATTATTAATTAATTTATAATTTTCGTCTGTAAGGAACACGGTTTTGTTTTCTTGAAATTATTTTTATATAATATAATTATAATGACAAAACTTAATATTAAATGCGCGTGTACAAAAAGAAAGATAAAAAAAAAACAAAAAAAACAAAAAACAAAGTTATGATACTATTGTTACAAAAAATATTAGGTTATTATTCAATATATTGATTAAAATAATATTCAAACAAATAACTAAATAAATGTAATATAACATAATAATAATATTATATTCTATAAATGAACGTATTTTGTATAGGACGAAATATGATTACTTTTTTACAACACTTTTTAGTATACCTAACCTGTCCATCGTGTAATAACTAGGTAGGCGGTTGCAAGGTCACACCACCCATATTTTATATAGTGGGTTATTTTCTTTGTGGTAATATATTTTATCATAATATGCATCTGTTCTGATTCGTGTCGATCGCGTGCGATTAAATTTCCAATTTGCAGCGATTTTCAGCGAAATTGAAACGATTTGAATTAAATTAATAATACAAATCCAACGACGATAAGGACCCAGAGGGTGTATAATATAGGGATGAAAGGACATGAGATTGGCGAGATTTTTAGCTAAATTTTACGCCAACTCATAATACGGATGAAAAAAATTAAACACTATAACTGATAAGCCTATTACGATTTGATTTATTTTGACATAAATTTTTTAAAAGCACTTTCAAATTGTGATTCGCACATTTTAACGATATATAATTAAAAATTAATATATTTATATATAATAAAATATCAATGCCGCGTTAGATAATATTATGTAATATAAGCATCAATATAATAATATATTATATAGTTTAATGAGCGTTTGTACGTACATTTTAACGTAAAAGAAAAATAATTGACTTCCTTAGAATTAACGAAAAAAATAATTTAAATGGTAGTTGTTTTTAATAAAAATAAAAAAAAAATGTACAAAGAACTACCATCGAATATTCTAAATCTTGTTAGGTTAAAAATAATCTATGTAATAATAAATTGTTATTATTTTAAGTTTTTGTAGTTTATCATAAAATTTCTATTGTTTCATTTTGTTTTGTTCAGTTTTATTATAATAATTATTATTATTATTACCTTGTTCACTTGTTTACCACCTATTTGTATTCGCTGTTAGTTAAAAGTTAAAACATATATTATGTTTACCCTTGTTTTCATAAAAACAAAAAAACAAAAACTAAGAGAAAAAAATGTGTTAAAAAATTGAAAAACTTTGGTTTTAATATTATCATGTTATTGACTTAAGTATTGTTTATTATTATTTTCTTTGGATGCTTCCGTTCTTTATGTTAGTTTAATGATATTATAATATTATTTACCTAACTATTTATATACAAATATATTTACATAATAATATTATGTATACGGAGGATAAAACAACTTTTACGAATTTCATATATTATACAGTGAGATAATTATCCGTCGATAAAGTTTTTTGGCGTACCTGCGTGCGATAAGTAAAAAAAATAATATCGGTTATTGTGAGAGAGAAAATATGCGATCATATTTAAATTTCATTATAACCGGATATCCTCTGTATATATTATATTATCTATACAGAGTGATCAAAATATCGTGTAAGAGAAATAATGAAAATAATATTAAAAAAATCTTAACACGAAATTTTGAACACACTGTGTGTAAGTATACTCGTATATATTATGTATTATTGTTTATTATTTACGTCGTCGGTAATACAATATTTTAAGTTATATTATATACGTTTAAGTACTATTATATTATATAATGTATATCTGCAGTGTATGATAAATTATAGTCTATACTAAATCTCACTGAGCTCAATAAATAAGGTGAAGCGAACCAAACGAGTGTGTCTCTGTGCTATACGTGTTATTTTTTAACCCCTCCCGACGTTCTTTGTCTGTTTCACAACGGTGTTTTTTTACAGAAAAAAAAATTCTAGTCATTTTCACTTGTCCTCGTCCATAACAATTCACCAATATATTTCCTCCACTTGATCCTGCTTTCGACACCATCTTTCCCTACACCGTTTACACAATATAGTATATTATATATACGAGTTTTTTTATTATTATTATACGTTTTCAATGAACCGCGGTGGTTAAAGCACTCGAATCTACTTGAATACGATGCTAAACAGGAGTTGCTATATATATATAATGGTATTTTGGGTACTGCGGTGCACACGTTTTACATGGTAAAATAAATAAAAAAAAATGTGACAATAGAGCTGACGACGAAAGATGTCGACAAATCGATTTTTACACGCAAATATAATATAATAATATATTATATTTCATTATTGAACCGAAACTTGTACCCAAGGTTAAGATAATTCTCACCCAAATTCGCGAGCACAAATTGTAAGTTGGAATAGATAATAGTAAATAACTTCTATATAATATTAGAAAAACTTAGTTTTGTATTAATATCAGTACAACGTATAACCTATAAATAGTTCACAAGAAAAATTGTCTAAAATAATGTACAAATCACTTAAAAATTGATCACAGTGGTAAGCACAATTATCACCTTTTTGGATTTTGTCCAGCGATGTTTAAAATTAGTCTTTCAATGTGATAAAAGTTTGGTGGATCTGCTAGACCAAAGTAGACATTAATATTTAATCTTTTCTCAAACCAAACAAAACTACCATCAAATATTAGATATTATACTATCATCGTCAATATTCTTTAATGAAGTAATAGTATTACGTGTAATGTTAAAATACATCTTGATCTAAAAACCTAAATGAATAACTGGGTCATGGTTATGTTAAAAGTATATAGTTATAATATTATTGTACAAGGTAATATGAAACACACGAAATAAACCGCAGCAGAACGGTCCTCTAAAAGGGTTTTGAATTACACCATTTTATAATAGTATAAAAATAAATTATTGTCTGCTGCAGAATATAAAATGATTTAATTTGTAAACGATATCGTAGATATGCGTTTATTTATTACACGGAATATACTGATCACGATATTCAAATGTAAATATTAATTGAAATCTAAACTGACTACCGATCAATGGCGAGCTCAGGATTCTTCTATGGTGGGAGAGGGGGGTTTAACCAATAATAATAATTTTTTCCGAGAAAATTATCCATTTTCTGGATCACTTTACTATAAAATGTAAGTATATGACATCATTGCTATTCCATTGGGCCCTTTAAACCCAAAGAACGCTCCCTTGAGTATGGTCTAGGCCAGGGGTTCCCAACCCGTGGTATGCGGAAGGCTCGTAGGTGGTACGCAAAGAAATCATCACAAAGAATCATTCATTTATATGATAAGTGACAGCTCAATGAAAGATGCATTTAAAGACAAAACATTGGTTTCATTTTGATAGTCAACAAAAATAGAATACCCAACTCTTTTCAAGTAAGTATTACAATGTTTAACTTTATTTGTCACTACTTATTTGTGTGAAAGTGGATTTTTTGAATTTTTATATTTGAAAAACAAGTACAGAAGTAGGCTCGATATTCAAAGTGATTTAAGAGTGAAAATAAGTTCCATTCAGCCTGATATTGATATTCTTGTACAAAATAAACAATAATAAATATCACATAAATTTAAAAAATATAATTGTAATTTAAATATTAAGATTTAACTAAAAATTAAAATTTTTTTACTTTCATAAATTTCAAATAATAAAAAATGTTAAAGAATGAATAGTAAAAATATACGTTAAAAAAATGTTGAATCCTAATTAAGTTTTAGAATTAAGATGGTACGCGTATTGATTATAAAAGTGTCTAGTGGTACTCAATAATAAAAAAGTTGGGAACCTCTGGTCTAGATTTCTAGAGACTGGACTAATGCCCATGTGGTATCTCTGGTTTAACTTGGCAGTCACGTTGATTAGTATGGACAATAATATTTGCGGACCGATCCAATATTGTGGGAATAGGATGATTTGTTCTCTTTACACAATTTTATCCGTATTTAGAACATTTTTATTTTTGCTCCTCTTCCGAGATAAATAAAATGGATCAAAATATCACACTTGAATTATTCGATCCAGTGAGACATTTTGATCCCTCCCATTCACAATTTGTTCCGATTTTTGGTATATTTTGTAACTTTTCGAAAAAAATGAAATGGAACAAATTATCACAATTGGATTTTTCCTAATAATATTATAATCTATTTTATGAAAGGTAATTTTAATTTTTTCTTTTTTTCTAAAAGTAAAAAAATATCCACTTAAATGTTTGTTAGAATTATAAAAAAAGATCAAATTATCCACACAGGGAACAAAAATTCTCAGAGAAACGAATTGTGCAGGGAATAAAATATCACTATACCCAATATCATATAATTAATTTATTAAAATAAAACTCACGGATTTGAATAACTTAAGTTAATAGTTTAGTTTCCATGAATCTCCTAGGGTGTGAAACGAGTCTAAGTAAATCGACGATTTGGTAACTAAAACCGTGTGTTATAACTTTCAGTAGTTCTGAAAAGAACCTCGAGCCTCGAAAATAGTCGTCAGACGTCCCACGACTTAGTTTATTTATCCTCTAAAATTATCGCTCTGATATTAAAAATGAGCAAACGACGAAGAAAAATATTAAATAATATAATGATTGTTCGTACAATGTACAATACGTACTTTAATATTACAATATTAAACCGTTATGCAAATTAATAATGTTGACAACTGTCAATGTTTCACGAATCGAATTTAACTTTTAAATTAATTTTCAATTTGTCTTTAGTTTTTACAATAATAATATGATATTAAAAATATATATAGATTTAAAAAAAAAAAAAAAAAAAAAAAAACACTATTTAATATGATCAATACACACACATTTTTATTTCGAACTTCGCACAAAATCAGAGATCATGATAATTATTGCAATATCTACCGATTTGTATGACGTGATCACACTATGATTGATCCACTGATACCCGATCACACACACACACACACACACACACATCACGGATATTGTTTTCATTTGACAGAATCGACCAACGGGATCGAAAATTATGTCGTGAAAACGTGATTACAATAAGCGGGACTCGTCATATAACCTATTATATTATTAATTATGATAAACTGATAATAACTACGCGGGCATACTATACGCGTTATAATGTTTTTTTTATCTATATAGATATTACCCTGCGTAATAGATTTTAGACGGTCATAAAAATAACACCGACGTAATTCATAATATTAGTCCATTATAATACTATATATAAATATATAATATAATCACTAAACAAAACAAACTTATACAATAGTCGAGGAGACCATGGGCGTCCAAACCTTTTATTTTCACTCGAGGGGGTCATTAAGTAGATGGAAATATTTTGATGGCTCCGGATTTGTTTGAGCGAAAAATTAAAATACGTACCTACCTACTTAAAATATTATAATATAATACAACAACATTATAATTTATTTTTTATTTTTTTCACGTTATTTACTTCATTAATAGCATTATTATTAGGCATTATTAAAGAATGCAGTGTAGGATTTATATCGAACTTTAAATGTGTTACATATAATTATTATGCATATTATTTTATAATAAGGTATCATAATAAAGTATAATCTCAAAGAAAAAACGATTCACGTTTTAATTTTTAATTTTTATTTTTTATCAACGTAACGCTGAAAATTCATTTGTTTTTAAACATTTCCATAAATATATTTTTGTTTTAAAATATTATTTATTTATTTTAAAGAGATATACCCAAATTTAAAACGATTATAAATTTATAAAACATGTTTCTAAAAACCGACATCGTTAATAATATTAATATACATTAATATACATATATAATAATTTTTGGTCATATTAAATGGTTTTTACTTTATTTGAAGTTTGAAGATAAAATATCATTATTTATAATTGTATTTCATTAGAAATACTTACCATATTTTGTGTATAATGTTTTAAGTTGGATATATCTGAAACGGAATAAGTACAAACGAATATAGTTTTTATTTCGAAATTCCTAGATTTGGGGCTAATCGTCCCAAGGCCATAATTTTAAAAATGAAATACCTCTGGAACGGGAAACCTAACCTAACGGGATAAGTACAAATAAAGGGACAAAAAATCACAAACCAGCACAGACACATGACATAGTTTTCATTTTGAAATTCCCAGGTCGGGAATAAAACACAATAATTACCACAATAATAATATTCTCTCGTTTTATTGTGCGAGTTATAAAATTATTATCTAATAAATTTTAATTAAAAACTTATGTTTAAACGACCTATAAAAGATGATTTCCGGGGGTCGTCGTTTGATAATCAAATGGGAACCTTCACAATTTTTTGTTGTAAAATTAAATTGTTGCAATTTAAAACTCTGATCACCCTAATGTATATTATACGTTAATTTTAATATCATGAATTATCGTGTAAAAAAATTTCGGGCAAAAAAATATAAAAGAAACAAAAAATAATATATTTTACATCTCTCCATTATTATAATTCAATTTATGAAATATGTCTGAAAACAAAAAAGTTTTAAAAATATACGCAACAAATTATAATATTGTGAAGGATACTATGGTTTGTATAGAATTTAATTTTAAATGATCTTG
This sequence comes from Eriosoma lanigerum, assembly GCA_013282895.1. Taxonomy (NCBI): domain Eukaryota; kingdom Metazoa; phylum Arthropoda; class Insecta; order Hemiptera; family Aphididae; genus Eriosoma; species Eriosoma lanigerum. Next base: position 8,446,457 of record CM023359.1, on the reverse strand, counting down.
TCAAAATATATTATAATCTCAATAATATAAATATTTCTGTCTAAAATAACTTTTTTAAAAATTTTATATATAGAAAACTTCCAATTATTTTGAACATCTTCGCGCGAGTGACTTTTATTCCGGTGTTTTAAGATAGATTTTGTACCGAATAATTTTCCGAACGGCAAAAAACGTATTTTATTAATACCTACCCCACATTGAATTATATAGTGATGTTATATATTATTATAGTTTGTAAGTCGTGCGTGGCCATTGAAATTTGTTGTACTTTTATCGATTTTGCTCAGCATTTCCGATGTCTGTAGAATCTATATTTTACATTAGACTCGTGTCTATAGATCAAAGTAAAATATAACAGAAACGATTAATTATTATTAATACCACACCCTGTCTTGGGACTCGTTTAGATTATCCAACCCGTTCAATATTATACAATATTAAATATACCTAATAAACTCGCGGCTTCTAATCAAAGCATATTGGATGATTACCTTTTTCATTAATTAATTTTTAATAGAATTGACAATACTTTTTTATGGACACCCAAAGTAATTTGTTTTTAAATTGATCATGGTATTTAGGTACTCGTAGAAAATTTAGTAACATTTTTCTATCCTGCCGAGAGTAATAAATTCGCATAACAAAAACGATGGAGATAACGTCACAGATTATATATTTTATGACGTCACGTGTTTTATATTTTATTATACGACGATTATAGCACATTCGTGCATAATATTATATCTACTGTATTCCATGTTCGTGAAGTTGGCAACCCCATTTTATAGCACAATCGTGAAATTGATACTACCTATTTTGCAATTTTTTCGCAACAATTTACAGCACAAACTATAATTTTTACACATTTTTTATCACAGCTATCGAAGAATATACATTCATCATAGACATGTGTGAAATATACGCCACTTCAAATTCATTCAATTTTTTTTAACATTCCTTAAAATAAAATAAGAGTGTGGAAAACAGTTTGTGAAAAGTCAACAAACATCTACTAGATACTTAATAATATTAAATATTGGTGTTTAGAATATTATTTTTTAACTATTCTAAAGCCTAAAAAGGTGTTATATAACATTTGTTCTTTTTATTAGTTATTATAATATCGTTTGTTTATCTGGATTTTAATCGATATCGAAAATTTGTCGATGTAAGTTTCAACAATTTGTTGTAATTTTGTAGAATTCTAGACCTATATAATATATATTTGGAGTGCCAACTTTACGCAGAACTCAGAATTGGTCGCATCAACTTCATACTTTAGTTAAAATATAACAATATATCTATATAAAATCTACTAACTACTTTATTGTATTGTTTTACTTTTACTTTTATTAAAATACTTTTGACTAATAAAATAATTTGTTAAAAAAAAAATGAGACATTTTAAAACAAAAATAAATCATTCATATTATTATTCTCAATCTTCTCAATCTTTTATATTATATGATAGACAAAATAACAGTTATATCCATATAAAGATGATACACTCCATTACTCCATAAAATATATAGTTAAAAATACAAATATAAAAATAATATATACAATTTTTTAGTTTTAGTTATTTACAAATTAGGTATTTAATTTTTTATGATATACATATTATGTTTAAAATATACTTTATAATACATACTTCGAAATTTTTTACTTAACATTGAAGTATAAATAAAAATTAATAAATATTTTGAATTATTATCAATTATTATCAACATCGATTTGCATAAAAATGTGTTATTTTGAGAGTCTTAACTAACGTCGTTTTTCCACTGCATGTTATTTCATTTGAAGATTAAAAATAATTTACGATTAGTGGAGGGGCCAACCCCTCACACATGTCCATCCCAAATGACCAAATCTATGTTCTTCGATATGTGTGATAAAAAATATGTTGCAAAAATGTTAATTGATGTTGTAAAAATGTTGTAAAATAATAGTATAAATTGCACGATCGTGTGTGTCAACAACTTTACGCACATTTGTATTCCTATGATTTTTATGGTGAATTATTAAACATTCCGACAAGTTTATTGGTAAATAATATTATTTAGATTTACCTAATTTGTATAAAATATACGAAATACGATTTTATTAATTTTATTTTTAACTGACTTTTGTTGTTCTTTATATTCTTAAAAACAATAACGTGTTCAGTGTTCTATATATTATATTTTCCCAACGTTTACATTCATCGTAAACAGCATTGCGTTGTTTTTACACATACAGAATAATTGGTTTCCTTAAGTGCGTCTCTCCTGTGAATTTATAACCCCTTGTGACTACATGTTTTCAATTTGGCATTCCATAAATTGCATTATAGTATTGTCTGTAAATTGAATTACAATTAAATATAATATGCACTTAAATCATTGTTAAGGTTTTTATTTAATTTCGAATATGTAGTTATACAAAATTGCACGAGACTTGAATCGTCTAAAAATGTATTTTCATAATTATGATTTATGTTTTATAATATTATACCGTCAATAATTATTATATTACTTTTAAATTATTAAAATAATAATTATATAACTTACTTTAATATAGTTTTATATATTATATAACAACAAAGTAAATACAATATTGTACGTTTAGACTGTTTAATATGTTTTTTATTGAGCAACATCAGATAAACAATGATATTAGAACTCACAGAGTGTCTCAAATTGTTTAATATTTTATACGATTTTACATATTTTTTAGGAGAGTTTAACATTAAATATGATATAACGGTACTTATATTGTTAGTTGTCATTTTATTATCGATTTGCTTTGTTCGAAATCTGAAAGAATTTTACTTTAACCGGTCATGCAAAAACGCATAAATTAAAATGATTATTTATTTGTCAAAAGACGAATATCCGTTATGGATCTATGATAATTAGGTACCTATATAATATTATCATGTTAATCGTGTAAATAATAGCATTAAAACAAACGAAACTGAAATAAAATATTCGTTGCAATATACTTTATAATTTTATATTATAATATAATATATATTATATATATATATATATATAGTATATAATATTTTATACTTAGCGGCCACTGCATATAGTATATAGTGATCAGAATAATGTGTTAAAAAACTAATAGAAATTATATCTCAAATAGTCTATTCTATAATCAATGGTCTTACCCTAAATATAACATTTTTTCATATCTGTTTTGATGCCTTGTTTTTCAATGGCACTTTCAGACTTTCTGCTGCAGTATGTCTAAAATATAAAATGTTTATAGATCTCTAATTCTACAGTTTATAAACTGGAAATTATTATAAATATACTCTTTGAAAATATTAAATAAATAGTCGCTGTAAACACTATATAAACTTTAAATGCAACTAAATATTATTATCATGTTATACATATACATAGGCGCAAATAGTGCTGAAGTCTCACAAATAGTATTTAAGTACAAATGCGTGCATACAGGGTATGCCTAGACACCACCTGATATTATTATTATAATTAAGAGCCCATAATTTGCAAATCTCTGTTTAAATCGAAAGTAAAAAAAATATTTTATGATTTACTTCCCCTCAATTAAAAACGTCATTTTAAAATTATACTCGTATAATGGAGGAAAAACAGTATTTATTAAATATATCTTATATAAAATATGATATGTATTAATTAATACATTTAAATATTAAAACTTACAATATCAATTTTAATATTGAAGTTTAATGTATAACAAATAATAATTAATAATATAGTGTGATTAAATGTATTTAATCCTTGAAATAACATGTAGCTTCAAGTACCAAATGTAGCATGAAATAAGATAAATGTGTGTCTGTATGATTTATATTAAATTTCAGTGTTTGGAAAAATAAAATACTTAATAATAATTATAATTTATACTATTAATTCATTATTTATTTGCAATAATTATAATTGTATCTTATACAGTATCAATAATACGTTTATTACATTTCAACATACCTAAGTACATTTTTAAAATTGATTTCATTCATTATACCTCCATTTTTAGATAGAACAACACCTTCAATGTTAAAAATTCTCTCTACAGCAGTACTACTAGGCAGAGGCGTGTTAAACTTTAAAAATAATTTTTATATTGTTGATGTTTCATTTAAATAATTTAAATTTTTAGTTGGATTTTTGGATAAAAAATTGGAAATTTCTTGTTCTACTGAAAATGTTAAATTTATTTTCAAACCAATCAAAATATTATGCATGTATATCGTTACTCACTCGCTTATACTATCTGATATCTCAGTTAAATAAATTATATAAATCAAATAGGTATTCATAAATATTATTACATACCTAATATATTATATACTATAAAAACCGTTTTAAAATTTGAAATCATTTCGTTTCGGTAATTATTTGATTTTTGGCAACGAATAAAGAAATTTAATGCTAACACATTTGATTAAATTATTAATCGGGTCTACTCAATTTTACCTAGGTAAAACCTGCTTGACGCTGGAAAAAATGATAAACTTCTTACTCAATACTGCAGTCTCATCTTTTACTGTAACAATATATTATTACGATATTATAATACTATCAATCTACCAATAAATAAAAGCAATATTATAATAATAAATAATTTTTAAACGTGTTTTCTCAGTTTTTCTTAATTCGACGACACGTGTCCGATCCGTCCATCCTCAAATAAATATTAAATACGTGCCGATATAAAATAATATTTTTGAAACAAAGATCTATTTGAAAACGGTTTGGTTTTTTCCTCGTCCCGCAGGCCGTACAAGCGCACAATAGACACCTTTACGGATAGGTACACATATTGTATACAGTGTGATCGGGATTACGCGTTACGACAATAACGGGAACGTATGCATTTGCCAACGATTTTTCAAACGCGAAATACCGAACACTCTGTATGTTTATACTAAACCTTTACCTTACAACGGTGTCGCTTAAAAACAATACGCCAAAAAGGTATTCGCATCGGCACGTGTGAATAATAAATAACGATTTGATTCTTATCTGACACGCCGCACACTTGCCGTGTGCAGGCAAAGGTTACATTTTTAGTCACCGTGTTATTAATGATCCTTCGGGTACATAATAATCGTTATGCGAATATAAATATTCGTTCGGCGGACCATCGATTCTTTTTTAGTGTTATTATTATTTCGTTCCGAGGTGGGTAGGTTACGTTATAGTGTGTCGCACAATCGATTTTTATGTCTCAGAAACGCTGAGAAAAAAAAAAATCGGTCGATATAAACATCGCTACTTCTTGTTGCGTCGTCCTTCGTCTACTATACACATCATTGCTACGAACGAGTTAAGGTCTTCCGAAGTCATCGTAAATGCGCACAAGGTAACGTTATGGTACCTATATAATGTTTCGGCATTTTTGTAACCGCGATCGTCTATAATAATTTTCATGTTTGACGATAGGTAGTAGTAGTATACTTATACTTAAGACCGTTATGATTATTTTTCTACGCGACATTTCTGATTTCAAATCGTTGTTTTCGTTGAATCAACCAACACAGATTATCAATTCAAAATTACCAACTTATAAAGGTAGGTTTTTACATGCCTATTACGAAAACTTACCCAATACATTTTATTATTATTTTTTTTTTTTTTTTTACAAAATTTCAACTTTTTTTTACCACCGCTTTAGTGGTTATAAAATAAACAATATAAAATGTACTTATAAAAGTAATAATCCACCAATATGACATTGTGAATACAATTGTTTTTAATATTTGATATTTTTTTTAATGATTTCTGAAGATTTTTTACACTAATTTCCAAGTTTAGTTTACACGCATTGTTTAACGTCAAAAATAACAAAATAGATTTCTCACGCTCCTATTGTATTGTAGGATATAATATGTATAAATGTATAATGTAGAAGAACCTAAAACATCATAAGTGCTTGAATTGGAAACGAAATTGTGAAAGATCTCAAAACAGTAAGAGTAGGTATGCGTTCCCTAAAAACAACATTAAAATATCCTTTTAATATTAGAACGTAGGGGTAGGTACGCTGTAATAAAAAGTAATAAAAAGTTGGTAATTACCCCTCTCACGCAATTCAAACACTGAAGATAAAAAATATTTAAAAAATAACGTTCGAGGAGTTTGTAAAAAAAATGATACTTTAGTAATGACATTTAAAAACAGAATGAAGCGAAGAATGACGTATTGTTTTTACAATGTGTTTTTTATCTTTTATAAAAACACGGTAAAAATAATGATCCGATTACCAGGGTAAGCTTTCGGTAGGTAATTTTTGTATCTAGTTGGTATACTTTATTTAGATCATTTTTTGAAATTCTCAAACAATTTTCTTTAGAGCAAGAAACTCCATTTTAAATATTTCATGATAACTATAGGTGCCTAATGTAATTTTAAACGTTAGGACAATTTTTAATACATTACGAAGAATCAATAAGACTCAAGTCCATCCAACTAATTCTTTGAGCCGTGATGATAAACTTTATAACACCAGGTAATAATATAATATATTATTCAATTCAAAATCTAGTATTTTTCTCGTGGAATAAAATAATAAATTGTCAAAATAAAAAAGTGTAGGCATTTAAAAAATATATTTTCGAATAAGGCTTAACTTTGTAAAACTATTTATGTTATAAAAGTTGGTGAGGCTAGAGTTATTTTTAGTTAAAAATATCCCCCTCATTTAAATTATTATATTGTTATATTGTTAAATTGTTATATTTATTTATTAAAATCTTAAGATTCAGTGAAAATAATATAAATTTGTTTTCACATTCTTTATCCCTGTGTATTTCTTCAATTTATAAATTGTAATTTTTACTGCATATAAACGTTAAAAAATAACCATATTTAATACATTTTAAGGAATAATTAATCAATCATCGAAATGGGTCAATGTAAGCGGAGTGCGCTGAGATATTTAACGGAGCTTTTGTATACATTACAGACTCATTGAGAAGGATGGAAGGCTTTGACTCTTCCCTTAAGTACGTATGTACCATATTATTTATTTTCAGAATGTTTATATTGTATGATAGATATATTGTTAACTAAAAAATGTATAATGTGATCTACATCTTCCCCGTATCTCCCCTCCCACCATTTAGAATGTTGGACATAGTATTATAACTTTCATAATTATCGAATATTTTTACATTTACAAATTTATAAATTTATAGAGCTTAATAATTCACTCTGTTAAAACAAAAATTCAAATTTAGTTTTTGATAAAAAAAGAAAATTTAATATTTTCATTAATTGAAATACTTAAAAATTCAAATCAGTAGACCATCAAGTATACGTTATAATATTAAAAAAATATATATCATTTTGCCTTTTTGGATCAAATTAAATATTGTCATAAACACGAGAGAATTTTTGTTGGCGTCACGAGATCAGGGCTGTGTTTAAGGTGGGGAGGGGAGGGGCAATTGCCCCACCGACAAAATATTCTTATTAAAATATCGGCTTTAAAATATTTTTTATGTCAATTAATATGTGGTGGAAGTGTGGTACAAAGTAAATATGCGGCGTTAAATTAATTTTGCCCCAACTTTCTTTAATTTTAAATCCGGCGTTTTGGATATAGGTAACATTAATGATTTTAATACATGAAAACAAATATACATTTTTTTTTTCGTGTGTAGAAATCGAGAATAGCTATACCATTGATTTTATAATATACTATTATAATATAGTTATGTTATAAAATCAATGGCTATACCTACTACGCATGAAGTCGAAAACTGGAATCGAATGTTTTGATTCTGAATCAGTTCGCCGGCATCACAACAAGATGACTAGCTACTTCCAAGTTTCGCCTCCAAGTCCGGACTCGATTTACTTATAAATTCAATGTTGAGACAAAATCAAATAAGAATACAAGATATAACCTATACTTATAAATACTTAAGTATAGTTTATTCTGCAGCATTCGGTTGTATAATATTATGATTCATAATTTCATTAATAATTATTTTATAGGCTATAGATAGTATTTTATTTTATACATTTTAATAGTTAATAATTTTTAGTTTATATAGAGTAATAATAATTAATATTGTAATATATAAGAGAAAGGTCCATAGTATAGTATAGGTACGTAATTTTTTTTTTTTTTATGTCATAATTGCATGTTGTGTATAAATGTATAATATAGGTAGTTTTGTAAAATAATAAATTAAATTTTGATTTAATACAATTTGTTATACCTACCTAATTTTTATAAATTTCTATCCAGTAATAGATTTTCTTTGTGTCTTGACTTTGGTGTGTTATAACTGAGTAATATGATTTTTATAATATATTATGTAAAAATAGGTCATAATTTAAATCCAAGTCCTCAATTCTTGTTAAAACGTTTAATTCAATTTCAATTAAACTCGTCCATATTCATTTCGATAATCCATTCAGAGTTATTTTAGAATTCTGCTTTAATTTTGTTATAAGTCCGTGCAACCATATACTCTAGCAAATATCTATAAAATTATGTAACAACATCAAAGATAAATAATAATAGATAATATTTACTACCAGAATTATAAATATTAGTGAATTGAATTGCGTAAATATTAACACAATATAAATAAAATACAAAATATGGGCAATTTATATTTTATGTTACATTTTTCAAAAGTTTTAAAGAATGTGTCATCCGCATTTTCTTTTTTTTAATAATTTATATATAAACAATGCAATACAATGATCTGTGTTATGTGGAAATGGCAGGATTCAGGTTACATTGACAGTTTGAGTACCTATCATGAAAATTAAAATATAACAAAAATTTATTTTTAAGGACATCTCATAGTCTTTTCCCTAAATATTGTTAGACTACAATTCAAGTATGTATCGACAAAATATGTAGATCGTCCTGATAAAGTAGTCTTTTTAGGATAGCATAGCACACATTATATTATTTCATATAGTAAGGTATACATATTTGCGAAGAAAAAAAAAACAGCAAATAATATTATTAACCAGTTTATAAAAACAAATTTATTTTTGAAAAAAAAATGTATATCACTTTACGTAATAGATTATGTTAAGTCAATAAAATCGAGTACATTATTCAGAGAGATTTTTATGATTATTAACAAAAACAATCGTAATAAAAATAACAATTAATACATTGTAATTATTATAATAATAAATAACTTACAATATCATTGATAGATGTATAGATGCATACTGTTAGAGCTAGATAAAAATAGGTGACCTATACATAAATATTTAAATTCCATGACTTGTCTATTGTATTTTGTGAACAATATAAAATACAAATTGATCGGTTCAACCATTATTATTATCTTTAGAAATGTGACAATTAAAATTTAATTAAACAAAAGTGTGTATAGTATCAGTCATTTTCTAAAAAAAATAAATTAATGTGTAATGGTCGCTATTAATTAATAAAATTAAAAACAAAAAAAAACAAAAAAACAAACGATAAGTTAATAACCAATGGAGTGTGGTGGCAGGAGTGACAAGAGGACGCTTATTTTTGTTTGAAAGCAACTTAATACTTAATTAAATATAATATTTTACGTAATAGAATGAAAATATGTCTGATTAAATTTTTTTTTATTATTCAAGTGTATAATTAATATTTAAGTCCTTAAAATTGTACATAATATGTTAGTATAATAATAATAAATAAAAACTAATAATATTAATAGTTTATAGTACTATTTTGTTCTGAAATGATCAAAACCAAATAAAATAAAATACCGTATAATTATAATATTATAAAAACATGTGTACATAATTTTATTGGTGTAAAATGGAAATTGAGCAAACGTGTAAAACAAAAAACCCAAAACCCACCATCTCCAAAGAATATTTTCAACTTACATATAATATTCACATATAAAATATATATATAATAATAAAATAATAATAATAATAATAATAGAAATAATAATAATAATAATAATAATAATAATAATAATAATAATAATAAAATATATATAGTTGTAATAAATTTCCAAGAAAATAGCTATCAATATTAAATTAGTTAAGGTAAAAATTTTTAAAAAATAGTTTGGAATGATAAAAATGTTAATTCAACAAAAATCAATTAAAATTTAAAATTATATTGTTTAAATTGATCTTATCAGTTTATCATCAATATTATTAACATTAATAATATTTATAATAAACACAATATAAGACAACTATATTTAAATTAATAATGTATTTTATAATAAATGTGTTTATGAAATATCAAATAAATAAAAACCACCAAAGTAAAAACAAAACTATTTTCAATTACCAAAATAAACGAATATGGTATTGTAATGTATGTATCTAACTTGCATATTTAAATGGATATTACATTACATTTACCACATTGAAACTTAATAATATTAAGAACCTAAATATCACGACTTTTTTAAAGACTTAGAATTTGTTAATGTTAAATAAAAATGTGTCAAATTGAAATTATTAATACCCATTATGTACATAACATGCTACTATCGAAAATATTTATAAATCAAGAAAAAAAACAATAATATTGATAAATAATAAATAATATAACGTGCAACATTTAAACAATAATGTAAAATTAAAAAATAGTATATAATGTTTTTGACGTCCTAAGAAACCACCCTGTATATAATAACAATAATAAGATAATTTGGTTAATAAATAAATTTTTGGGATAGTTTTCTATTGGTATGCAAATAATTTCTCTATTTGGTAAATAACGTAAATGATTGTTAAACACAATAACTACATAACTTTCTTACTTAATTCATTTTACAGCCTTTGTTTGACTTTTGGTCCATATAGGATACTACAAATAACAAAATAAATTTCACAGAATTATATAAAGAAATAAGAATAATAATTAAATCAATATGCCAAAACAGTAGACAAAATAAAACTAAATGCAACATAGCACGACCAGAATTTGAAATAACAGAGGAAACAATTTTTTATTATAAAGTTGTTATTATTATTTTTTTTTGTGTCAATAGAACTGTCTACAAAAAATTATGTCTATTTTAAGTATTGTGTTTCATATACTGAAATATATGTATTCAAAACTGAATTATAACACTATTATATACATGTTTTCATAACATGTATATAACACTATTATATACATGTTTTCACAACATGTATAATAAACCACAAGGCTAACAATAATTGACAATCAAGTAAGCCGCACAAAAAAAAAAATAAAGAATAAAAAACCAATAATTTAACCATATCACATCCAAACAAAATTATCATTAACAGTGTTCCCATGTGTTGCCATATGTTGGTTAAGAAGATTGCTATCAAAAAATGCTTGGCCACAAGAGACACATTCATAGGGAGCTGGTAACATACGCTCTTCACTATGCAAATGCTTTTCATGTCTCTCGAGATGAGCCTGTCTGGAAAACGTCTTACCACATGTATGGCATTCCCATTTGGTGTCTTCTATAGAATTTCCATTTTCATCGCCTGATTTGTTCACTCGTCTCCTAGTTAATACTGGTTCTACCTTGTGTATACGCTTCAAATGGCGCAATAAGTGGCTACGACGAGAGAATGTCTTTTTGCAAATAGTGCAAAGTGTACTTGGCTTAGGTTTTCCTTGTTCAGGTTGTTGTTCATTAAGCTCAAGTACACTCACAGGGGGAAGTATTTCAGATTCACCTTCAGAATCTGATAGATTCTCTAGCTTTATATCTACCTGATGGGTTTCATCAGTCTTTATTTCTGACAGAGTCACTTCTGGAAGTATTGCTGTTGAAGATGAAGGAATAAGACCGTTGTGGATGTCCAAATGTTTACGAAGATGTTCATAGCGAGTAAAACATTTGCTGCATTGCCAACAGACAAATGGTTTATCTTCTAGTTGGTTATCCAATATCAATGCATGTTCATGAGCACGTTTTCTATGTCTGAATAAATGTTCTTTACGTACAAATCTTTGTTTGCAAATATCACAACAAAATGGTCTTGGCATATCAGATAAATTAGAACAACTCGGTATACACATAAGGTGTCTAGCTAAGTGCTCTTTACGTATGAACCGTTTGCCACATCGTTCACACGGGAATGGCCGTACAGTACTATGTGACAACATATGCCTCATCAAATGTTCTTTACGATTAAAGCCACTGGTACAAATACGACACACAAATGGTTTTACATCTTCATGAGTCATTTGGTGACGTTTCCACGAGCTACGACGAGGGAATGATTTTCCACATGTAGGACAAATGAATAATCGCTGTTGGACATCGACCTCAACTGGTGGTTGGGGTTCTTCTTCATCACGGCAAACACCTTGATCAAACTCATAGCAGTCTCCACATAACGAACAGGGAAATGCTCCTTTGTTAACAATATAACGTCTATGAGTGACTATTGTTGTACATGACTCTCCTAAAAACAAATATCAAATAAAAACATTGCAATTTATAAAATATAATTCCAAAATAACTGGGACATATATTGTGTGTCTCATTAGTCAACAATAAATATAATTTATCTCTTAATTAATTATTTTTTCTCTATCACTCATTCGCACATGTAATGTGTTATTATGTATATTATAATATTTACAATATACAATAATATATCAATAACCCAAAATTTTATAAAGTGATGAAAAACAATTTAAATGTTCAGATTATGAAGAAATTTATTTTTATTAAAGATATATACAAATTATTAAATAGATTCTTTGGGATTTATTAATTTTTTTTAATATTAAAAATTCTACTCATCATATTTGGTTATGAGTTAATGATATTATATGATATATAAAATACTAAATAACTAATACTGTTTTTTAAATTAATTAATTTGTGATATTCTATTACCTGATTTTAGTTTTTCTACTGTCTTTTCAAATACATCCCACATAGGTGGTAACACTTCTCTTCTAATACGCAAATTATCAACAATGTCTTTATCTGCATTACTTGAATCATTAGGTAACTTTTTGCAATTGTTATACTCTATCAAATAATCTCCCAAAACACCTGTTGGGCCATTTTTTCTGTAAATTTATATTTTGGTAAATTAGTTAAATTTAATAAATAGATTTTGCCAAATTTAATTTATGCACATTATACTTACACGGGTTCTAAATTAAAAGTCTCTTCTTTCATTAGTACATAGTCTTCTGGTGATGGTTCCCCAAGGAAAGATTTCTTTGATGTGCCTGAGCTTTTATCATTACCTAAAACATTTATAATTGTAATATGATGATTAAAAAAATAATTATAAAACATAAGATAATGTAATTCACAAAACTGATCAATTTGGACAATATATGTAAAATGAAAAATTTAAACCTTTTAAAAATATTTAATGTGCCATTAATTATAATATTCATTCTAAAACACTATATACTATTTTCTAAAAAAATTATGAATTATAATTTTTAGAGAATTAATATTAAAAAAAAATACTAATACAATTGGAAATATATAGTAAAATAATAATTTACCAAAGTTAAAATAATATATTATATATATTTAAGACTTTGATATGAATATTATACGTCAGTATTAAAATTGACTACTAACCATCATAATGTTATGTATATTCTTCACATGTTTTTTTATGAATCGTATTATACACAATATTGTCTTTATATATAAATATGTATATTTTATTCTTAGTAGTCCTATTTTCATAATACCTTTGGTTTATTAGATATATTTACTAGGATTTAATTTAAATTAAATAATAATACAAATATAGAAATAATAATTTGAGAACAAAATAAAAATGTGAATATTTTGTAAATTATTTATGTAATAAATTTGTTTAATATATAAAGTTGACATTTTCTAGATAGTTAATGATTATTATACAATTTATGTCTAAAATTTTACACCATCATTATTACATAGGTAATTAATATGTACTTTTATATGTTTTTTATGTACATACTTGTATAATTATGATTTTGTTCTTCATCTTCGTAAGTTATGTCTATTATTAAATTGTTCGCAGTTTCATCACAATCATCATTCTATACAAATAATTTAAAATTAATTAAAAAACATATACGGATTTTATCTTATTTAAAGATCAAAAATTATTTTTAATTTAAACAATTTTTATAATTATAATTTGTTAGATAAAACAAACAATCAAATCACTCAAAATAAGGAAAAACTATTTTATAAAAATTTAATAAAAGCAATGTTACTATAAATAATTTACCAAAATAAATTTAAATCATATTATAATTTCTGTATAAGAAGTAAATTTTAGATTAAAAATTATTGTGTCCAAATAAAATTGTTGAGGTAATTTAAAATAAAATCTGTATACATTTGTATCTTAATACAGAAAAAAAATTAACATAAATCAATTTATACAATGCATATTATAAATTATAATTACAAATATTAATAAAGTATAACAATTAGGAATAAATTTGATCAAATATAAGTACACAAATATTTATATTATTTTGTGTTCAAAGTACTCGAGTAATAGAATATTGAATACATTAATGTACCTATCAGAATAAGGCAGAATCTATAATTTTACCACTTTGTGACACAAAATTATAAATAGGTATATTGTAAAACATACTAATTATTAGTGTATATATTCAATAATTAATATTAACGGAATGAAAAGTAATGACTAATAATATAGATATATTCACTAAATTTCAATTTCCAGTTAACTCATTAAAATATATATAATAAATAAAGATAAATAATAATTGTACAATGCTATACACACTCATTTCATGTTATCATAAATCATTAGCAAATAAAATATAATTGTTAAAACTAAACTGCTTCCCTATCCAATTGTGTTTATATAACAAAAAATAATAAGTGTAAATCATAAGGACACACGGCGATAAACGTAACTATTATTTGTCATAGGTATATAAATATTATATAATATTAGGTACTTATTATGAGTATTCATTTGTTAAATCATTTTTATGAAATATGAATACTCATTACTCATTCTTTACATTACTATGAATATTATAGATATTTCATGTGTAGTTTTGAATTAAAATGTGTGAATTCGCTCTTAGTATTTTAGAATATACATTCAGTATGAGAGTTTGATTTAATATTTAATTTTTTAATCATGTAAATTGTAATTTGTAAATTTATATTTGGACAGTAATAATAAATAATCCCAGATGTATAACAGTAAAATAAATACAACAAGAGGCTATAAGTAGGTAAAAATGTATATTATATTTTTATGTATAACTATGATATTATCTATATTCATATATAATCATTTTAATTAAAGTTTTATAATTTGTAAAAAAGAATGACAAAAAACATAGGCATATTTTATTTGTTTTAGTTAAGTAAAAACCAATACTGATTGTTTTCATTTATCATTTGTAAAATAACTTATTTTGAAACTTAAATAATAAATTTAAACATAATACAAGTAATGAATTTTTTCAATGATGTATTTTAAATGAAAATGACTTACTTTATCATTTACATCCATTAGTTCTTTCTGGTTCATATTATTTTTTATACACATCTCATAAAATTGATCCCATTCATTCAAATATTTGAAGCAGTCGGAGCATACAATTTTGGATAAACCATCATTTTCCGAAACCTAAAGAAATTAATAAAATTAATTTTTTTACATTAATATGAATTCTGTTTTAAATATAAAATATAATATTTGTTTATTTTAAAGTATACTTATACTATACAATAAGACTTAGAGAATAGAAAACAAGGTAGAACAAGGTGTAAATTCTTTAAAAAGATCTAAATAGAATAAATTGATCAGCGAGAAAATCTAAAATCTGTAGGAATGAATATTTTACTAGGATATAACGAGATATTAAATAATTTTAAGTAAAATGAGAACCTACCTACTTACATTAAACATTCATTAAAAAGTAAATAAATGATTTGAACAACATTAAAGTTAAATTTTGTAAATGTCATTTGTTATGTCAGAATTTGTACTAGCTAAAATATTAATTGTAAAATTTAGAATCATACACAACTAAATACTTGGTTTTTAAAGCATTTAAAATTATACCTATTAGAAATTATAATCTTTATATTATTTTATGTATTAATAATAAAAAAAAAAATTGTTGAAACATATTACCGACTTAAAAACTTGAATTGATGCCTAATTATTCAGAAAATACTCATACATATTTGAACAGATACATGTTAAAGGACTATTATAATAGCATGATCAAGCGTAACATTATAGAGACAGATTTTAACTCAATAAATATTAGGAAAAACTATTAGAAAGTTAAATAACATAATTGGGTTTAATCAATAAAAGTGATTCTATATGTTATTTAATCATGAACCAAAGTGGATATTTTTAGATCTTGGTCACAACCATTAGACTTTATACTATGAATATATTATAGGTAACTACTGTTGTAAAGTCATAACTTTGAGTTACAACTTACAAACCCACAAAATAGTTCCGACTGCGTCCTGGAAGAATTACTCAAGTCAATTAATATTCAATAAAAAAACTGAAATTTACAAATGAAAAGAAACTTGGAATATTATTAATAAGTGTACTTATAGAATATTGTTAAAGTATGTACATTAATTTGATAACAATGATTATGTTTTTGAATTTCTAAGTAATAGTAATGAATTTACAATCGATAATACATTATTATAAAACCAAAATACGCAGAGAACAAATTAATCATATTTTGTTAGAAATTAATAGGAGAAAAAACAAAATACCTGCCAAAGTACCTATTGGATAAGCAAATATTTTATTCGAAACATATTTGTGAAGGTCGTACTTGTATGGTACGTAATATAATATAACTTGTGAAATTAAATGAAATAACATAATAAATTTAAAAAAATTATTACACTAATTTTGTAAACTTGTATTTTTAACATTATTAATTTTAAAATTGTAAAAGCGCAGATGCTAACCAAATATATTTGTTATTTTTATATGACAATTAAACTGTTGCAATACAACAAATTTAAATATTGATAATGTACCTAAAGCAAATATCAATAGAAAATAGATTTGTTAACCCATAAAAAAATTATGAATTATTATATTGATTGCCATAATAATAATTCATTGGTAGGTACAACGCTATTGTATGTTCAATATATTAAATTTATATTTATTTTGGTAGTCCAAAAATATAATATTTTCTATAGGTAATTATCAAGTTGGGATACACACAAAAACACATAATGTTCGGGCCTGTGTGTGATTTGGATAGATTCGTATTTGTGTAAAATAAGTATGGCGTAGTGAACAGAAGATAATTTGTTGGACTTTGATGGGAAACAATCCATTTCAAATAATGATAAACAATTATAATATTATTATGAATATATGGTATTTCGCAAACAAACAGTGGTTGCAGAGTGGCAGCTGTTCGGCCGAACACAATACACATACAAGTCACAAATGTCGTTATCAGGTGACGTAATCATCATTGATAGCATTGCTAGTCCACACACAATAACATGTATCGATATATTTATATAATATAGTATTTAGATATTGTGATTGTTCCAAAGGTGGTCGAGATGATCGTTAACAAATGCGACAATAGTCGTCAATGACATAACGATCGTGTTTGATGGGACTAGCGCCGTTCGTCGCGGCCACCGTGTCTACGTGATAAACCGCCTGCACCACGACGACCACGAATCGTCGCAAATACTGCGGTAAGTATTTGGCATACAGTTGTGTTCAGCGGCGATCGTTCTCACCTGTATTCGCAGGTGCTTGACAATGGTGTCGCGCAATCCGGGGCGTGTCCCGACTTCGTCGTCCGTCTCGGCGGCAGTGGCAGCGGCCACGAAGATCCGGTGCTGTCGGTGCTCGGCCACCGAGGGCTCGCCGCACAGCCTACAACTGTCCACCGCCGTGGCCGTCGGCCCGTCCGCGTCGTCCTCGTCGTGGGCCACCACGGCGGCGACGGAGGAGGCTGACTGCATGGCGTTTTCGTGTTGCGCGAAAAACGAAAAACCGTCGATCTGAACGAACCGACGGACACAATGGGAAACGCGCTCGTAATATTCCGATTGCCGAAAGGACGATAAAACGACGAGTCTCCGTCTCGATCGCGCGCGCGTAACACAACGGACAGACGGACAGACAGACGGCGGCGGCGACGACGTACTCGAAAAAACGGACGACCGTGTGCTACGGCGGCGGTTACGAGAGTTTCACACGGATAATATATTTTTGTGGTGCGGCTCGGCCGGGGAAGCGCGCGGCGGCGGCGGGCCACGTAGTCGACGGACGGACGACGCGGGTGTGTGCGTGCGAGTGGAAAAAAAAAATCAAGCGACCCGGGCGGCCGGGGGGGCCCCCCCCCCGGGGAAAAAAAAAAAAAAAAAAAAAAGTATACGAAAAAAAATAAATAAAAAACGATGCGCTCCTGCACAGCAGCTAACGGGCGACGACCGCGGCGCGTTATAAATTTGGTGGGGAGGGTTCGGCTCGGCGCGAGCGCCCGAAACGGTTCGTCGGCGGCGGCGGCGACGGCGGCGACGGTGGAAACGCGAGAGCCCCCTACCCAAAAGGCGAAAACGAAAAAAAATTCCCTAGAATAATATCGATGTATATATATATTATATTGGCGGGCGTCCGTCGCGCCACCAACGTTGGGGCCTCGCGCGTTTACTATGTACCGTGTGTGCGTACGCGAACGCGAGCAAAAAAGCGGTGGCGGTGGGGAGGTGGTGGGGAAGAACCGTATCGGTGAGAGGTCGGTGTGATGACGACGCGGCGGCGGCGGCGGCGGTGGAGACCCGCGGACTTATCGTCTGAAATGTGTGGCGGGGAGCGATCGTTGCCGGCCGGAGCGGGGAGGCGACGGAGAAATAAAAAAAAAAAAAAACCGTACACTCGCCGCACGAAAATAAAACCCGACGGCGGCGCGCGGGGCTTATAATCATTATTATTATTATTATATTCTGTGGCTTCTATTTTTGTGATTTCCCCGCGAACGTCGACGCACACCGAAAACACGCCATGGTCGAACGTTACGTAACTATATTATGTGACCCTCCGACCGGCTCCCCCCCCCCACGACACAAGTACCCGCCGATCGGGACGGGCCCCTACGCGTACCACCGCAAACTTCTCGGAATAAATCCGAACCCGTCCGTATAGATAACATGTATTTAGTATATAGTTACAATCTGGTAGGTGGTATATACCCAAAATAATGTACCATGGTATATTATATAGAAAGTTGTTGTACCGAAGCGTCTACTACAACCTACGACATAGGCATACAAACATGCGAGGCGAAAAAGGGTTAAAAGGCGACATTTTCCGAGGTTAGGTTATGAAATTTTTTCTAAACGATTTGGAGTATTATTTTTGTGTTCTTAATTATTTGTCCAAACACAATAACTTAATATAAACACATTAGAGCTTTGATTTTGACGAGTAAAGAATAATTTTCAACTGTAATTTAATTTCCCCTACATTAACATGCCATTTCGAAAGAACAATAATAACAAGCCACAAAATTATGTTATTATTATTTATTTAATGACGTCATTTAATTTGTCATTCAACACAAATAATTGTCACAATATGTACTTTAAAATTGAATTATTATAAATATTAATCGCAAGATAAATTAGCACTCGATGTTCGTTTATTAGGTGCATTTACATCCCGGGCATATTTTTGGTGCATCGTAAGACTGTTTTTACCAAAATAATATATAAAATCATAAATTTTTCTAATATTATTTATTCGTGTCTTCAACTTCATTTACCTTTACGCTTATTTAGACATTATTATTATTTTCTTTTACCAACTTCATGTTAAACTCAATCGTTATTGGTGAACTTTGATCAAATTAAACTGCTTGAAAAAAGTTTTAGATTCTCGGTGGACGTAGGGCGCATAAATTTAAAACTTAAGATATGAGTGTGTAAGTTTTTAAACATAATATAATATTCGTTTGTAAAACTATACCTTATTACAATATATTATATACAATTCAACCATATAGGTAATTTAGTAAGTAGTACAGTTTTCAATTTTCTATGATACTTTTGCCAAAGACAATATAATAATATCGCTAATTTCAAACATTTTAAAAATGTTGTGTACACTATATAAAATATTGTTATAATAGTATACTCTTGCCGATATCTTTTGGACAGTGTGACTTTTTGGATAACAGATAAAAAAAGTAGAATATATTTTTAGAACTTATCGATTTACTCGGGTTCTTTATTTTTTCCCGTGGAGTGTTTGCTACTGGGTGCGATAGAAGGACGGCGGAAATGATAATATTCACGGAAGAAATAACTTAACCTACGTAGAATATAATATGTGTCATATTTTAGAAAGAAAACAACTACAAATTCGAAAAAAACACGTCATATCAATTGCGATTCGGAAACGTGACGGTGTGACAATACAATTTGTACAAAAAAAAAAAAACCGTTAAAACTATGACAACGATCGTTAGACAAATAAAAAAAAAAACGCGGAAAATAATCTACAGGATGATCGGAATATTGGGTTACACGAAATTTTTGGAATCGTGATAATGTATAACGTATGACGTCATCGCAAAATTTTTTGAACACGAAATATCTTAATCATCGATCTGTATATATCTGTACACCGTGTGAACGGGCAGTGTTTAGGCAACAAACATTATATTTTTCGATTTCTCATTTTTCAACACTCTGAACGATCGGACGTAATTATAATTTTACGCGTCGTCGTTTCGCCCGTGTGCCAATAAATTAGATTATGGTTTTACACTCGGCCGTCGAGTTTAAAAATACCGAAAAAAAATATTTACGAATATATCGATAAATGTTTCATAAAACGTAATAACACTATATTATTATATTAATCGTTAGGCGGACACCATTAGTCATTACGTAATATAGAATATTATTGTATTTATTATCGGGATGGAACGTGCGTATCGCGTTCGGCAAAAATGGAAACGAAATTCCCGGGGCCGAGGACAACCTCCCTCACACGTTTGAGAGCGAGCGAGCGCGCGCGCGCGCGCGCAAAACTTCCATGCTCAATACACGACCCCGCTGTGTGGCAACCGTCTGGCCGACGTGATTCTAGCGCTCTCGTGGGGG
This sequence comes from Eriosoma lanigerum, assembly GCA_013282895.1. Classification (NCBI taxonomy): domain Eukaryota; kingdom Metazoa; phylum Arthropoda; class Insecta; order Hemiptera; family Aphididae; genus Eriosoma; species Eriosoma lanigerum. The sequence goes on along the minus strand of CM023359.1, from coordinate 8,425,372 downwards.
GGGGGGGGGGGGGGGGACCGCCACTGGTCGAAGCAACGACAGCGATAATTCGCGAGTTGTTGACCGTCGGCGTCGCGCCGTTTTGACGCGGTGAAAATATAACATTATAAATTATTATTGAGAACGCGCGCGATGGCAGACGAGTAAAACGACCAAATGGATAGAAAAAATAAAAAAACGTTATATACCTACGATTGCGGTTTTTAGGTACCTATTTATATAAATTATTCACGGTGGCGGACCGACGGCGATGGATTGATTTTTCGGTTGTACATGCCTATAATAACAATGTTGTGCACGAGATAGAACCGTAACCTGTTGAAACGATATTATATTTATGTAGGTGTAAACCGTGTTAGGATAATTTTTTATTATTTTGTATTGTAAGACTTGTAAAAATGTTACCAGCGGTGAGAAAAAAAACATACAACTATAAAAAAAAAAAAAAAAACAGTAGTTTTTATTATTTACTTGTCATTAATTACTTCATTTAAACCAATACTGTGGTTTAGGTTAACTCTTAGTTAACTGACATTTTTCGACTTATTCGTCGAATAAAAGACTTCGAGCTGCCACTGAGTCAATATTAGATAGATCTATACAATTCATATCGTGAAATATGTTATTATATAAATATTATACTCGAGGAGAATAAAAATTAAGGATCGTGGGAGTAAGGACCAATATAGTGTAGTGAAAGACGCCAAGACCAACATATACCGATTATTACCTGTTGATATATTACATACAACTGCTCTTTACATTTATCAATATTAAATTATAGTTTATTGAAAAATTTGTAAACCTAGTTTTTTCAGTAGATACGTAAACAATACCAAACCCGCATAAATCGAAGTCTCGAAACCGAATGGAAATATTCTGACCCGTATATGTCATTAAAAACGTATTATTATGAAACTTATTATTTTTACTGTCTCGTGTCACAGCAGTAAAGAATTATATCGGTATAATTATGGTTTTTAATATAGCCCGCAGTTTATTTACACATTTCATTTTTGTAAACTGAGAAAAAACGAAAATTCGTAAAATGTGTGTTTTAAGTTTTAACCATGGCTAAATATATTTATATACATATATACATTTAGCCATGGTTTTAACAATATCTTCAGAATGTAAAATATTAATAAAACATTAACGGATTTATAAAAACAGAGAAAAAATCTAAATTTAACATTGAAATAGAACCGTAACAAAAGTAGAAATCTATGAATCCAATTTTTATAGAATTCCCTCGATTATAATTGAGTATTATAGTTCTTATAACGTTGTAAATATGTATTTTATGGTTTAAAAATACCATATTTCACCTTTTACTATAAAATCATTATCAATTATTGCATCAATTGCATTAACTGTCCATCCGATCGACATAATATAATATACTATATAGTAGTTTAATATACTTATTAATTACAAAACAAACGATAAAAAATAACATTTACATAACAAATCATTAATTATTATAATATATGTGTTGTACTAATATGTGTCGTAAATTTTAATTTGCTTAATCATAATATTATATCAAATAATAATTATTTACTGTTCCAATCGTCATAGATATGTACATGTTCGTAATCGATCGGTTTACCTAATAGGTACATGTCATAATTTATGATATTATTACAAATACATTATATTATGATAGGGGCCAAGTAATTGTATTTTTTCTACCGAAAAAAATTATTTGTTATTGTCACACGCTGATATTGTTTGTTTACGCGTCTCATAATAACCATAATAGATACTTTAATCGTTTTTTTTTTATTTAAATTGTAAACATTATTGTTATTATTATTATTTTTTATGTTAATAGTGAATTATTCTATAAACACTATATTATTAAACTAAATCTGATGATATAAATCTATATTTTACAAAATGTACAAAGAATACTGATCAATAATGTTTTCGTTTTTTCAATATAATCTGTGTCTCAATGTCCCGATACGAGATTTTTAAAGTGGCTGCAAAAATTCAAACGAATTGTATCTGTAAATTTAATAGAAATAAATTATTAATATATATATATATTAATACTACTTTAATATTATATTATTGCAACAATAATAGGTATTAAACTACTATAATAACTATAAAATAAAATTTATAAATTATAAATACAAAAATTATTGTATATTCAAACCTAAGTCACTTAGAAATGGTAAAGAAAATGACATAGGAGTCGTCATATACTATGCACAATATATTACAGTCAGTACCTTTTTTTTTCATGTTTGAACCAAAAACCGGAAGTGAACCGTTTTCGCATTACTTCCTCCCGGTCACCATCGTTTATTAAATAATAACTATTATACATACTGGCTCTCCCACCGAGATTACGCTAAGAGTACAATTAGTATGTCTCAGTAGGAGCGACCGCGACTTAAGGTACAATTCATGATGCGCGCATTGGTATTGAGACTAGAAAGTGTGCCGGCCTTCTTTATGCTGCTTCTGCTTCAGCGACGCGTTCGTCATCCTTGTTTTGCAGGATTGCATCCACCATGCTGATAAAACAAGTCCTGACTCTTTTTAGTACCTCTTTGATGTTAGCGTCCCAATCTTCTCACCCAGTCGGTCCACAGAGTATGTCAGCGAAATCTTCAGATAGTGGGGTTCTACCAATGAGGAAAGGCCACATTCCGTCACGTTTTTCTGCCCAGCTCGTTTCAAATGTTTCACAGCTGGGCTGGGTCATCTGTGTCGTCAGATCGGTTGCAGACCTTGCCTCGTTCGAGAGCAAGTAGATCAGCTGGTAGAGTTGAGGCTATACTAGTGCTGCGTCGGCCGAAACTGTTCTGTAGGCTCAGATCGTCCGCAGAGCCACAGTTCTTTGTGCCTTGGTCATAGCTCCTCGATTTTTCGCCGTTTTAGTACCATTTGTTGCCTAAATGGGAGCTGTGTAAAGCATTTTGCTATTGACGACGGTCTTCAGCAGAGCCCGTTTGACTTGGGAAAGTCCATCGATGTTGGATATCAACCTGCAGTTGGCTCGTTCTACCTTAACTGCTTTCTAGGATGCATTGACAACGTGCGTCGTGAATGACAGCCTAGAGTCAAGCTCCACGCTTAGGTATCGGATTGAGCGTTTAATGGGTACTGTGTGGCCTACTATTATTAGTGCTGGGGAGAAGAACTTGTTTTTCCGTGTCAGAACGATAGCCTTCGATTTATGTAGGACCAGTCGTAGGCCATTGTTTCGCATCCAGCCAGAGATGGAGTCCAGGATGGGGTTGATGAGTGCCCCGGTTGCCTCCTCAGTCCGCGAAATTCCAATTATGGCAACAACGTCCGCGAATGCCACGAGTTGAGTACCCATAGGCATATTCATGTCGAGTAGTTCATCATAGAACATATTCCAGAGAGCTGATCTTAGAATCGAACCTTGAGAAACATCGCATGTAACTAAACGTCTTTTCTCAACGAGGAGTTTCCTTCCTTCAAGGTATAACCTAATCATGTAATTTAGTGAAAACGATACCCTTTTACTCCGAAGAGCAGCGTCGATTTTGAGCCATGGCACGGAGTTAAACGCATTCCTGACGTCAAGCAACATGGCGACGCATCGACCGCGGTGCTGAGCCGCTCTCAGTGCTTTTCCTGGAGCCGTGTTCAACATTTTTCGACTTTTTCGATTCCTCAGTTGATCGTCCATATCGGAAACCGTGAAACTATCAAAATGGCAACGGGAACTGGGCAGTAAGCAATTATTGACGATTTAAGTTAAGATGATATACTTATTGGGAATTTAAGTTTTAGACGGCGAATTCAAAATGGCGACGGGAACTGAGCAGGTCATCGGCGATGAGAATAGGACATAATCGAATATTTTAAGATTTACTCGATTAATAAACGAAATATTATGTTTATTTATTTATTTATATATTTATGCTGCTTGATGGCAATTTCACAAAGATATATATATATATAGTTATTTAAACTATTTAAAATTATATTTGATAAAAAATAGATACAGTTTCTTTGTCAAATAATAATAAACTTGGTTTAATCATATTATTGGTACTTTGATAATAATAATATAAATTTCATGATTAATGATTATTAATATCTTAGTAGGTGAAGTTGTGAACGTAGTTTAATTTACACCATATATAAGTAAACTTATTTACTTATTTTAATAAGTTACTTAATCATGCTTTACACCACAGCTACAGATATCTTAAACCGAGCTTTAAACTAATAATGTAATAAGTAATAAATAAATAAAATAATAATGAATGATTAACTTATAATCATAAAGTGAGCCCAGTTAGCTAACACAATAAACAATTTTTAAATAATTTATTATATTATAACTGTCGTGCAAAACTAATGTGGTCCTATCCAGTGCCGCAACTTGGTATATACTGGTGGGTGTGCAAGCAAATATTATAGGGCCCGTGTAACCAAGGACCTAAATACCTAATAGATCCTTAAAAGAAATTTCAATTATTCTTTGCAGCTATAGCTATATACATTATTTTACACAAATAGGTTAGGAGCAAAGTGGCTTGAAACTCCTAAAACAGTTAATTGGTTTTTCTATCTCATACCACTTAAAATGTAAAAAACCATCAGCTGCCAAAACATATCAAAATTAAAATTATAATGGTCAATAAGAATATCATATTGGTGTTATTTATTAATTCAGCCCCCTGCCATTTGAAATTATAATTTTGATATGATTATAATTAAAATGTTGTAATATAATAATAATAATTATGATTTTAATGTACCTATTCATTAATTTATACTTAAAAAAAAAATTGATACTACTTTGTGAAACATTTTTATTAATATTTAACATGTAATATATCTAATTAATAATTAAAACAAATAATAAAATTAATAAAAATTAAATATTATTACATTTGATTACCTAATTAATACATTTAAAAAAAAAAATGTTAGTTATAGTTATATCTATTTCAAAAAGCTTTTTTTCCTTGCTTTTTGATTTGCAAAAATATCAATTATGTGATCGATATTTAATTCATTGGTACGTGCTCAGACATACGTTACTCTTACTATAAAAAATCCTTTTATTTTTAGATAATATATAAATAATTTAATTTCTTAATACACAGAATTGTTATTATTAGCATTATTAAATAATAATGTTCCTATAGTCTAAAAATGTTTCATTCTGATGAGATATAATAAGTTGTAAGTTAGTAACCATAATAATATTTAGAAAGAATGTTCCAAATAGTTCGGCCACGGACCTATTAATATGAATTAATTTGGGGCCCGGGGCCCAGGGGTTTCTTGCTCCCCTAACACCCCCGGTAGTTGCGACATTGGCCCTATCCATTTAAAACAATGTGTTTCAAAGGTAAACGGCATAGCCGTCCAACTGCTGCATGCAACAGCGTCAGACGGCGACGAACGGTAAAACCGTTGTATAGTAGTGCGCCATACGTCGCAATAAAATCGTTCAGACCTACGACGTAAAAACCGTAGTGTGGCAAGACCTTTAAACAAATTAAAGTTAAACATATTGTTAACGTCTAATATCGTGTTTAGGTACATATTATATATAATTAATAAATTATTTTTAAATAATGTACAAAATAAACTATAGTATACGTATATATGATTTTCAAATGTTCATTTTACCATGACAGACATATCGGCTTTTTATTATAAATTATAATAGTTCCAAAAGTCCTTCGATTGTAGTAAACACTATTAAATATTATCTATGCAGGTAAGGTACCAAGCAAACATTTCGATAATGATTTATCGGTTTTATTTACATTGAATCATTTGTACATTTTTTTAGTATACTAATATCGAAAGTCGAAAACACACATCAGGTCCCCCGTTTCTATATTATAATATAATAATATATTGTATCCTGCGAATCATGATGTACAGTTTAATTTAGAGTTCGCATCTGTCTATTTCGTTATCGAATCAAGGTAGTAACCAGTAGTAGTAGGCTGAGGTTATTGCATGTTACAATAATAATTACTGTAAAATGTAAAGTTAAGGGTTCCCAAAATGGTTTTTCAAACGTAAATTATATTATATACATATATACCAGATACTTATATATATATATAAGTATCGCGGTCGAATTATATAGTTATAAGTTATTAATTTACATTTTTTTTTTTAAATTGTTTTTTTATTATTTAGTCCAGCCACAAACGTACAGCATAATGCTATAAAATAAAATATCTACCACCTTTAAGCACATGCCTGTGTTGGTGGTAGAGAGTTAAAATACCATATTATGAAAAACTTTAATTCACAATTAAAAACAGATAAAAATATGAAATAAAATACAATGACATATTATGATAAACAATTTAATTATACAATTGAAAAACAGATGAAAAAAAAATATAAATAGAATAATTATCACTAACATATACAATTGTGACAGTAGAAATATAATTGTTTGTTTAAGTACTGAAAAAAGTCACAACTGAATTTTCTTTTTTATTCCTGTAGTTATACGATTCCCATTCGCATAGAGTATCTCTTTTTATATTTATAGGAATTAAGTTGTAGTTTTTTGGTCCTAGATAGTCTATGAATTTTAGACCAAACGCTTTTCTATAATACTCCATTTTGATATCAAACGCCCTATTTTTTTTTTTATCTCTTACATTTTTCATATACAGAAACGATTCAAAATTTGTAATTATATATATTATAATTATTTTCTTATATACAGACTCAAAAGGTAGTACATCAAATAACTTAAAGTTTTCTTTGGTTGAACCTATTACTTTAAGTACCTTATCACCTATTATTTTATTTTTACTTAAGTATATCCTGACAATTTTATTTTGTAAAAGTTGTAGTGGTCTAGATGCATTTTGATTAAATCCCTCCCAAACCAATAAACCATATTGGAATATTGCTAAATAAATGATGCGCATAGTTTGCATTGATAGAAACGACCGTAATTTATAAAAGCTAAATGATAATAAACGCATGCGCATCACAATAATATTTACAAGTAAATTCCATTTCATATTTTTGTCAAATGTTAAACCAAATGTAAGATAATTCTAATTTTATAAAAGTCATTTCGTTTTAATAAAAAAAATGATTAAAATATGAATACGATAAACATTTATTACAACTCCAATTAAATATATTATCTGCAACATCTTTGAACTTTTGCAGGTTTGATATTATATTAAACACTTCTTAAAAGGTTTCATGAGGTTGAAATTTTAAAATCAAATATGAACCAATCGTAAAATCGTTTTAATCGAGAAAATTAACTTAGTATATATCTGTATTATAATAATTGTTTTTTTCTCTTAAACTTAAAACTGGAATAATTAGACCTTGGTATAGTATCTGGCCCGGGCCATAATTTCGTATTTATATTATGTTTCATATACCTATATAGGTACTATATATATAATCATGTCGGCGACCCGATAAGTGTGTCCGGCCGTCATCGTATCATATCGTTATTCGTTTTAGAGCTTCTTTTATGGTTTCGTATACACACAATACGTCACATACCTAGTATTATTTTATTATGTCATACGAGGTTTAGACAATTTTGTTTTATGTAATAATATTATAATATTAAATAATATATTGTATCACGCGAGTTTTGTGAATGGATATAACCGCAGCAACCGCACATATAAAGCACTATTCAAATCTTAAAAAAAAAAAACATACCGTTTTAACATAAAATCCAAATATAGGTTATGTTATAATTTCGTTATAACTTAATTTTTTAAACTGAATTTAATATTGTAAATCTGTAAGTACCTATTATACATAATTATTTTACTCACAATCGTTTTACTTCATTGAAAATCACGACAATTCTCTACTTCGTATAATATTTACCTATTAAATATGTTTTATTACAATACGATTTTATAATATAATAATATTACATTTTATCGATCCGTATATGTTTTTGATTGAATAACTGCAGACAATCCATTGAAGGTCGATGACATTATTACCTATTTACAGCGCATAATAGGTACACAATTTACAAGGTTGTGAAAGTTGCATATTTTCGTATTATTTAAGTAAAATTCGTTGAAATTTAACTAGGTTTAGTCACTTTAACTAGGTTCGCATTATATACAAAAATCCGGGCAGTCGGTGATTCTGGAAGTTTCTTCTTCGTCCCACCGGTCCTCGTAGAGATTAGTAGCAGAAGGTAATTGTGTTATATTATTATGTTTAAGATTTGAATATACAAATTGATTGAATTCGTACAAACGATTCTGGAATCTGAACAAACCTCAGTCAGATATAAGTATTGATTATATATTAATGATTAATTTTTTGATACATTTAATAAAATATATCTATAATAGGTATATTGTATGTATACTTACATATTTTGTTTTAAATTATTATAGCTTTGTTTTAATTCTGTGACCTATCTAATAACAACTAATAAATTACAAATTTGAAATTTGTATTTAAACTTGGAAATTAGTTAAAATATCAACATATAAATACTGTAATGGGGAATCTCTTCCATACATTTTTCTCGTAATTACAGCCTGTATATAACTAACAATTTAATTAAAATTCGTATAAATATCGTTTCCTTAAATTTTCACTCATAATTCCAATTTTATAAATGTTTATTAAACACTTAGGACTGTCGGTTTACGAAATACATTCCTAACATTTAAAAGACTAGACATTTAAAACTAAAAAAACAATGTAATTAGTATTATGGTCAATTGCCTGTGTAAAAATTTAAAATACAATTTCATAAATTTTTGATTGAGATATTAAAATTAATAAATAGATTTGAAAATATAGGTACTCTAAATATTATTGTAATTTTATTTTTATTTTTAAAATAATTATGAAATTGTGGGGTTTTTATGAATTTGCGAGGAGCCTCTCGGTTGAATCCCACTTAGCTGTCTTCTAAATCCGGCCCCGATTTAATCGTATGTCAAATAGGATTTATTGTATTTTCTGTACTTGTCTATTCGTTTAATATATTAAGTTTATATATAAAATATTTTACAAAAAATGTCAGTCGGTATGATATACGAATATATGATTATCATGTTTTAAGTATTATATTATGTCAAATTTTCGGCTGTGGTTATCACATATTTTTCAATTTTTCCATTTAGTAATTGATATTTAATCTGTTAAAACAAGAAAACGGCCATTTGTGCCATACAGCCATTTAATTTTTCAGATTCCACATTATACGGGCTGAAGAAAATATTTCGTTAATTTTCAACGTTATTATCGTTATTTTTATGACAAGAAATTCTGATCATCTTGTATACCTATTTATTATTATCGAATCCGTCTCGTATACTCGTAAAACCAAAAGAATTTATACTAGTAAGGAATTTTTAAAGCCAACTATGTATTATATTGTCATTATTTATTAATTATTTACACACAATCATTAATAACATGTATATCAACAATAACACGCTTTTAGACATCGCTAAATTGTTTAATTAACATATAAATACCTACAGTATAGAGGGGATCTCTTCCCTATATTCTTTCCATAATTACATCCTGTATAATTAACAATATAATATATTTAAAACCGTATAAATATCGTATTCTTTCATTTTAACTCAGACTCATACATAATTTCAATTTTTAATGGTAATTAAATAATTGGAACTGCCGATTTAAGAAATACATTCCTAACATTTCCTAACCAATCATACAATACATTCCTCGCTTCGGTCAGAAACTAAAAAACGAAAAAAAACCATTATTATGGATAAGTTGAAATAGTTATCAGCCATAAGCTGCGAAGAAAAAAAATTTATTATTGATATTGTTTTACTATAAGAAGACGATTTATAAATATTTGAACAACATTGTTTTTTTTAAAACGTTAATCAAAGGGCTACAGTAAATAATATTTAAATAAATACCTATAATCGTTTTGATTTATTTAAGCTTTTATACGAAGTTAACTTTACTATTTATTCCTAATGCTTAGTGACGATACATTATATAATCAAATTTAAATTTGTTTAATGTTTTCGAAACCATTGTTCAACATTTGAAAAATCAAACGGAATGTTTTATGATAATTTTGTTTCGCAGTTTGCTATATGACATACATTTGACAGATTATTTTGAACCAATTACATTGTCAAATCTAAGCGATTATAAGTCGTTGGTTTTATGGTTATACCTATACATATACATATACATATGTTTTAAATTTGTGATCTTGTTCGCGGTTGAAGTTTTGATTAAACAGTTTTGTATAATGTCGTTTGAGATGTTAATAATATAGGACACAGATGGGTCAAAATAAAAAATATTAATTGTGTTTGAAAAATGTTAAACAAATACATGAAATTCACTGTGAAAATATAAAATTATTTTAACGATAGATATAGAATATAATATTTGATGTCACGTTTTGTTGTGGGTTATTACGTCGTATAATATTTTAATAAAATATTAAAACTACATACTACACAGGTACTTCGAATTTTGATTCAACAGAATACTACACTATTATGCACAATTGCACACATTATGAATAGTATTGGCGGATTTAAATGTACTTATAAAACGAAAATATGTGTTGATCAGTGTTTGTGTAATGATATTTAGATAGGGTTAATTTAGTTGGGAGTTAAAGACGAAAAGGTAGAAGAATTAGAATAAGATGAAATATGTGTTAGAAAAAACATTAAAATACGTAGTATGATATTATTATTAATTATGACTATCATTCAAAATTTCGCTTATAACTTTAAATGTTGATGGAGGTATATTGTTATTTGTTATTATAACGATAACACTGATAAACATTTTGAAATTTATAAAATATGATAAATTCAAACAATATTTTTAGCATAAAACATTTAAAAGTTTTGCAAATAGGAAAGCTATTTTTTCAGCCATCGATTTCGCAACCAAAATAACCGAAGATTTCTCAGTATTTTTTCCGCCATTTTTTATTTCGTTGAATTGTTCATCTCTCTTACCAATCTTCAATCGATAAAAGTACGAAACTTTCGGGGTATTTTCATTTCCCCCAAAAACAAAATTGTTTACCGAAAGTAGAGAAAACAACTTGGTGGTAAAATCAATAGTAATTTAAAATGTGTAAAATATTACATGCGCAATGGGTCCTACCGGCGGAGGAGGTTCCCAACAATTTAGTACTTACCAACCTATCTACCTATGTATAAAGTATTATGTTTAACTACTATCGGTAACTCAATAAATGATAAATATACGATCGCGTCGTGATAAAAGCACCTCATTTGCACGATAAACTGATATAGCATCATACTTATATTGTGTTAACGTTATTAAAATAATTAAATTTCCAGCCCGTTTCGTGCAAGTTTATTATAGGTACCTAATATAACATACAATAATTACTATTTGAAAATTTCATGAAATATAAAGTTAAGAAATATATAGTTATGAAATATTTCAATATTTTCAACTTGTATTAATTATATCTTTTTGTTATAAATTAATTATATAATAAAAAAGTAGGAAGATCGATTGTGGACGTTCCTCCTACGTCCCTTCGGTCCTCGGAGAAATTAGTGGTTTATTATACTTAAGATTTGAATGCAATGATATTGCATTGGAAAATACGATTCTGAGCTAAACTCAATATATTACAATACGCTATACTGATAATCAATTCCAAAATTTTACCACGTGTGTAAATTAGGAATGTAAATATTTAAAATAAATTTCAAGTTCCTACGATCTAAACTTAATTAGTTATCAAGAAATAAAATAACGAAACTTTAATTTTGCCGATTTTCAAGAATTTTTACTTTTAAAGCTTATGAAAAAAAAATTTCAGTCACGATTATCAAAATATGTTGCAAAAAGATTAAGTATTATATCTCTAGACTTCGATAAAATTTTCAAACCAATAAACCGAAAATTGCAGGAAATATTAAACATTTTTGGAAAAAAATCCGAAACTCTATACTTAGTCAGAAAATCAACCATTCGTTTTTAAATTTTCCCTTGTAATGAAGTTCACCTAAGTAAATACTTAAAAAAATTTTTCAAGACACTATAATTAAATCTCAATTAGTTATCACGAAATTAAAAATTTTAAAATTTCAGAAACGTTATTTTGCCGATTTTTCGCCATTTCTTAGTAGTTTTTCTTCCTTTAAGAAAAAGCTTTTGAGAAGTTCGAAAAATGAGGTAAATAAAGTTTCAACTAGATGCAATTAAGTATGGAAAACATGCCCTATTTATAGTAATTGGAACATTATTTCTACCCAAAAAATTTTCTTCGTACATAAAAAAAACATTTTTGTAAAACCAATACATTCCTTGCTTATATGTTATTTAGATTATGGCTTTCTTACACATACATTTATTACTATGTTTGTGATTCTAATAAAACAATATAATAATTGTTTAAAAAAACAAAATAACTTAACATGGATTAGTTACCTTCAAAATTGGCAGTACATTTATTTATTAGATATAATGTTACCTAAATGCCTAATGTATAAAAAATATTTATTTCTCGATTTGGTGAAATAATTTTATTGGCTACTTCATTAACTTTAATCACTATATGACTAAAATTAACATACGTGAAAAAAGCCATATACGTGTTCATTGATTATAAATAAAAAGCGTCATTTACTTATGCATACTGATATATTATAAAACACAAAATTAGAATTGTATGGGTGTTAGGTACCTGAAATAACATAAGCCAGTTTGCTGTAACAATAATAATATTTGTATATTGAAATAAAAAATAAATATAAGAAAAACGATATGGGTCGTTATTGAATATTAATAACAAAAAATCACTCTGTGTATACCTACGCGTACCTACACGTTGTTAAAAGATAAATATATTATATAGGCAGATATATTAAAAAAACACGTTTTACCATATATAAATCGCATTGAACCGCATGAACCAGTATGGCAGTATAATATTATGCAGATAAATATAGTTGTGTGGTTATATAATACACGCTGACGTGTTCAACTGCAGTTTGGACTATAATATTGTATTTCTTTGAAATAAGAGTGTACAATCGCATAATAAAAATATGTAATAATATGTATAGTTTTAATAAAATAATCGTTTTCTATTTTACGAAAAACAAAGTAAAAAAACATAAATAATGGTAAAAATAAATTTCATAATTTTGTAATAGTGTGCACATCTTGCATAATAGTACATCATAATATGTAAGTACAACATAAAATAGGTATTATTGTATTATTGTTTGTTTATAATCATCATATTTATTTGAAAAACATACTTAATAATGAAAAATAAATAATTACTTGAGTTGAACAACGATATAAATATAATTATAATACTATTATGTTATCAAATAACTAATAATAGGTATTTTTTACAACTAAATGGTGTGTGCGGAATATAATATACCTAGGTAGGTACCTACATTAAAAAAAACAAATCGATAGGTATACAATTAATAAGACGGTGATAACTGATAATTACTTTAACAAATAAAATTCTATTATTTTAAGACATCACAGACTAATGTATTGGTATATAATAATTAGTTTATTTTATTTAATTAATAATACGTGTAGTACTATAATATTATATTGTTTAATAATACGACTTATGTTATACTTTATCGTTCCACATGGAAACAAGTGGTAACCACCTAAAACATCCGAAATAGATTTAATCATTTAAATATATTTGTTTAACAAATTATTACAATTTATTTGAGAAAATCAACAATATAATGTTGTTAAATTGATTGGTGAATATTATGACGTATTACTGCGTTAAATATATATATGCAGAAAGGTTTAACAATTTAATTTTTTTTTTTACCATAGGATATATTTTAGTTCTTGGATGTTTTTACGTGAATATTTTATGTTTCAAAATTTTATTTTCATATAAAACATTATATTCGTACTTTTTACTTTTTATATTCTTACAATCTTATCTCGATTCGTCATAAATATGTATATGTACGATAAAATATAAACAAAAGTTTGAAACGATTCGGCCGTGCATGTCTCTTATAATTTGTAATATAATATTATTATTACGGTAACTCAACTTAATATTTCTAATATACATAGGTGATGTTATAAATTTACAATACACCCAAGTTTAAAATTAACCAACAACTCAAAATTATCTTTTATTGAAATTTAAAAAGTGTTCTTTGAGAGAATTCGTTTTGAAAAATTTATTAAGAAATTTGAAAACAGTTAAAAATTCATCATATTTCATTATAATAATTTAAATCTTGTATATAATTAAAGATATTAAATTTAAAAAAAAAATTTGAGTTGTTGCAGTTTTGAACTGAGAGTTATATTATAGCACAAAAAATTAATACGTTTTTTCTACCACATCTAAATTTGTTTTAAAAATAATGTACTTAAAGATATAAAATCTATATCTATAATATAATTTGTATAATATTTATACAAATATTATTTTTTATACTAATAATAAAATTATTACAAAGTGTAGTTAACAGTGCACCGCGGTATAAATACGTATAATGTACGTTATTTAAAATACTAAAATACAACAATAATTGTTTTTTATGTGACTGACTATAATAATTCCAACGAAATATATTATGTGCTAAATTTATATATATATTATAATAATATAGTCGGACGTTTTCAGGAATTTTTACTTTTTAGTACATTTTCAATTATAGTTTATCATTTTTATTTTACAATGTCCTTTTAAAAGAGCATAATTTTGGACACTCGTATAAGTTGTGAAAAATACGAATTTTTAGTAAATCGAGTAAAGAAACAAAATTATGAACACCTTTAGAAAAAATCGTAAAAGTCGAAATTCACTATGTTAAACAACAATTCAATTGATAATGAAACGTAGATTATATTATTTATATCGTTCATCGGATAAATATTTGTAATTGATCGCATTTATGTATTATACGTTACACTTATACGGAATGATCAGAATTCTGTGTTACAAAATCAATGGTGATATAATATTAAAGACGTACCTATATAATTCTCACTACCTTTGTAACATGAAATTTCGATTACTATTATGTATTCAGTTTATTGCGAATGACAATGCGAATTAAATATTATTATAAAATATAGTATAGGAGCCAAATAGTTATATTTCGAGACTTTGGTAATTAGAGGTTTAGAAGGTTTAGAGGTTGTACGAATTATCTTGGTTTATCAACAAAAATGATAATATATAGGAATTACATCTGAGCTAGGGACGATTTAAATGATCGTAGATCGAAAATCATCGAAAAGATTATTACTTTTTTTTTCTTTATTTAATTTCGCAAACTTGTATAATTATCATAATATAGGTATAGGCGACATCGCGTATTCGGTATATTTTCAAATATACGCCACGATAACATACAGTTATACAATATTATAATATTAAAAACTACTTAAAAGCTAATAATAAAAAAAAAAAAAAAAAGTATAAGTATAATCTGGCGCGCGAGTCCGATTTATATATAAATATATTATTAAAACATTATTAGCGCAATATCATATGTGGCGACTTATGATAATACATTTGTTGTTTGTTAAACAGTGTTATCAACGGACAATAGCCGTTAAAGCAAGCAGAGCAGCGATCGCGACGGACACGGCCCCGTTAGGCCTGCAGGGCCCGGCTCCGTTCTGAGCCAGGCCTTGTTGGTTTGGCTCATCGATCATGTTGCTCATGTAGCTGGTGCTGTCCGGTTTCTTGGTGGGTGATTGCGCCGTGACGCCCGCACCACCCAGACCGCCCGCCGCGGCGGACTGCACCACCTGCCACGTCGGCGTGCTGAACGACGCGCCCTGCTCGGTATGGCCCCGACTGGTCCTCTCACCGCCGCCGCCACTCATCGTCGACGGTCCGCCGGACGACCAGCCACTTTGCTCCGGTCTCCAATCGTCCTGCCGTTTCGTCGCTAAAATAAAGAGAGAACGATTAGATTAGATGTATTGGATACGACTATCTCATATCGCAAATACTATTCGAATTATGTTCCTTATATAAGTCAAAAACTTCGACAAGTAACGAAGTAACGAGTAGTCGAAGTCACATTTTTGCAATGAAAACGCGTAACAAACGAACAGGGAAACTTAAATCTTCAAAAAGCCAAACAAGAAACAACACATTTCGATCCAGCCCCTGCTCATTTATCTCAATTTTAAATGTTTACTCATTATACCTAAGTATTTTCTGATAATCAGATATTTATACTATAATTAATAGAAATAAATAATAATAAATGATAATTATTGTGTGATGAGAAATATGTTTTTACTATATAACGAATGTATAATATAATCCATCAAGAAATCTCTGTAATTTCATCAACTATTTTATAGTGCATCAAAAACGTAACATTTTTCATTCACCCTGTATATATTTTAGTGTTAGTTAAAATTTACGTACTCATTAGAACATTTTCTTCTATGCGCTTTAATATAATATAATTATTATGGTGATTTTTTTTTGTTGATTGTTTAAAAGGTTATCCGAGCGTAAATATATATTTATATAATATAAATAATAACACACGTTTTAATTCCACAGTAAATATAATTTAATATAATATATCATATGGTTATAGTCTTATAGATTATTATTAAACGGACATATACATATATACATATACAAATGTATAATAGTATTGTATGTTTTGGATGTAACTTAGACGTAAATCATAAAAAACCAGGTTGTAGATATTTACAAATCTAAATTCAATCTAATATTTGTTATACATATGGTAAAAAGATTGTTTGATGATAATTAATAATATTCAATGGAATACGTGAGAACTGACAAAAGTGAAATAAGGTTATCGGTTAGTATTATAATAATATACTGCACTTTGATAAGTGATTGTGTATATTCGTCGTATTATAAATGTTTATTGTATAGGTACTTGGCGTTCAATACGAATAGATATTATGTTAATGATTAATGAAACTTAAAAAAATGTTCACATTGGAAAAAAAATCGTCTTATCCAAAACGTACACCTATTATTACAACTATATATTTCATAATTAATTAATACACGATAAAGATGATTAAAAAATAAAAATAATTTAGAGTTTTAAACAATGTATTTAAGCTGAAAACAAAATATTATAATTATATTAAAACGAATGACAAAGAGATACCGCGAAAATATTGACTGTATCTGTCATTATAAATTTATAACCGCAATATATATTACAAATAATAATTAGGTTCAATATAGTGTTTTGACGCAATCGAGTAACTATACGTATTGTATAAAAACACAACAGGTACAGACATTCGAATTTAAAATTTGACTATTTGGAATTGGAGAAATGTTAAAAGTTAACAACAACAGAAAACGAATCGCATAGTCCAGTGACGTAGCAAGTAAAACATAATTCTGAGTAGATAAGTAGAAAAAAATGACTACTGGACGTAGATTATAATGATAAAGATTGGAGAATAAAAATAATTACGATTTTACATAATATAAAATATACGTTTAAATTAAACAATAAACCTATTAATAAGCATGATTATTAAGCATTATTTTTGGTTATTGTATACATAAACAGAATCGCGTTTTATGTTAATAAATATTGTGTAATAATATAGTTAGTGACGGCGTGATCAGTGTTATAATTACGCAGTTGCATCATTTAAAATAGGGGTGGGTCGTAGGTAGTCCGGTTAAGACATTATGTGTTAGGAATTATGATTATTGTTATTAGTTATTATTTAGTTATTTAGTAATATATTGTATAAAACTATTAAGTATAGAGTATGAGAACAAAATTGTCAATAAATTGGGTTGTACAAACGTGTTGCGTTGTCAAAATAAAAAGTTACACGACGTCACGACATAAAGATTCATCACAAAATATTTATTGTTTTATGTTTAATAATTCAAAACTCCATTTTCTATTATAATAATATATTATTATTATTATGTTTAAAGTACTCGCAAACAAATTGTTATTTGTATAAATATTAGTAAACTAATGCATTCTTACATGGCCACGAGCTAGTACTCATCATTGGAGTTCCTTTCCCTTTATCGTCTTGCCATCGGTTGGTAGTCATCACGTTGTAATATTCATATCCAGGACATTCGTCTTGATTGGGCCTGTAAATACGATACGAATACTATTTAATTATTTTTAATAGGTGATATAATATGCGGTGTTTATTCACTATAATTATATTTAAACCGTAGTTATTGTGTGGCAAGAAAACAATATTTTTTTATAAGTACTGATGTACAAGAGAATCGAAAATACTGGATTATTTATTTATATAATTACTATAAACTATGATATCGGTACAAATGCGTTGATCCAGAAATTAAATTTAAAAAGTTGTTAACTTACACGTAGTCTATGCACTGGCTACGAAAAAATCCAAACGCTTTGTCCAATAATTGTTTCGTGAACGTATCATCGTCTTGGTTGCAAGTCCTTCGGGTTTGATCAAGCACGCATTCTCGAAATCTATGATGAGTGCTGAAAGGAATTATATAGACATAGTTTTTTATTATTTGATATTTTCATGTGAAGTAATTCAGGAAAAGTTATGATCTAATCCAAATATTTGTACAAGATTATAATGCTACATTGAACGACGACTTGTTTTTTGAGTGACATTTAATTATCAAGCTTCAACTACATTCTAGTCGATCCGAAGCGTAACTAATTATTTTAAGTCATGTCAAAGAAGATAAAAATTAAAACAAATGTTGTATTATTTAAAATCAACATAATATAATTTTGATGTATAATAAATAATCATGTTATAATATAATATTACACAATATTAAAAAGAACAAAACAAGATTGTTACAAGTATGTATATTATAATATTATTCAAGTAGTGAATAATAAAATAATTGTTTAATGATTAAATGTAGTGCAAATTTTTTAGGATTTTTTAAGGTATTTTCTACGTATTATCGATAATAAGTATACTTTTATATTTATATAAATCACACTATATGGTATAAAACAAGTTATTTATTTTTATTTATTACAGATATATAATGAACTGAAAAGACTAAAAAGGTTAATTATTATATGTTTATATAAGTATATAAAATCAATAAAACAGTTTTTTTTCTACCAGAAAACGACTTTATATTATAATATAATGTTGTTATAATAATACATTTCAATATTAAATATAAAACGTTTTTAAGGAGAAAAATATTGGCAGTAAAAAAACATAAACTTGTGCATGAAGCATGTTGTGCTTATGAAAATAACTTTCATAAGCACAACAAACAACCTAAACATTTTGTGAAAATTTTTTTGTCGTATGTACGCACTTTCACGCCTATGTTTTGTTATTTTATGTTTTCTTTTCTGAGAATATTTTTTTTTTTTAGTGGTCACATATCGCTCTTTGTATTTCTTTAATCATTATACTAATACAAATTTTGTTTTTTTATACCTCGATTTCAAAATAATATCGTAAAATTTAACTAGAATCAATTGTTATGTATTGAATAATTTCTATACAAAAACATAATAAAATGTTGGTACTTAATTTAAGTTTTAATTGTATTATATTTATCAATTTTAGGTACCTAATTTTTTTTTTTTTTTATTTAACTTTAAACTTTATTGAATTACAAAAAATTGTATTCAACTACTTATATTAATAGTTATATGCATGATAATAATTTTATATTATGTCTAGACTATTACTTTACTCTTGACTTCTTAACTAGCACTGCGATAAAACGTTTGCGGCGTTTGCGCAATAGAAACCATAATAATATTATTCTATCAAATTTATCGTTTATTTGTATACACGGTGATAAGAATTTCGTGTTATAAAAATGGTAAGAACTACATACGTTTACAATAATTTTTTGTTTGTTTTTATTTGTGTTGTTATTTTGATTGCCCTGTATATACAATGCATATTATACATATCATAATAATTCTACATATCATCATGATGATCGATCGAGGTAAATTAAATAGCTGCAGCAAAGTTAAAAACAAGATTATATATATGAAAACGATCTATAGAGTACATATAGAAAGTTGCACAGCTAACAAAAATACTTTTTTTAATAATCTATAATTAACCTAACGGCATATTAATAATTAATATATTATTTGTTATGGCAATATTATTTTCAAGTAAGTATGCCTACTGATAAAAAACAAACAAATAAATAATAAGCTCATATTATAATAACGTTCTTTAGAATATTTTCAATTCGTTTTCTTATAGTCACGTGTGTGAAACGCGTTTTTTTTAATTTATTGAAATATAGCTATAAGCATGTATTTTTACGCATATAAATAAATACTAAAGACTTACCAACAAATACTGGGCCCACTAGTTTCGTTTGAAATGAAACCTGCTAAAGATCGATAATGTCTTCCGCACCGCGAATCGTCGAACAGCGTAGTTCGTAAACACGACGCGTGTTTTAAATATTCTGAAAAATCAACGATATAATTAAACTGGGCATATTACGCGTTATTAAGGGGCCTGTACGTAACCTGTTATTAAGGAATAAATATCAGGTTATTTCTAAACACGTTGCGCGACGGCTATGATAAAATATGATAATTATACGAACAAATTTACAAGAAAAACACTCACGCCTAGTGGAGAGGTCTGATATCTATAAATGATTTTCTGTTACAAAAATAAAAATCTTCTACAAATTATAAATTACTATACCTTTAGTAGAACTCATCATTGAGAATTACAGAATAATATACTATCGGACATTTTTAATCGATATTATTATTATCATAACGTATTATATTATAATATTTAGCACCTGTTTGGTATTGAGGCGATGTACACATTTGATGGACTAACTCAATAGAATTCTCGACGGCTTTATTAAACACTTTTCGTTTGCTCTCTTCAAAACAGTTTTCGGTAAATTTCTTTGTACAATCGACGAACAGAGTCCAAGTCCTTTTTTTTTTTTTGGAGAGGTTCAACGATTATTGATTTGTCTATAATATAATATGCAAAGCACATTATAGAGAACTGTCAGGTTAATATTACCTGCATATGTTGTCGATGTCCTTTAGATTTCCTGGATAAATGAAATGAGGATCTTTCACCAATGGGTCAGCCAAAGCAATACAACGATTATACTCTTCTTTGCCACAATTCTGAGTGCGCATCATATTCGCAGCTTGGCCTATAAATGATGTAGTTACCGACTTATAAGAGTTATATTATTGTTATTATATAGATAACAGTATAAAAACATTTTAAAAAATTCAAATAAAATATATTCTTTAATATTTAAATCACTATTCTAGTTTTTTTCGAAATTATAAATATTATTCAATATAATAATAATAATAATAATAATAATAATAATAATAATAATAATAATAATAATATAACATAAACGTATAAGGTATAGACATAAACTATCTATCGAATAGTATATAATTTTTATAGCAAGAAAAATTGACAATATGAATATGTATTTTACACTTGCATACGATTAAAATATATAGCGCAATGCAAATATATCCTTCAAAATAATATTGCTTTAATTATATTATTTTTTTTTATATTATAATTAAAGTAAAATTTTAGATTTTACTTATTAATTGTAAACTTATAACTCAACTATTATTATTTATCGCGCGCGGACGAGTGAAAAAACAAATAAAAATTATTTTTAATACCTACCTCAATTAACTAAAATGGCATTTAAGTGTGTGCAAGTTATTGATTTTATGACGTTTTATTTTATTCTTTTCGTAAATTGGTTTTGTGTGTGGTAATATTTTTGGGTTGAAGGAGTTTCAATAAAAGTTTCATATAGCCTTTACATCGATTGGAAATTTGACACAGATGACTAACCTACCTAACTTAACCTAAACTAAAGGGCTAGAAATGGCACGACTCGTAGTGTATGTAAATTTTGTTTTTTTGTTTTTTAAAATAATAACCGAAGACAATTTTAATATTCTATAAACGAATTTTTTGGCAAAATTATTCTATAAGGTAATTTATTTAACGGTAAATTTTGAAAAACATATTATTCTAATCGTTTTTAATTCGATTCGTGGCTAAATTTGTTTATTGATTTTCCTTCCTTTGCGATGAAATTGGATAATTTTTAAACTATTATACAATAACTTATATTTTATCAATGTGTAGTTAAAACTAATTTTCAAACAAATTATCGTTCAAACACAGATATTCGATGTTCAATAGGGCGAAATATATTGTTTTATATTTAAATGTACAACGCCATACAATGCCATATACACAATTGGTGTAAGTACGTGCCGGTTGTGCTCAATTCGTAATAGGTACTTACATATTATTTGATATCGACATGTGTTTTCCGGTTACCCTTACATTTAGAGTTTGATGAACCCTTTTCTCAATAACTTGTTCCGCTCATCGTCATACGGGACAATTGTTCGAAAAATATGAAACATCTTTTCAATTCATTATCCCAAATAAATAAACTTAAATGACAGTTACAAATGATACACGATTTATTACTGGCAAAAAATAAAACTATGAGAGCTTGTTTGTTCCGACACGCGATCGAAATACTCTATATAAATATAATTCAATTACCAAACGATATTTAAAATAAAGTTGTAAAATCAACACACTTATAATAGTTACCTATATTTATTGATAAACTTTATTAATCTGACTAGAATTTAATTGGAATTTCCGATAAACGATTTTCCAAAAAATATTTACACATTCGTGTAACGTTATAATATTGTGAATTAAAAATTTTGTTCCAAATACTTGAAAGTATTTGCTTTATAATATTTTTTAACTTTTAACTAGACATATTACATGCATCTTTATAATATGGCTTACATAAATAATGAAGTACAATATAATATACAACTCTATTAGGCAAGCTTATTGACAATTTATGTATATTCAAATAATATAAACAAGCCTAATATTATTTTAAAAAGTTAGATAAAAAACTTTTTTTAGCAATGCAATGGTAATTAATTTATATATTATGTATACGTTATTAAATATTAATGGTTATCACGATAAGGTAATATTCATAATCTCTTTTGTTTTTATTGAGTTTTTAAATAGCTTGAACCACGCCATTGTTTTAAAAAGACTTTTATAACGAATAAGACGATATTCTATACTTTGTTTAAGTTGATTTTAAATACTGTAAGCAAATAACGACATTTCGTTGAGCTATTTAACATAATTCATTTTTTAGTAATATAAATTATCATCATTATTAACAGTTGTGGTCTTGTAGGTAAGTGATATTTTAAAATTAATTTTTATATTAGGTCTGTAGGAAATTGTTTTAAGCATTTTTTTGATTATTTATTCAAAATGTTGTTTGCTATAGTATAATATTTTTCTTGATTTTATATTTTATTACATTCATAATATCTATGCAATTTAAATTTTAGTTAAAACTCATTATATAATAAAATATACTAAATCGTTTCCAGTTCAACTGCCTACTCGCTGCATAATAATAATAATTGAAATACAAGTTTACAAGTTGTTTATATTTATCTGCAAATGATTATATAACATACATAATGCAAGTCAATGACCAGGAAAAAATCTTAAGGTTTAATCCGAATTGTGTTCACATATATTACCGCTTATGTGCTGTGAAACACTTATTTATGTAAGTGCAAACTATATATTATATAGATAAAGTGGTTACGAATCGAAAAGAAACACAAACAAAAACAAACGTCCGTTACACAAAAAATTATTTCAATATTTCAATATTTTAACTTAGAACTGTAAAAAAATAATAAAAAAAAAATGACTGATCCAATATAAATATTATTACTGTACTTGGTTAGGAACATAGGTCACAGTTAGCAAATTTGTATTATTTGTATAATTGGTAAAAATAGGTTCAGGACTACGAGTGACTTGGATTATTAATTTATGCAAAATCAATATAAAACTATGGTTTTATTATTTCGCTCATCTGTTTGCATAGTTCATGGATATATTATAATATTAAATAGTTATACAGCTATACATAAACTGGCTAAACTATAGCATACATCAATTTATAGATATATTATGTTAGCACCTATTATATTGGTTGGTTGGTTTATTTGATAAGCGTGGGAAAGAAAATGACCTAATTACATTTTTCTTAAAAAACTTTTATAATGTTTTTTCTTCGTTAATAAGGCTACGAGATAAGTATTTAATTATTTTTACAATAATAATTTAAAATTTATATCGATTCATTTTTTTTTTTATTAAAATTAAATTCGTTATGATATATATTATATATAGGTTATATAATTACTAATTTTTAATTTTTTTTTGTTGAATATTATAATTAACTAAAATCATTTGAAATATCATCTACTATTTTTATTTATTAATAAATAAATTGGCATTCGATCCACCAAGAAAGTAATTTGGTCGAAAGTCGAAAACATAATATATGTTATTCCACTTATATATTGTGTTAAAAGAGTTAGGTTATAAGGGTGCCACACTAACGTTGTCCATGTATACTCGCACGCAATGGTCAATTTGACCTATTTAATGGAGCTTTTGACTCAACAGCGTTTTATTACTTGGAAAATGTATAAATATAATATAAAGTTGCTATATATATAGATACGCAGACATTTCGCCAACGGTCATACTTGTTATTAAGGACAGCGAGGCCATCAAGATTGTAGTGTATGATCGCTTCATGATGCAGTTAAGTATTGATGGAAACTGACCTAAAAAAAAATAATAATAATAAAAATAGAAAATAATTAGATTAAAAAATTAGCATTTATTATGTTAGTGAAATCAATTATTAAACGACAAAAAAAAATGTAACCTTGATTAAAATATGTACAATTTATACTCATAAACGATAAGATCTTATATAATGATCTAAACCATTAAAAAATGTATTCCATAAATAAGAAAACTTATTTAATATTTTATACAATTATCTACCAACATTTTAAGTAATTTTCGATATTCAATCGATCTTATATCCAATTTCAAGTACGTATATTATTATATGCAATAATCCAAAACCATCGATACAATAAAAATATCTATATCTATAATTAATATTTATTAACCACCTTGTTATACTTATGTCTTATGTTAATGATGGAAAATTAAAATTTGTATAAAGTTGTCGGTTAGATAGTAGACATGCTCATAGCTTATGACATTTTTAGCTGATAATAAGAGACGACTAACCGTATGGGTTAGAGGGAAATAAGACTTCTCATAATCATAAACCATTACTGGATGCAAACTTTATTATTAGATATGAAAATTACGATATTGAAAAAAACATCGAATATCGATGATCAGAGGACTAAGAACTGACACTAATTATGTGTAAGTTAAAATGCTTAGCGATCACGACTTATGACCAACTTTATACAGTGAGCATATTATATTTGGTCAAAAATAAAATCAATACTTTTAACCCTGGTTCTGTGTTATTAAAACAGAATATTCGGAATGTACGTTCGAAGCGATAAAGTTAATGAGTATTGTGCAAATCGCTTGGGCTCCGGATGTAATAATATCGTGTAAGTATACTGTACCTATAAAAGTAAATGACCTCGAAAAAAGTTTCAATGACGATATACCGTAATCATTATATTTCCCGATGTAAAAATGACCTAAACAAATTGTAATTGTGAATTAAAACATATTTATAAAAATATATGATGTATTATTATAATGTATTGCAATAGACGTGGTATTAATACTATATATAGTCACAATTCGATTATTATTTTTAAAATTATCGATGTTTTGCTATAATATAAATACATTTTTAACGTTTGCCGCTTACCGTTTTTTTTTTACCTATCCCTAAACACGACTATTTGCTCTTACGTTCCTATTTAAATATCCCTTCACTAGAATCTCATCGTGTCGTTCTCGACCTTAAATTTTTTAATTTCCTCTTTGATTGTCCCCAAGATGCTCCAATCTTCTCTCACGTATTCCTTTTAGAATTCCTTTTTACAATACTCGGTGTCCTATTCAGTTCTCATTTCCTATCTATTCCGCAAATTATTGTTACTTCCACTTTTTCAATAGAATAAATAAAGTCGCTAACGAGTTCTTATGAATCACCTACACTTATTGTTTTGTATTTGTTTGTATAGTTTTTATTTTACCGTTTGCTTTTTATTGTATATATATTTTTAAAAATTGTCTTCCCCTCTGTAATTGCCGTTTAGCGTATAGAAATAAAATAAATAAATATAATATTATATATAATATGTAACACCAAAATTTATTAATCAATAAATAAATAACTTATCACCTAAATTAATTTATTGTACATTAAATAGCTTTCGTTTTTCACAAATAATAAATATTAAATATATATAGGTATATACAGATAGGATAATGAGGATTTTCTCCTGGTAATATATTTAAGGTAAACAAAATATTATTATATATTAAATTATAAATAAAAAACATTTCAGTAAAAACATATTTTTTTTATTATCTTACCTACCTAATATAAATGATTTTAAGAATAACTAAAATTTTGATAGGTCTAAAGTTTAATTGATCGATTTTTTTTTTATTCGAAATATAACTTATATAGTTCTCAGATAATTATAAAAAAAAACAAAAAATAAAAAATATGTATAATATTGATATATATACATAATATTGAATATCATTAATAATATTGTTTTTATTCCAAAATTTAATAAATTAAATAATACAAAAAATTTCTTACTGAAGAAAAATTACTTTTCCAATAAATCGAAAAAATTTCTAAAAAACGACATCTTGATTAAATTAGGAGGTTTAAACTTTAAATTTTTTATAAAATTATAGTCGTTTAAACTCTTCAAATTTCAGATAACTTAAAAAGTATATTTATTTTGAAATTTTTTTACTCGATGTTTAAAACTCTAAAGTAATAAAGGTACTATTAAAGCCCATAGCCTATATAATAGTTTAAAAAAAACCGTATTAAAAATTTTAATTCTTTGTAAAGATATTGAAATTAGAAAATAGATTTGGGATATGAACCTGTACCTAGAGTTTAACACACATTTAATTATTTTACGTATCTTTTAAAATAGTCGACGTCTATCGTTTTCTAGACAATAAAAAATATGATTAAGTTATTTAAATTTTTATGGAATTATGGGTAATTCATAATATTATTTAATCGCGGTTATGTAAGATTGTTATTTCAAAATATAAGAGTACAGTACAACGTTTAAGTTGGATTGATAATAATTATCTTGGGTAATATTAAAATATTAGACGAAACGAATAATAAAAAAAGGTCTAATGATTGTAGGTACACCTATTTATAAATACCGGTCGAAGGTTGTAAAATAATAATATACTCGTATATACATGCGTATATCATAATACAAGAGGCCTCTGATAGTAAAATGGGAGCTATATTTGCATATAAAAAAATAAATAAATAAATACAAAAAAACAGCATTTGGTTCAACGATCAGTAAATATTATATATAGTTGTGACCAAATCGAGAAATGTTTTTCTATGTTATTTTGCACCGAACGGATGTATGGTTCACTGATTGCGCAGACGCCTTATTTACATGATTTTGTTTTGGATAACGCGGTCGAAAAATATACCACGCATAATTTCTATTGTGGTGGGAGTGGGGGGGGGGGGCGAGGGGGGGCGGGATAGGTCATACTCGTGAAGTATACACACACACACACACACACACACACATATATATATATATATATAAAACTGCTGCAAAGGTAAAGTTATTAGTTACTACAGATTACAAGGTTGTAATTTAAAAATAATTTTATCTCGACGAAAAACAAACCAAACTTAAGATATTAATTTTTCATCGGATATTTCATGAAGAAACTACGATTTTCAAATAACAATTTTACACTTTTTTTACATTTAGAACCAGTAATTTATCTACAGGATTATTTTGAAAATTTAATTTTCAACTCGTTATAATTCATCCCTACTTCCTAGAAATATATTTATGAAATAATATATAATGTGGTCAGCGATTGTTATTTTTCAATATCATAATAGAAAACCAACAAGTTATCAGAAAAATGACGAGTTAAATCACTACTTTTATGTTAAAATCGGTTAAGTTGTAACGTTGATATTTTAAGAATAATTAATAAGTAGTATCTTAGTTATTCGAATTCGTAAAAACATTGTTTTTTCCAACAATACTATAACACGTGTAACGATTCTAATCTAATATAACTTAAAATGAGTAATCATTTTTAAACTGGATCATTGAGAATCAATAATATTCTAATATATAAAATTAAACCAATCAAATTGTGGACTGTGGAGTATAGTTAATAATATATTCCGTAGAATATCGTATGTATAACTATATTAAAATTAATTTAAAACTGACTTTTAACGTATTATATACATTTTCCAACATGTCTCAAATTTTTTTAAAAAACGTATTCAAATGAAATTATATATATATATATATATATATATTAAAAAAGGTACTTATTATACATCCACCCCCATTGACGAATGTATAAATGAATGTATTGTATTATTATGTCAATGACCTAATGATGATCGCAACATTTGACATTATCGCGTGTGTCCTGTAACGTTTCTAAGCTAAAACGAATCGCCCCTACCGACATAATATCATATAATATAATAATAATATAATTGGTACATTGAGCGTATTGTCATCGTGATAAACTGAAAAAAAAACCTTGTTCACATATTATTATTGTGTACAGTGTTGTACATAATCATCTAAAACATATACGCATGTACATTTTAACCGGAGATAACTCGATTTTCATTGTTTCATTGCATTTTATTTATTATTAAATATTATTGTTTTACCTTTCAATGATGGTCTCAATTGAAATTATTATTAAGTACAGTATATTTATATATAAATATGTATATGGTAAAGGTAAACGACCATCCTAATAATTAATTATCGCGTGCCATTACGAACATGTTATTATGTACCTAAATAAATGGTGATTATTTCGAAAAATAATTGAATACATTTATTGTAGAATAAGTTATAATGTATATAACATCAACATGTAAATATGATAAATTAATAAATATGCATTTTTTGATATTGAATAACTTGTTGAACCTAACTTTCTCAATTTACCTCGTGTTACTATAAAGTTCGATTGATGGATTGTATAAGAGTATAATTATTTTATCAGCATATTGAGAGGAGGTATAATTATAAAATTTTCTATACGCACTTAATCTTTTTTACTAAGTTGAATTTGGATAACTTATATTATATTTTCGCCTACGCAGTTATCACTTTATCAAATTTTATATCATTATGATTATGTTAAAATGTTAAATAACATGTATTTTATATTGTTGTTTATCATCTGTAGAATTTGAAAGTTAAAATTGTTTAACATATTATTAGTGAATGTTGATGTATCAATAAAACGTAGCAAGCCATGCAAAATGAGAGTTGTATGCTAAAGGTGGACAACGTTAAAAGAGGACGAAAGAATGCTGTCAGTTCTAGAAAGAAAATTACTTCAAAGTTTCTTCGGATCAAAGAAAAATGATCAAACAGGCGAATAAATCGAAATAAGATCGAATAATGAAATGAAATAATTTTCGGAAGAAAAAGGCTTAATACAGATACTTATAGGAAGAAAAATGAGGCCAAAATATAAGAGACCACTGGGCAGGTTGAAGAAAAGGTGGATAGAGGACCTTATCAGAATCTCTGAATATTGAAGTCGATAACCCGGAGGAAGTGACAAGTAATAGGGAGGAATGAAAAGGCCGTGTGGGGCAGTAGTGGAACTTAATGACTTATAAAAGCTAGAATTTGGTATGAACATAGTTTAGAATGAGTTTAAAAATATCTTCTATAGTCAATATCGTAAGTATTGTGATTTACTGTACAACACGATATAATCTTTTTTTATACTGCGATTTTGTGTTGGTTTTTTTGCGTAAGTTATTAAGTATAATATTCTGATGTTGGGCAGTGTGGACGTGTGGTCATATTTATTAATCTATATATATAAAAAATAAAAAATGATTTTATTTTTTTCAAATTTCTCGAATTTTATCCATAAAGAAATAAAATATCAATTATTAGGTATACGTTGTGTTATTATTGGCAAAATCGAAAATGGGTTCGAACAGTAACCCGATTATTATTCTTAATACAAAATTAGGTTGGTACATAATTTACGCGCGTCGCATAATCGTCCTGACCTAGTGGATATAATAATGATGTCATAATAATTATAGTGGAAAATCAATCGAAAGGACATTTTATATATATATTTTTTTGGTAGGTAAATATGGGTCAAGAAATGAATGATAAATGACTAAATGAATATTTAATTGTTTTTCTTTGGTTCCTTTCGATATTTTATGTTATGTTCTATATTTCTTTAACACACGCACGTTTATCAAATACGATAACCATACTTGTTGTTTATGAATTTATAATAACGTTCAAAATAATATATTATATAATATGGTTTTTCTAACTGAGCTGTTGGAAAATGTCCTGTTGGCGTGTCAATAAAAATGGCCAAGGTCGTAAGATGCTAATTCCTAAATATGTAATAAATTATTTATTATTTCAGTTTATTCATCGACAGTTATTTAATATTTTTAATCCAAAATGCAATCTTGGTCGATTCACCATTGTCATTTATTTATTAAATTTGACTGTAATGAATTTAAGTTATCTTTTGAAAATGTATTTATTTTATTTTTTACATATTATATACACTTGTATGAGTAGGACAGAACAAAAGAGATATAATAACTTATTAATAGATAACCACTTGAATTAATACAATGTTATGAAGTTAAAAATTTTAGATGTTATCAGATATGTAACAACAAATTGCAAGGATTGTGTAAATTAACAAAATTTTACTAAGTAACTGAAGTGTATCGATTAAGGAGGAACTGTGTACGTCAAGTGTCTTTTCCTACTAGTCGGAACCGCTCGTTCCCCAATTGTGATTATTTTTTTCGAAAGCATTGTTAAATAATATTTTTCACATCAAACTCAAACTTAGTCACGAATTTAAACAAATTAAACTAGTCGATAAATATTCTTACTAACTACTCAGTATACATAGAAAAAAAAAAAATATGAATCACTGATATTTCTCCTCTCTTCTTGACGAAAATATGTGAATTGTATTCTTTTCATATTTAGGCACGCAGACTTTAAAGTTCATTAGAAAAACTATAAATAATTAAAGTACACAAGAATACAACTGTTTGAACATACCGTGTGTATACTTGAAATTATACTTCGAAATACTTATTTCTATAAGTATATTTTCTATATTAACACGTATAGGTTAAATGAACAAAAATAAAAATGTATATTTGTAGCAGAAGATAAAAATAAAATTTTTGCATTATATATTAATATAAAATAAATGATGAATAAATATGATTAAATTATCTCGAAATTGATGTGTTTCAAATCTCAACTATATACGTGAGGCCGATTTTTTACGATCTTCTTGTTTATATTATCGTAGACTATGATAAAGTAATAATAACAATAAAAAAAACACGTATTTTCGTTAAAATATTACATTATTTTTCTAATTAACCTAACTAAATTAATTAATCTTAATAACTGATCGTCATAATTCACAAGGATTCAATTATATTTCCACTACGTATATAGGTTCGTCCGTTTTTGGAATAATTAATTGTATTATAGTATTCTTCTAGGACACAGACATGTTAAATGTAGAAAATATTTGAGTCTAGACTTTAGATTTTTATCGTCATAAAATAATACGCTATATTATAATATAAGTGAAAAATGTAAAAAAGATTGGGAATCAAATTTACAACACACGATAGTTCATTATTATATTATCATATATATTTCTGAGGGATTTTTTTCTTGGGTCATCAAAAACTATTTATACCAATTGCATATTATTTTACTATATTTACATAACTGATACGTTATACAGGATTATTTGCAGATCAACGTGCATATACACATCCCACTTAATTTTGTAATGATTATTATAGAAAACCAACATTAATTATGCATATTTAAGGTTATTTTTTTTTTTGAAAATTTAAATAGTTAAGTCAAGTATAGTAGTTATAATCTAACTGTAAATAGATTTGGATAAAATAAGTTTTACACTTGTTATATTGTCATCAGTAATAACTAGTCTATTACAAGTAATTTTGTTTTACAGATTTTGAAATAAGAATAAGATACTTAATAATAGTTTGTGATAATTTCCAAAATACTCGTAATAAATAATTTCGTTTTTGTTTTATCAACTCTATAATAAAAAGTTTCTTGATGATAAAGATTATAAATAATTTATCCAATATTATTTTACCATTAAAATAAAATCAACTTGTTATAGTATTATTTTATTTAGCGAGTATATATTAATAATTATAACAAATACGAAATTATTTATTTAGAATTTCGATACAGTAAAAACTAAAAAGCATAGTTTTCATTTGGAAAAAATAATTTGCGTCACCACAGTATATATAGATGTCCTAACCTACTAAAAATTGCATAAAAGATCTTAGTTTTAGAAAATATAACTTTAGTTAAAACAATTCAAATCTCTTTATAATAAGTGCAGATGGAGTGAGTTCTTAATCATAAATATTTGTAATAGATTTACGTGCACCGACATTATACCGCACACGGAGCTGTTCGCGCGATATCAAATTAATATAAATTTATAAGCATAGGGGTGCAAAAATATTATTGTCATGATATTTTGCTATCTAGTACGTAAAAAAAAAAAAAAAAAAAAAAATAGTGAAAGTGTACACAAATATTAATCCTGTGCTGATTTTTACCACAGATGATCTATAACCGATTTACGTGCGATCGGATCAATATATCGCCGCCGTATACATCGTCGGATATAATAATAGTATTTGGCGCGGATAAAAATAATAATAATTTCGTGCGCGAGTGTAATATTGTGTGTGTGTGTGAGTCATAAATATCATAATATTTTAACTACGTATGTATTACTTACGTCGTTTTAGTAATGATATTTTATACAAGTCGTATAAATAATAATGTGACAAATTATGTTTGTTTTTCGATAATATATAATATAACCTGTGCGGAGGTTGTGTAGGTGTCACGGACGTCAGAATGATACTGAGTTTGACTTTGACTGTCGTGTCCGAATAATATTATAATATAGGTAAGTACCCAAATATTATACCTAGGTTATACAATACAACCGCGACGCGACGACGCGGTACAGTGACGGACGACAATAGCGCGGGCAGGATATTATTATTTTACCCGGGTATCTGGTATGTGTTTATTACAACGTTGTATATGCTTGTGCCATGGTTTTTACCGCGACGCCGCGCCGGAAAGATTTTTCGCCGATTGGTCCCCGCCCGCGGATTCGCCACGGTCGACCGCGACCACGAATTGCACCGGCACTCTGCGCTAGACAACCGCAACCACAACAAATACGGACGCGCATGCGTCATCCCTATGTTATAGGTATTAGGTATACCGTGTACGTAGAAATATTTTATAATATATATTACTCGTATATGTAATTATATTTTTAGCCGTAACAAAGGGTCAAAGTCCCGTCACGTTCTGCATATTATAATACAGGGTGTATCGAGACCGACATTGTATTATAATGTGTAATACCTTTACTCCAGTTCGAACACGACATACAGAGAAAACAATTCCAATAGATATAAACCAATCATATAAGTAGAGCCTATATATATATATATATATAAGAGAGAGTGGCCAATTCGATTGATAGCAGCCATTTTTCATCCAATTGTATTCCCGTTCAAGAAAAGAACTTAAAACAATGAATGTACAAAATTGGGTTTGGACAAAAAATGGCGCAAGTGATAACAACTGACCAATAGAAAGTATTCACTCTGATATATATAGGCTCTCTAGGTAGAGGTATCTGCAGATACCTCAATAGTGTAACCAATTTTTTAGGTTAAGTCTTAATAATCGTGGTTTTCGAATTTGGTATTACGATAGACGTTCTACCGATAGAAATGACCGATTCGGCTAAAAAATTCATTCACATAATAATGTTCAGAAAACAAACGGCAGGATTATTGTGTCGTTGAATATGTATAACAATAATGCTATATATAGTATTTTAATAACATAGATAATAAGTACTACTAGCGACTTCTGCAGTATCTGTCATTTCTGTAAAACAAATGGAACTAATTTATCTTGGTGCGAGTCGAATGCTCCTGGTTCCACTGTTTAAGATCAGGAGTCTCCAACGACGAGAGACTGTACCTATGAAAGTTATTCAGGTATCAATTGGGTGTGAATAAGAGGACGCTTGTGGCCTGTACTCAAATTTTGTCGTCTCCGTCTATCCAAAAGAAAATATAGCGAAATTACAGCCACGTAGAATTTAAATTGTGGTATTTGAGTTAAGCTCACAGATTATTAACTCTTTGCATAAATTTAAAGAACGAAACATTTTCTAGAATCTCTCTTGGGTTTTTTTTGTAAAATACCATCTGAAAATTAACTTATATTTATTTAATAGTTCTAAACATTTAATACACTTATAACTTTGTTGTTAGGTAATGTTTTACAAAATTCCCACTAGAAATACTAGAAAATGTACCAAATCTGTATTAAATCTGATAATAAGTATTTAATCTGTAAATCTAACTCAAATGCCACAATAATTTAAGTTCTACATGATTGTGATATTGCTACATTTTTGTTGGATAGGCGCAAAAAACAAATGCATGTCATACTAAAATGATCTGCTTTTATAAGATAATCATGGAAATTGGGTTCAAACTTGGTGAAACAATGTTCATTACTTAAAATTTAAATTTGTTCATCTATATTTGGACTTGAAATATTTAATTTTTGAAAAAGTTTGCTGACATAGGTACTAAGAATCGTATTTTCGAATGAAATATCATTACAGTCAAATCTTTATTATAATAAATTACTAATTTTTAGGAGGACCTACCACTTTTGTTATATTATTAAGAGTTTAAATTTATAATGTTACCACCTTTTTCGACAATTAATAATTACGCAAACATACAAAAATTTAAATTACAAATGTTTTGTTTTAACCATATGATGACATATGACAGTTATACAATTTATAAGGTCATAGAACATTTTTTATATAATTAGCAGTATAATTAAAATAAAATATCAGTTTTTTTGTATGAAAACATTTTTTTGGTTAGAAATAATAGTCTTATTACCACGAACAGGATATGTTTTCGGTAGTAAATTGCATCTAGTTGGTAATTTATTTTACTCATTTTTTGAATTTCCTAAAAGTATTTCCTTGGAAGTAAAACTGCCATAAAATGGTAAAAATCGGAAAAATTACGATATCTGTTATTAAAATTTTTTTATTTCTTGATTACCAATTGAGTTTTGATCATAGGGACTTGAACAGGTTAGTAAGAACCAACGAATTGGTACTTTATTCGGCTCTTTTTTCGAATTTTTCAATATATTTTCTTCAGGAGAAGAAAAACTACTAAAAAAACGTCGAAAATCGAAAAATTACGGTTTTTATTATTTTGAATTTATTTATTTCATAACTCCTTGAATTTTGATCCTAGGAATTTGAAATTTATTTTAAATATTCACATTTATAATTTACCTACATGGTAAAATTTTTGAATGAATTATCAGTATATTGTAATATATTAAGTTTCGCTTAGAATCGTATTTTCTAATGCAATATCATTGCATTCAAATTTTAAGTATAATACCACTAATTTTTCCGAGGTCCGAAGGGATAAAGGAGAAACGTCCAAAATCGACATTTCCACATTTTTTTTTAAATTTTACCTAGGCTGTCTTCTTATACATGAAATGAAACTATCAGAAGCGCTTTCATTTAAAAATCTAGTGTACAATTTGAAGGAATTGTAAACCTCGGGGAGTATACTACAGAGAAGAATCAAGTTGGAGACCATGCACTTGTCATATTATTTCAACCATTTTGTGGAAAATGGATAATTGTGCTTGCTTGGGTATAAGTGCTGTTCCAGAAATAATCTTAGAACAAATTATAATAGAGGCAGTTATAATATTTGAAAATCAAGGTATCCATATAACAATGGACGGTGCTACGTGGAACCGTAGTATGTGAAAACTATTTGGTATAGATCAGAATTCTTCAGCTGCATACATTCATCAGATTCTAATAGACAATTATGGTTTGCTTCTGACTTTCCTCAACTCATAAAAAGGTTATCATTATTAATATTATTCTAGTTTAGATTTTAAATAATGTTTTAATAATGCTTTTTTAAAAACTTTACATTTAAATTTTTTATATTATAAACTATGTAGTAGGTACGAAGTATGACACTTTTATAGACTTTATAATGTATATTTGAAATCATATTTAGCTCAAATTTTTTTTAGTAAATATGTAAGTTTATGTTATTACCAATAAAATCTGAACAGATTTTCTAACAAAAATGTATACTCCTATATGCAGATCCTATTCTAGTAGCTAGCGCCATTAAGATTAAATTTTTGACTTTTTACTGTATTCGGGTTTTCGGCCAGTGTGATTAGAGGTATAATTCCTCCTAAAGAAACTTCTCCAACGACCACTTTAGAATATCTGGTTACTGATAATATCAAGGCAATGGCCGCTGGTATATCGTATATGGCCAGTTCGTGAAAACTTTAAAAAATAAAACAATTAATTATGAAATTAGTATATTTATATGGAAAAATATATGAGTACATATTTTACTTAAATAATAAGTATTTATTAGTATTTAAATATATTATAATATATAATAATATAATTATATTATTTATGTTATACTATTTTCTATACAAAAAATATTATTATTTAAACGAAATATTTTGGGCATTTCCCCGTAAAAAAAAAATTTCAAAAATTGATATAATTGATATGAATTATTTTATTAACATGTCAATATTTTTTAAGTTTTTAAAACAAAATGTGTCAATAAACAAGACCCACCGTCCAATTTTCTCACTGCGCCCAGACGTACACAAATGCACACCTATACGTAATTATTACACATAATTACTTATATTACTGTACTACTATTACGTATTTAGTTATTCAAGTATTTCTCTGTGCACAATCTTCAGGAAGCAAGACGATGGAAGGGATTTCAGAATCATATCAGAAATCTAAAGTAATTATTGTATATTTATATTTCCGTGTATCTTATTCTTCTTATTCTCCTAACCATCCAAATATAAAAGGTAGGTCATTCGAGTCCTACATCTTCATAGATCTCAATCTCCTACATCCCGTTTATTTACACCATATATAACTCTCTATTCCTTTTATCTACCTCTTCTTAGGTCTTTCCCTCTCCCTTTCACTAAAATCTCCGCTATATTCCTTCTAATAACTACTTTTCTTTTGCACTGCCGATCCTAAGTACTCTATACCCATCAGTCTTATACAATCGTACACTATACATCATATCGTGCCGGATGAGTACTGTATGAATTTTTTATAGAAGCTTACTCATATACTATGAAATCTATTTACAAAGTATTTTGAAAATTGTGACTGACAATTTTTATCATGAAATTATTACTCCTTGAATATTGATCGTAGGTATTTTAAATTTATTTTGCATATTTACATATGTAATTAACACTCATGGTAAATTTTGAATGTATTATCAGTATAATATATTGCAATATTTTGAGATTCGCTCAAAATTGTATTTTCTAATGCAATATCATTGCATTCAATTCTTAATAATTATAATAAACCACTAATTTCTCCGAGGACCGAAGGAGTGAAGGAGGAACATCCACAATCGACCTTCCCACTTTTTTCACTTACTGCCTGCATCATATAATTTATTTTATATTTTCAGAAATCCTAATGGGAAATGTTCATAGAACGAGAATATCGATTTTCTAAATCTACTGATTTAAAAAAGAATAAAAAAAGAAGAAATAATTATATGGTAATAATAGTTTTAGTAATTCGTTTTTGTCCTAAAAATATTCTGAAATTCTTATAATAATATAATACCTACACTAAAGTAACATTTTATTTTTATTATTATTTGATTGTCGTCTACCTTTAACAAACTTACTATTTCATAATTATGTACTTTGTTTTAAGCATTTATACATTTATAATTATTTCCATTTCAATTCTACAGATGATTATTAATCTAACGTTTTCATTTTTAGAGATAAAACATTGAATATTGAAGAAGACTTTATAGTTACGCAGCCATAACTTTATTTTGACTTGTTTAAAATAATTTTTTTTTTTACTAATTGATTTATAATAACATCTATGTATTTTTCACTAATTTATCATGAATTGTTTTTCTTTATTATTACATTTATACTACTTTTATCAATCACTTTTTCTGTTACTATTCCAAAAATTATACTGTTAAATTTTTTAAATTATATTTATTAACTATTGTTATTTATTTAAATTGTATCAAATATTTATTGTTGTTTTACTATTTTATTTATTTATTAATTATTAGTAAACAGTAATTATTTTTAAATTATTTTAAAGTTTTTGTTTAGTCAAAATATTTCCTTCGGGAGTTTACATTATTAAATTGACACGTGGTTTACTTTAATTAATCCTAAGGTCAAGTAATTATTTTACGGGTAAAATTTATATTTTAGACCTCAAGTGAAGCGTGGGATGTATTAGATTTCCAAAGATGTTTTTTTCTTATGTAGAAAATATTTTTTTGTGTAGAAAAATAAGAATTAAAATAAATAAAAAAAATTTCTAATAGAAATAAGAATTTCTCAAAACGTTTTTCTTGAGAGATGAAAAACTATTAAAGAATAATGATAAATTGGCAAAATTACAATTTCCGTTTATTTAGATTTTGGGATAACTAATTCTGGTCTGCTCGTAGGAACTTGTAAATGTTTTTATAAATGACGATTATTGATATGATTATTCTCATAGGTAGTTTACTCACGTGGTAAATTTTTTTAACGCTTTATCAGTATAATATATTTTATTATATTGAGTATCGCTCAGAAAAGTATGTTCGAATGCAATATCATTGCATTCAAATCTTAATTATAATAATCCACTAATTTCTCCGAAGGGATGAAGAAGAAACATGTTACATTTTTTATGGATTGTAAAGACTAAGATGTTTTTCTTATAGGTAAATAATGTTTTATTAAAACATAAAAGAAAATCTGTTAAATAATTCAAAAATATTGTCAAAAAAAAAGAAACGTTTTGTGATTATTTTGAACGCACATACGCGTGCATTGTGCTTGCATATTTTATGATTATTTAGAACAATAAGTCTTTTATCCTACTACTAATTATATTAGGTATCTATTGGACTAGCAATCAGGTACAGTTGTGTTATGGTCTACCTACACATCAGTTTTGTTATTGTTTTAAATAATAATATGTCTCTGAAATGTAAAGCATACAAATTGAAAAAACCACATATACAATAATAATAATAATTCTCTGGAAGATTTATCATATCAAAAATGGATATAAAAGTCAATTTTAAAATAGAAACGTTAATAATTAATCATATTTTATTGAAAATTTGAAAATTTACCGTGATCAATTAAGTTATAATAATTCGCCTAAACTGTTTTATACATATGATGTGTGGCCGTTGTCAGTAAAGAGGGAATGTAAAAATGAATAGAAATAACCAAAACACTTTACTTTAAAATTACAATAATATTTATTAAACTTTAGGAGTAGGTTTTAGATGTTCTGTACAATTAATGATTTATATATTAAATACTCATTGGCAAGTCACATTATACCACTTATTTCTTAATAAATAGTGTTATTTCTTATAGTTATATTAACACATATAGTTATTATGATTTATTAAGCGTGCTTACACCCCTTTTTAGCTTTAATAATGCGTATTTTGAAGAAAAAAATTGACATTTAAATTTATTTAATATTTGTATTTTTCAATATTTAGATTTTTTTACGTCACTTAAGGTTTATTCTGTAGCAATACAAATTTTTTTTTTTTTTTTTTAAATGGGAACTTAATTTTTTTTTTACATAATATTAATCAGTTAATTTTTCTAAAATTTTTGATATGTCAAATTCAAAATATTCCAATGAGTAGTTTCATAGATATTCTAATTTATAAATTAAGGATAATGGCTATATTAATCAATGCTCACCCTACTTTTTTCGTTAATTTTTGTATATTTTGGACAGTTTTAATCTAATTATTAGAAAATACGGGTATTAAGTAAATTAAAAAATAAAAATTAAAAAAATTCCAAAATATACATTATTAAATCAATAAAAGGGTGAGCACTGAGCACGCTTGATAAAATACCCAGTATAGTTACAATTATGACCCGGATTTTTATGGACTTGCATATTTTTTCCATATAATCGTAGAACATGTTAACACATAGTATGTCACATATACATTTCATAATAATGAGATTAAGAATACAATTTTTTTTGTGCATATTATATTGAATTTTGAACATTTTATGAAATTTAATACATTTTTAACTGCATATTTGTTCTTTTAGCCATTATTGATTTGATGCTTTATAACAAAATATAAAATTTATGAATGTTAATTGTAAAATTCTCTACCCTACTTGTGTTAATCGGAGTACATTTACTACCCAAAAACAGTACTTTCAGACATAAGAATTCCATATTTCTTCGATATACTTAAAATTGTAATTTAAAATACATATTAAACAAATTTGGTACTATGCATTTAATAAATTCTTTTAAAACTGGTTTAAGTAATATATGTTTATGCTTCTAATAAATTTTTAAACCGTAAAATTCCAAATTAACAGTTATATTGAATAAAATTGAAAAAAGAATTACTTTTTTGGAAAAATTTCAACGTTCTACATTTTTGAACATATTATCAATGTAACACTTCCAAAATGTTTTTTCTCGTGTAAGTCATCTACAATACTCTAACAATACTCAAAAAAATTTTCAAGTCTCTATGTTCAAAATTGCATTAGTTATCAATTTATCATGAAATATTTAAAATCGAGTTCATCAATATTCAATGAATTTCGCAGTTTGAGAAATTTGAAAAATGATCTAAGTGAAGTACCAACTAGACAAAATTATCTACAGAAAAATAGCTTATTTATAATATAATAATGTGGTAATCGAATCATTACAACTGTCTGAATATGTGTCTACTGACAAAATAATATCATATCTATAATATAAATCGACGAATTTTAATAAAAAATTCAATTTTAAGTGCTTATTAAAGAAAAATAAGGTCTGTAGATTTACAATTTTTTCTAAAACTGGTTTAAGTCATAAATGACTATGTTTGTATTAGAGTTTTAAATCGTAAACCCAAAATCATAAATTATATTGAACATTATTGATAAAAAAAATTACATAAAAGTTTTATATTTAAGAGTAATTCAAAAAATTAAGTTACCGACTATACAAAATTCTCTATCGAACGCATACCCTATTAGTGGTAATCGGACCATTATTTCTACCCAAAAAAGTGTCTTCATACACAAAAAATAAATCATATATGATACATCATTGTATAACCAATACATTTTTTGCTTAGCTTAGAATCCAAATCTATATATAATTATAATACTAATAAGGTAATATAAACTAAAAGAATGAATAGTTTAACTAAGCAAATAATATGCTCTACAATACGAGTATACAATAATATTTATGTGACATTTTACTTGTTAAAATAAAGCGTGTTGTTGTATAAGTAACAATATTTTTATTTTTTACTATTCTAATAAAGAATGGAAAAATTATGTTTATTTTACTTAGACCTATAGGGCTATAGCTATAGATGATTGTAGTATTATTTAAATTTCTACGTGTATACCCACTTTGAACGCAAATAGTGTTTGCAAAACATTTATTTATTTTGATTTAAATGTTTACGTCTATTGTAAGTGTATATTATTTTCATATCATATTATTGTTCGGTAAAAATATTATATACTTTATGCCAAATGACAAGTAATAAATTGTTGTTTCTTTTGATGCAAAAAGTGCAATGAACTGTTAACAAAACTCATTTACTTAGCTAGAATTCACAAAAACCATGAAATCATACGAATTAACAATTATATAACTAATAACTATAGGTAAAACACGTAACTTAGTCCTTATAATTAATCTAAAGATAAAAAGTATATATATTATATTACACTTATGACTTATTGACTTATGTATAAACCATAAGAGGTTACTTCACATTGAACATACGGTCGTACATTTACGGTAAATTTATAATGATAAAGTATGTATAAAAATACATTTTACCCGTACCTTTACAATTAAGTATATATTAATATATTATAATAATTTTAGAAGAAAAAAAAAATTCAGTTATTACAAAATTAAACTTAATCAATTTTAGAAAGTGATAATATTCGGTACCTATATTTTAATATCAATTTCTTTAATATTATCTTGGATTTTTGAAGTTAAAGAATAATTAACTGTCTCTTTTAAATGAAAAAAATGAATATTGTGATATTCATTTAGTATTAACGTATAATTTATATATTATTCAGTAATAAAGTTTACGATTTTGCATTGTTGCAATTATAATTTCGTATTATTCACAATAAATTATTGCAATGGTATGATGTTTATGTGATCGTATAAAAACGTGATTTCGAGTAAACAATATGATCAAATAAATTATCAGTGACTTTTCAATGATTTTACACAATTTAACGGATCGTTTGATGGGTTAAATTTTTCAAATTGTATAATATATGAAAACTCGAAAATTGAAACCTTTAATTTGATTGTTCATTTGACGTTATACGTTAATAATATTATTTAAAAACAATATTATTTTTATTATACACTATAATATTATTATAACACTTTGATGTTTTCGATATATGCGGCGAGCTCTATGTTGGTTTCAATAAACTACTTGCTAACTTGCTATATTGCAGTACTAATATTACAATAAAAGATCGGGTTAATATTATATTATAATATTTCAAGTTTAAAATTATAATATAATTTTTAACCATTTTTATTTCATAGGTTTATCAGTTTTATTTTTATGTAATTGTATTAAAATTTTTCTAAAAAATTAAAACAGTACATTAAATGTAATTTATTATCAGATACTAAAATACTAAAATCTTAATATTTGAAATACTAAAATATCGTAAATTGTTCA
This sequence comes from Eriosoma lanigerum, assembly GCA_013282895.1. NCBI lineage: Eukaryota > Metazoa > Arthropoda > Insecta > Hemiptera > Aphididae > Eriosoma > Eriosoma lanigerum. The sequence goes on along the minus strand of CM023359.1, from coordinate 8,382,174 downwards.
TTTTAAAAGTTAAAAAATTTTACATTAAATGTATGACCGTTAACACGTGACTTGATACATTGTTATTACAATGTTTAATAACAAAAATTAACTTTTTTTCATATATTCAATTATATAACCTTTAAAATTCGCTTTTCTACTATGATAAAATTAAAAAAAATTACGTTTAATATATAACCGTTAACACGTGACTTTAACCTACAACATGTGACTTGAACATTGTTATTGACATAATTGTTTTTTTTGTTCATATTCAACTATTTAACCTTTGAAATCGCTCTATTACAATAATTTTTGTAAAAGTTCAAAAATTTTACATTAGATGTATGACCGTTAACACGTGACTGTAACCTTCAAAAATGTGACTTAAATTTTGTTATTGCCAAAAAAAATATATATATTTTTTTATTCATTCAACTATTTAACCTTTAAAATTATCTTTTTACTATGTTATTAAGAAAAAACAATTTTTTTTTTGTTTTCAACTATTTAACATAATTATAAAATTCGTTCTTTTACAATGTTTTTTGGAAAGAATTTGAAAATGTTTAAAAATTTTAAATTCAAAGTGTGACCATTAACACGTGACTTTAACCTTCAACATATGACTTAAACATTATTTTTTAGAAAAAAAAAAATTTTTTATTTTAATTGAAAGATTGAATCTTAAATTTACGCACTTTTACGACAATTTATGAAAAAAATTTAAAAAGCTCAAAAATTTTGCATTTAATGTATGAAAAAACACTTGTAAATTTGACTTTCAATAAGTGACTTTAACATTGTTCTTAAGATAAAAATTTTTTTTCTAAATAGAACAATGAACCTTAAATTTACGCTCATTTACGATTATTTTTGAAAGATATTTAAAAAAGTTCAAAAATTTTGGATACAAAGTATGAATCAATATATATGAATTTTACCTTCAATATGTGACTTTAACATTATTTTTAACATAAATTTTTATTTTTTTTATTTTCAATTTTGAATATTTATCCTTAAATTTATGTACTTTTACGTTTTTTTTCTAAAATAATTTTAAAAAGTTCAAACATTTTACATTCTGTGTATGAACAAGAGCATGTGAATTTGACTTTCATTATGTGAATTTAACATTGTTATTGAGAAAAAAAATTTGTTTACATATTTAACTATTTAACCTTTAAAGTTTACACTTTTACAATGATTTTTGAAAAAAATTTGTAAAAGTTCAACAATTTTACATTCGAAATATGATTGTTAATATGTGACTTAAACATTGTTATCGACATAAAAAAAAAAAAAAAAAATTGTTTATCTTTAACTATTTTATAGTATGTATAATTATTATTGAATTTTATAGCATTAACTATTATTGTTATTAATCATATTATTAAGAAAAAACAAATTATAATATAAGTCAGTATTTATAATACATAATTATGTATAGATACCTACAGGCTACAACAGAACACTCATAAATCATAGAGCTAACATAATATATTCGATTGCATTTAATTGTTCTAATTAAAAAATATATTCAATATATATAATGTTGACTGGTGTTCTCTGGAGTTATTTTAATCAATATCTACAATCGGCCATTGAATGGCTCGTTAATTATTTTTCTTGTCATGTTGTGAAAAAAATTGTAGTCCTAAATGTAAAAGCGTAAAACATATTATAAAAATAATTAAAATAACATATTATAACATTTTAATTATTATTATTAACATACTTCTTCATCGTTTATAATTATATTTTTCATCATCTCTACATCAGTATCTATGATCTTAATCTGGCGCTTTGATCGTGGCAAGTGAAGTCCAATATTTTTAGTGTGCTCATAAATTTTCTTTTTTAAAAGTCTGCCATGTTTATAAAAGTCATAAATATAACTTTCACCAAATTTTAATTCTTTGAATTCAACACCCAATTTTTTTTCATCTGACAATACCTTTTCACAGTATACTTGTTCAATATTCTTTAAAATTTTTGCATTTTTTGTATTTCGCTTTACAACCTTAAAGTAATATTATCAATAATAATGTAAATATCGTTCCAGGAAAAAGTGTAATTGACTGTTATACCTTTTTCTTACATTTCTGTGTAATCAATGTAGTCATATTTTCCCTGTCCTTTATAACAGGATGTTCTAAAACATGCACGTTAGCGAGTTCAGGATTCAATTTTCTACGCAACACCAATTTAGTTTCCCACTCTATAAGAGTTTTCTACGAACATACATTATATCAAATTTTTAAACAAATAATACAAATTGATTTCCTTTTACCATTCGGTCAATCATTTGTTTTGTCATATCATGCAAGTTATTTTTCTTCATTTTCAAACGAAATTGGTCCACGCTTGTTCTGTTTCTAATCTTGAAAATACCGTTTGTGACTAGTTTCGATAATTGTTTATCCGTAGCTCTATCAATCCTACAAATGATAATTGGATTTATACCTACTTTAGTTTTATCCAAATTAATTTTAGTTATTACCATCCCATTTGTAAATAAATTTCCCCAACTTCGTTCATTTCAGTTAATTTTTCAGCCCTGATACTGCAACACTCCAATTGTTATTAAATATTTAAAAATGACGTGAAAATCAAAAAATAATGTAATTAACAAATTTGTTGTCTAATAATATATATTATTCAATGTTATGGAAACTGTAGAAACAAAATATATATTCAAAAAAAGCTTTAAGCACGATGAATTTTTATAATTTTATTTACGTTCGGCTTATGTAAGTTTTAATTCTGGATAATTATCGTAAAATGTTAAAATTATAATTGACTTTAATAAATTACTAATAACGATTTCTTCGTTACAACAATATTTTCAATTAATAAGTAATATTCACTTGATTACTAAAAAGTTAAATAGATGGTCCAAAAATCTAAAAAAAGTACAGAATTTTCATCGAGATATTTAATACTGAATAGCCATGAAAAATTCAAAATTAAAACAATTAAATAACTAAGGTCTAAGGAAATCACATTTTTATTTTTATTATGATATAAATTGAATTAGCTCATAAAAAAGAGAATATTAAAATGTTAATTTACTCAGATATCATCAATTTTAAAGTGATACTTACACTATATTTATTAGATATATTTTATTATACGTGTAATATGTTAAAATTAAAAAGAAATTTACTAAAATGTTAATTTAAAGATTTTATATATTTCAATTAGACAATAACTATGCATATATTACACTGATCGACAACTGAAAATAATGTCTATATAGTGACATTTATTTTTTATGAAACATTTATAATAATATAAAGGATTCGCGTGTATACCAATTTTATGAATTAGTATAGAATATACGTATACATTTAATTAAAACCTAGATGTTTGGAAATTTATATAATAATAATATTATATTACTATAAAGATGTGAATGTATGTTTAAATAAAAATTACGGATGAAGAATGTAATTTTATGATTTTATGTTCAAACGAAATATTATTTTTAGTAGGATTAAGTTTATGCTGTGTGAAACACGAATAAAAATAATTAAAACTTGGATATTAAAACATCAAAGTACCTACATAATATATATGTTAAAATAGGCAGAGATATACTCATACTCTTGTATAATGTTTGAACAATGAACGTATAATAGTCGTAAATGATATTACATGTTTACGATTTAAGAATGTTGGATCGGTTAAAATCTTAATAAACTGTATTCTACGACTAACTAAACAAAAAGATGTATTTTTGATCATTTCGATTTATTAGATTCTTTATAAATCTAGTAATGCATACAATGATACTATTTCAAGTAGAATTAATAATGATCCAGTTACTTTAAGTGGAGTAGGCTTATGCTTTTATGGTAGAGAATTTTATCTTGTTGATATTATTTTTTATGTAATTTTTAGAACTTCTTTGTAGTTTTCAAACGCGTCAAGAAAAACTATTAATTATGAAAAAAATTGAAAAAATCATTAATGAAGAAATTTAAATTATCTGTTTTTGACATGCATATAAATTAGGAAAACACCATATTGTAAAGTGATTTAAACTAATAATTTTAGAACGGTTTAAATTCAAATAATATCAATTACAATAACCCAACCAAATTGAATTTTAATTATTTTCACACTCTCGATAAAGATACTTCCAATTTTTTTAAATATCTTTATTAATTTGCATTAATTTTAATTTTATTTCTAAATCTAGAGATTGATTTTTATTAAATATATTCACAACAAATACCCTTTCCATTATCCCCTATTATTCGTTATATTTTTTAGCATATCTGTAAGAAGTGATTGCTGATGTATTTTTTTCTATGTTTTCTTCTTGATCGTGTTCCTTCTATCATTCCTTCAATAAACTTCATAAACTATATTTTAATTTATACATTTATAAATCGTACATTTTTTGGTTTTGATTTTTAATAAATACATATTATTATTTTACATATTAATTCGTTCGTTTTCCGCTGTATAATAAATATTATGACTTCGATATTTTATTTGACATTTTCCAATACATAACAGTTTTTTATTAAAATAATAATAATATGTTATTATTTATAATATAATGCGATAATGTGATATGTTTATACGAAATAGAAACATATTGATCTATAATTGTTTGAATAGGTACATGTTTAGTATTTAAATATTATTTATTTCATTTTAAAAATTTTTCAGTGGAAATGGACCTGTATACATATAAATATTATTTAAGTACTAAAAACTGAAATATTCTTAATTATTTATAATACTTAAAAAAATGTATTCATATTAGTACTTAGGAGTTAAGAGAATATACTTTAATACAATATTGTTTATATAATATATATTATGTATGATTTGTTATGAAACTAAACATCATATATACATATTTTTTATACATATTTTCATTTTGGAATATTTCCATAATAAATACAGGGATTGACTAATTGTATACGTATATGTATTATTATTTAAAATTATAAAAACCTTAAATATCGGAGATATTATACTAAAATATATACTATGTAGAAACCATGATACAAACATGTATTGTTATAAATAGTTAAAATATTAAAAACAAAGTAAAATATCTACAAAAGAGATTCGTATTGCAAAGTTAAAACATATTATATAAACATCGAATTAGTTTTACGAAATATCGATTTTGGATTATTCAACAGCTGCATTTGGCCCTCTGGCTATTTTTTTTTATTGCATTTGCGTACAACAGTCCAGCATAACTGTATAATATATGAGCCGTCCACGTGAAGAAAACTGTAACGGAAATGCATAAACATCTCTAGTTAGTTAGGTGCATAATGTTGTGATTGTGATCACGGTAGATATAATCTTATAATATGTGGTCTACCGTTGTTAAGACGGTACTGAACAGTCCTCTGGTGAAATGAACTATATCTCGTGGCAGGGTCGTATTTGGGGGGAGGTAAATGGACTCGTATTACCCTTAGAGGCCATTTTTGAAAGGGTGGTACATTTTTACTAGATATACTAGTAAATTTAAACTAGCATCGTGTCATTGACGTTTAATTCAACAAACAAATTATTGATGGTTTTAAATATAATATTTTATTATATTTCTTAAATTTTTCGTGTATTTTATGACTTTATTATGTACGTATTTCTACCTATATTTGAATAGAAATAGGATGCATTAATTAAAATTTTTACATATTCTGTTTTACTTTAAAAAATATGAGTTTGGTTTTTTGAGGATGGGCGAGGCGGCAAAATAGTGTTGCCCAGGGGTAGTAAAAAATCTAAATCATGCCCTATCTTAGGGAATCCCGTGGATATAGTTGACCAGGTAATTTCTGCACCAGAAGATGTAAAGTTCTCTTTGGGCTCAAATTCATATTGAGTTCTAAATAATAACAAGTGATTCCCAAACGGGCAACACGTGTTAGTGTTTATTATTAAAAGAAAATAATAAATATACACGAATAAATCTAATTATATCTGGACCTGAGCGATGGCTGACGGAGACGATATGCACGAACATGAACGATTTTATGAGTGAAAAATAAAACTTATTAAAAAAACACCCCGCGCTATCACGATAATATTGTGTCGTCTAACTATTATTTATTTTAAATGTTGTATTTATGTCGTATGCCATACGTGCAGCAATCAGCTACTATAATTTGTTTTAAGCCTAATTGGTATAAGAAAAAAAAAATGAACCGTCTCCAGTATGAGTCGCATGATGAGACGGTAAAAATCATCTGGAAGTTACCTACAACGCTACAAAGTTTTCGAACTTCCTTAGTAGGTGTGCTCATGGGTGGCCGAACGAGTTAAAAAGTTTAAGTCAAGTTAATTTTAATTAAGTGATATTTTAATTAATTTATACTTGAAAAGTTATACTTTTTAAGTATCTATAATAATACATTTAACTTAACCAATTAATTATATTCTAAAATACTAAGTTATTTTTTAGTTAATAAATTTTCTTTGGTTTATAAACATTATTATATTTTACTATTTTTTAATTTTATGACTAAGTAAGTAAAGTTATTTTCTTTATTAATTCAGCGTATTTTAATTTACCTTAAACATTCCTAGAATTACTTAATTTTTTAACGAATTTTAAAACCTAGTTTCGGTATAATATGGTAAACATAATACATATTATGTAAAACAGGACGTTTTTATATTTTAAAATTTGTTTAATGTGTGAAACGAATGTTGTGATGTCATAGAACACGCGATAAAAAATTAAAAAATAAATCTAGTGTTGCCGCATCACTGATTAATAATAATAATCGATAATAAACAATCATTACGTACCAACTACTAGAAGATAATTTGACAAGTATATAAATGCTCCTGTTGAAGATTTCCAAGGAATGTTATACTTGACGAATTCGATCATCGGGTCGTAGTCGATCACGTACGGAATATCCTCGTAATTTCTGTGTCCGTGTTCGTTATCTAAGTTTTTGGGTAGCCTGTCGGGTAGAGGTTCATGGTAGTTATGATAATAGAAATCGATATCCAATTCAATTTGGTATTCCACTCGATCTTTGTTTTCAATTAGCCATAGACCCTCCGAACACCTGGTCGGTGTAATGCATCTCCAAAAATAATATTACAATTTTATTTTTTACACAAAAGGATTAAAATTGTTCTTACGATATACATGCGTATCAAAGTACAGTGTCCCAAATCTATTTACTAATAATTTAAAATATCCGCAAAAATTTAAACATATTTAATGTGGTTACTTTATAATTATTAGTTGGTGTTTAGTTATATTACCTATATTACTTTTTTTTTTTTTTTTTTTTTTTTTTTTTAAGAGATATCCTCTAAAAATATTAAATAATAACTTTTTATTTTTTAAGTTATATGAAATTAAAATTGCCATTTTAAAGAGTATATTTGTATGAGAATTTTATATATTGACCTAAATTAAGAATTTTTTTTTCATTTATTGGAGAAATTTCTAATATCATTATTTCTAATAATATAATACTTTAATATCATGGTATGCAAAATATATTTTATTAACATCATAAATGCTTTTAGTGATTGCAAAATTGTGTAGCTGCAATACAATTTATATTAACTATCATAATATTGAATATTAATAATACGTATTTTATATTTCACAGTATAATACATTAAAATAATTACAATAAATTGCATCAGAAATATGATTTATCCATAAATGAAAATAATTCCTAAATCACCACCTTAATTAAATAAGAAATTTGACCGATCAAAATGTTCATATAAATATAATCTTTAAATTTAGAACTTTCTATCTTCAAATTTAACATTCAAATTACAAAAAATAAAATGTTCTTTATTCTTTTTTCTAGTCGTTTAAAATTTAAAAAAAAAAAATGGAAGAAATATCACGTATAGTCCATTGTCTAAATAATAAGATTAAACAAACTTCATTTAATAATCTTCATTTTAATAATGTTCATTAATATTTTGGTGATAGAAATAATAATCAAACAACATATTTATATCCTGTGTTTTGATGTTTTATATTTATAATTTTTATACTTACCCTACGATGAATAACATCCAGAATAAACCGAGTAAACACCACATAGCCCAACAAAAATAAATTAAACCATATTTCTCCTGGAGGAAAATAAGAAAATATTATTACAATATTTAGTATTGTGTCACGAGTACGTTAATATTTTACAACGTACATAGACTGCTCCACAAAACGCTATTACCCAAATGATTATAATGGAAAATGCAAACAATAGGATTCCAATAAAAACGTCTAAACGAACAAATTAAACAAATTAAATTTTGCATCAATATAATAATACAAGAAAATCTGAATTTGGAATAGGGAACACGTTGCCCAACGTGACGCGTTTATTTGCTATTGTATTAAACATTGTAAAATTAATTCAGAACAAAAGTATCTATACATTCACAAAACATAGTTTACTGTTTATTATACCATTATAGATATTAAGTTTTGTAATTTAAATGAAAGTTTAATTGTTGTGACCATGATTGTTGTGGTTTTCGAAATTTTACAAATCACTTCGGAATGCATTTTATATAATAATCGGTAGATTAATTTTTTATAATATTATTAAGTTTATCAGCACGATTAGTTTTTGATAAAAAAAAAAACATGCATAAGATGCAACGATGCCAAAGACATTGTTTTTAAATCAATTTTTAGAATTTGTATGAAATTTAATGAATCACTTGAACGTATAATATTGAATAGATTAACAAAATATGTTTATACGAAAAATTGTGATTATAATTTGAGTTAAATTACTTACTTGTACGTTTTGGGATGTATCTTGCTACATTTCTTGAAAGTATACAATGAGAAAACACCTAAAAACAATATAATTTAAAAAAAAAAAAATGAATTTCGTTTGTGTCATGTGTCACGTGTTAATGCGTAAGGAAAATATTTTAAGTTGTATAGAATCGTGCGTAATATTTCGCCTGTTGGAATTTTACGACTAATCATCTCAAACACGCAATATTTTTGTTGCAAAGAAGCTAAAATTCGTAATGCGTAATATTAGTTTAATAAATTTGATCATTGATTATAAATATTAGTATTTATAATCAATGTTTTAAGCAATTGAAAGCGTGGTCTTGGTAATTGTTTTAGATTCTGAGTGGAGCGAGGAATGTATTGATTCTACAAAGTTTTTTTTTATGTATGAAAACGTTTTTTCGGGTAGAAATAATGGTCCGATTTTTACGTATAGCATATGCTTCACTTGTAAATGTTGTCTACTTGGTACTTTATTAAGTTAATTTTTAGAATTTCCCAAAAGTTTTTCCTTAATAAGCGGAAAATCAGCAATTTTTATAGGTTTTTTTCTAATGTATAAAATTATTTTTTGGGTAGAAATAATGGTCCAATTACCACAAATAGGGTACCCTCTCTATAGCGAATTTAATTTAGTTTTTATTATTCGTAGGAATTTGAAATTTATTTTGCATATTTACATATGTAATTTACATTTTGAATATAAACTTTGAAATGAATTATCAGTAAAATATATTGTAATATATTTAGATACGCTTAGAATCGGCCTTCCCACTTTTTTATTATTATTATTACTATTATTGTTATTATTTTAATAACCCGCTTAATCTTTTCGTCCTTATATAGAAAATCAAAAATGAAAATCAAACAAACAAAGTAAATGGGAAACACTTTTTAAATTGTATTATTTAATGTTTGTATATACACCTAATTATTATGAGTTTATTCTGCGATGAATGGATGCAAAAACCAATAGTGATAGTTTAAATTTCGGAAATTAATCAATGATTTTTGGCATACAAACAAACAATTAAACGTTTCGTATTCAAACATTTTTAACGACAGTTATTATTATTGTTTTTTATTTACTTACCAGACAAAAAATTGATAGAATCAGTATTATCTTTTGTTTCGATAATATTTGTCCGGAATCTTCCTGTGCCGGCATTTTAATTTGAATAGAACAAACAAGATTAATTTTCTATTAAAATTAATGGGTTAACTATTAAGTTAGTATTTATTACGCAATATAATATATTATAATTGGACAACTTTTTTAATTTAATTTCATATGAGCTAGTTGCTACGCTACCGCAGTTACCTATATGTCACCAATGTTACCATAATCGTTATATAATTATAAAATATGTTTTCGTGCACAATAGTACAAATTTACAACACATTGACAATAAAAAAAGTGGGAATGTCGAGTGTGAACGTTCCTTTTTCACCCTTTCGGTCCTCGGAGAAATTAATGGTTTATTATACTTAAGAATTGAATGCAATGATATTGCATTAGAAATACGAATCTGAGCGAAACTCAATATATTACAATATACTATACTAATAATTCATTTCAAAATTTTACCTCACTTGTATACTACCTTTTGAGTATGTAAATACTTAAAAAAATTTCAAGTCCCTACGATCAAAACTCAATTAGTCATCACGAAATTACCTTATTTTAAATAACAGAAAACGTAATTTTGCCGATTTTCCGCCATTTTTTGGTAGTTTTACTTCTCACGTGGAAAATTTTTTGAGAAATTTGAAAAATAAGCTAAATAAAGTACCAACTAAACGCAATTTTCTACCAAAAGTATACTCGATTTGTGGTAATCAGACCATTATTTCTATCTGAAAAAAAAATTTATTCATACATAAAAAAAAAAAACATCTTTGTAGAAACAATACATTCCTCGCTTCGCTAAGAATCTAAAATTAATGAATTAATTGCGTTCATTGTAAAAATACTGATTCAATTATTGAAATAATTGTCCGATTATCACAAGTGGCATATGCTTGCAGTAGCAAATCTTATCCTCTAGGTACTTTATTAAGCACATTTTTCAAATTTCTCCAAAGTTTTTCTCTAGGAGAAGAAAAACTACCAAAAAATTGGCAAAATTACGATTTTTGTCATTTTTTTTATTTTTTATTTCGTGATAACTAATTAAGTTTTGATCGTAAAACTTGAACATTTTTTGAGTACTAACAATAATAATATACAAGTGTGGTAAAATTTTGGAACAGATTAGTTGAATATTTGGCAAAATATAGGGCTATGAACTTTTTGACAAAAAAATTAATATTATCTACAATTTTGGTTTTATCGATTTGAAAATTTTACAGAAGCTTAATAATACACTACCTAATCAATTTAAAATAATTTGAAAATCGTGAATGACAATTTTTTATTATAGGCATTTCATTTTTTTTTCTGTTATATGAAAACATTTTTTCGGGTAGAAATGATGGTCCGATTACCACAAATGGGGTACCTTTTCCGTAACAAATTTCATCTAATTGGTACTTTATTTAGATCAGATTTTGAATTTTTCAATAGTTTTTCCTTGAGAAGCGGAAAATTGGTAAAATTAGGATTTCCGTTATTTTAATTTTTTTAATTTTTTGTTTATTAATTGAGTTTTGTTTGTAGGAACTTGAATATTTTCTTGAGTATTAATATAGATAATATTTACATTTAGTAAAATTTTGAAAAGGATTGGTTTGTTTTTTGGCTAAATAAAGAGCTTTCAATTATTTCCCTAAATATTTATACGGTATGAATTTTTTATAGAAACCTACTTTATACTATTTACAAAATATTTTGAGAATCGTGATTGACTATTTTTATCATGAAATGATAACTCTTTGAATATTGTTCGTTGAGATTTGAAATTAATTTTGCATATTTACATATGTAACTTACATTCGTGGTAAATTTCAGAATGAATTATTAGTATAATATATTGCAATATATTGAGATTCGCTCAGAGTCGTATTTTCTAATGCAATATCATTGCATTCAAATCTTCATAATTATAAGAAACCACTAATTTGTCCGAGGACCAAAGGGACGAAAGAGGAACGTTCACAATAGGGTTTCCCACTTTTTACTTCCATATTTGCGATGATTTAATTTAATCGGTCTTTTAATCAAAACAATTTAAAATATTTCAATACAATTTAGAAGCATACAATCTCATGCACTTATATTGCCTATATAACGCGCCGTTATGTGCTTAAATAATATAATTTACTATGTTTTACTAAATATAAATATATTAATTCATTTTTAATTACAATGATATTAAATATAATATACATTTTAAAAAAGTTCTAATATTTATTTTTCATTTACGCAGGAAATTTTTTTAAATTTTGATTCATTGACTAAGTATAATTCAATAGTTTTTCAATTATATTGCATTAGGAAATAGAATTTTTAGCGAAACTCAGTCAGATATACAAAATATAATTTACAAAATGTCCGTTCCAGAATTTTACCATATGTATTAACTACGTATGAGATTACTAAAAAAAAATTTTAAGTCCCTACGATCTGACTTATTTACTGAATTATTTACTACGAAATATAAAAATTCAAATTAAAAAATAAGTAAAGTATAAACTAGATGCAATTTGGTACGGAAACCCTAATTGTGGTAATCGGACCATTATTTCTATAAGAATTTTTTTTTTCATATTCAAGAAAAAAAAACATATTTTTAAGACCAATACATTCCTTACTTCGCTCACAATCTAAAATAAAATTATTTTATCCAATGATTGTGCATTTAGTTTAAATATAATATATGTATATTAATTTAGCGGATTGCGAACATAATTTAGATAAGGTGCATCGTGCATCGTTCAGAAATAATTAAAAAATAATATTATATGATATAATATATTTTGTAACTATAAAAATAGATAATTGTGCTCAAATTAAAATTTACTATAAGAGATTTATGAAATGACCAACTTTATTTTTTATAACGATATTTTAGAGAATAAAGAGACGTTTTAATATAAAGCTAACAAAACAATTTTAATTTGTATTGACGTCTGAATCACGACGACATTGTTTCGAGAGAATTGAGTCGAAAGATGCGGAATCCCTTGGTACTCGCCGAATATAAAATATAAGATAACAATATTATGTTATTCAAAGTAATTTGTTAATAAGTTTTTATTTAATTACAATTGTTTTTAATAAAATAGTTAAGCTGTATCAGTAACATTTGGTTTAAATAACTTTTAATTATGTTTCATCACCATCGGTGATTGCCATTCCTTGTTTATACATTTGAATCTTTATCTTTATAATCAGGTTCACAATCTATCAATGACTTGAGTTCAATGTTGTAACTATAGAGCACAATCCACCCATAGGTGAATATGACTGAAAATATAATACTATAAATTATAAATGAAAAATCGATTCATACGAGTCATAAGAAAACGAAACCCTACGTATTTATTCTCTGTGTTAATAACGATATTAATACTTAATGAAAACTCATCACGTTTTTATTCTACAAGAAATATTTTTTAAAATAATAATTATATTAACATAAATTTATACGACAATTCGTACGTTAAAATATTTTAACGACACCTATCCGAACATCGCTCGATTAAACTTTCGTGTCTTGTGTGTTAACGTAAACGAATAATTTCAAATATAATTCTCACTCGGAATTTCGATTAACTACATAAAATTATTGTTAAAATTATTTTATATAAAAAAAGAATCATACCCATGTAATATACAACGTTGATAATTATGATTATCTTATTCCAGTTGACATCGTTGTAAGATTTGTGCCTTTTACGACTTAATAATGATATCGGTTCGTCTGCATTTATTGCTAGTGACGAGCTAGATATATTATCAGAATAATCTCCTGCTTTAGTTATGCTAGAAATAGAAAATCAGTGGCAAAACAACAAATTATTTTCGAGAAATGTTATTATGGATACTACGATCATTGTTGGAAATACTTAATTTTGTCTTCAAACTTATTTAATCCCATCACGAATCCCTCATACAGAACTATATCGTTCCACGTGTTATTATACAGCCAAAGACTTTCAGGGCAGTGGCCTTTCACACAGACATACCTGAATAATGGTATCGATGATATTTATAAGCTATATTAAACTACCCAAATTTACTATTTATAATGTCGGTGAATATATTTTTTAAAATCAAGATTTTACTATTTTCGAATAAAACCAATTGTATTAGGTAGGTACAAGATTTTGGTTTTAAATAATGTCAATTGCTTACTCTGACGTATTTGAGTGTAAAGACAACAAAAATAATATGATCCATGTGATTATAAAAATAGTCCAATTTATGAACGCTCTCGAAATTATATCCGGATATAAGTCCTAAAAAAAAAAAAATAAAAATAAAAAATAACAACTTCAGTAATAATTTTAATAGCTGGAAAAAAGAATATCATTAGAATTCTACAAAAATATAATACTCTAAGAATTTAATCGTGGTTCATTTCCATTTTCATGTAATTTACATGTATTACTTGTGATATAATATTTACATCGTTTATTTTAACGTCTTATTAAAAAACGAAAAATAATTAATTAAAATTTTTTTTGATGTAGGTGTAATTTACAAACAAAATTATTGATATACAATCATTATTTAATGCATAAATATAAAACAAATTATAAATTTATCATTGACTAAAAAATTAATGGCTAGATCATTATCGACATTATTTGAAACATTAACCACGCGTTCTATAAAAATATCATTATAATTATTTCATACGCTATTATATGATCCGTACGATGCATATATCCATATTAACATCATATATGTTAAACAGATAATTGTGAAAACCCCAGAAACTGAAAATAATAACAAAAAAAAATAGATTTAATTGTTATAAATATAATAATATAATAAAATAGGGCATATTACTTTTGTTAGGCGCTTTATTCCAATCGTAGATATTTGTCAATAAGCTACATATCCCCACCGTCTAAAATAGGTGTAAAATATTATTCACTTAATGACGTATACAGACGATCGAGATTAATTACCAAATACACGGTGGCCAATAAAATGACACCGAAACCTAAATCGATTACGCCCAAAAAGCTATCGACTTTCATTATTATTCAATTTAGAAATTAAAAATATCCTTGTATTATTATAACTTGCATTCAAATTCAATAATTATTTAATTCAACTTTTGTTAATACTTATGTTGAAAATAAAAAAATAACATTAAACTAACAAAGAAATAAAAAATGTAAACATGTGGTTATGTTTCACCTAGCAATCACGAATAATGTTTTCCGATATATTTATTTAAAATCATTAACTCAGTAATAGTGAATAATTAATTACTATTATATAATCTATCTATAAATATTTGAAATATTTATAATTATTTCATTTTCTTCATCTTGTTCAGTGTTCTACATCGTCTCACACTTTCAACTAGATCACGTCAGACATATCATAGTCCTTCACCACCATACTACTGATCATTATACCACTTATCCATTCACAAAAGCAATCACTCTCTATTACATTTCTTCACTCTTTTTCAGTTTTACTCTTTCAATTACTTTCTACATTAATTTTCATAACAACTTTCGTTGTCACACTGCTTGTTAACAGCCTATTTTCTCTATATTTATTCACTCCACTTTTTTATATACTAAGAGAAATCATCACATTTAAATTCATGTAATATTAAATATATTTTCGAAAAAAGGTTAAAAACTTTTGTTATTGTGATGAGTATAATTTTGTGAAGAAACTACAATAAACTTTTGGTTCCGGAAACTGTTCCGATCAAACTATAAAACGGTGATCTTAAAATTTAAAATAGATAATAATAAGGAGACATTAATCGAACTGAATGTAATAGAAATTTAAAAAACATATGTATATTTTTCTTATATTTTCCTATTTTACTTATTTTAGATTCTGAGCGGAGCGAGGAATGTATTGATTCTACAAAGATGTTTTTTTTTATGTTTGAAAACATTTTTTAGGGTAGAAATAATGGTTCGATTTTCACGTATAGCATATGTTTCGCTTGCAAATGTTGTCTACTTAGTACTTTATAAAGCTCATTTTTAGAATTTCCCAAAAGTTATTCCTTAATAAGCGGAAAATTGGCAATTTTTTATACGTTTTTTATTATATTTTTTTTCGTGATTTCTTATTCAGTTTTAATAGTAGGGACATGAAAATTATTTTGAGTACTAACATAGGTCATTTACAAGCGTGGTAAAATTTTGGAACGAATTAGTTAATTATTTGGAAAAATATTGAGCTTTGAATGTTTTCCCAAAAAAAAATTAATATTACTTACAATTTTAGAATAATCTATTTGAAAATTTTATAGTAGTCCAATATTGTATTACTTAATCCTTTTACAAAATATTTTGAAAATCGTAACAGGCAAATTTTTTTTATAGGCTTTTTATTTATTTATTTTTTCTGATCTATGAAAATCTTTTTTCGGGTAGAAATAATGGTCCAATTACCACAAATAAAATACACTTTCCATACCAAATTTCATCTAGGTGGTACTTTATTTAGCTCATTTTTCGAATTTCCTAAAAGTTTTTTCTTAAAAAGCCAAAAATCGGCAATTTTTATAGGCTTTTAATTGTTTTTTTCCTGATATATGAAACCTTTATTTCGGGTAGATATAATGGTTTGATTACAATAAATAGGGAACCCATTTTATACTGGATTTAATCTAATTGGTACTTTATTAAGCTCATTTTTTGAATTTCCCATAAGTTTTTCCTTGAAAAAGAATGATAACTCCTTGATTATCGATCGTAGGGATTTGAAATTTATTTTGCATATTTACATATGTAATTTACATTCGTTGTAAATTTTGAAATGGATTATAAGTATAATATATTGTAACATATTTGCATATGCTCAGAATTGTATTTTCTAATAACATTGCATTTAAATCTTAATAATTATAATAAACCACTAATTTCTTCGAGGACCGAAGGGACGAAGAAGGAACGTCCACCATCGGCTTTCCCACTTTTATTATATTGCATTTTATTATTTTTAAATTAATCCGTGAGTTGTATCTACACATAAACAAACAAATTCTACATATATATATATTTTTTAAACTTATTTGATAAAAAGCCCAGATAAAAAACGGAAAAATTGATTAAGAACAACGATTTAATTTTTTTGTTACAACTGGTTTATTAATTAATTAATTTTTATTGAAAAAATATTGGTCATTATTTTATTTCAATAAAGTAATTTTAATAAATAATGTAAAATTTGTATAATTAGTTTTAAACTACAGTGGTAAAACTCGAATTGTAATATATTATTATTTCGGTATAACGGGAACTGTCTGGGAAAAAAACGAGTAATAACACTATCAACAATATCAAAATTGTTTAAACAAAACTAGTATAAATATACGTATGTAAATTGATTTTTTTCTTACTTCCGTGCAACATATATAATATAGATTACTAATTGTTAATATGTTTGTCTTTTATGCACATAATATAACTTAGAATACTTATAGGTAGATCGCTAATCAAATAAATAAATTGCTACCTACATAACTAAATGGTAAAGCATACTCGACAATGAACGCATATTTGATTAGGATTAATAATTCTAATATTGCAATTTTGAAATAAATCGTCATATTAACGCTTCTCGTTTTGAATAACAAAATAAGTTTATAAGTATAAATTAAGCAAATAAGCTTGACCGACGACATTAATATCAATGATTGCATGACGCATAGGCGGTATAATATGGACAGCTGTGCAATATCCAAAGGTTTGTTTTATAGATCATCGAACACCGTATTAGGTACATAGTTAAATATATTATGATATATTGTGATTAACGGATACGAAAATACAAAAATGTTACACTTCATCGCGGGTCGTTATATTATAACAATCAGGACACAGGGTTCTGCTTTTCAAATCGTAATAAGCTTTTTTCATATGCTGCCAAGATTTTACGAATAACGCTGAAACAGTAAGAGACATATCGTTGATTATAAAATATTTGCAATAAATACGATTATTTAGTTTTCAACGTTTTATAATAATATTATTACGTGTTGTGCGTCAGACAATGTACCATATGATATGAACAGCGCAGCTGTTATTCGAATAATATAATACGTATGAAATACTTGGATTCGAGGCCCCCCTCCAAGGTAATTTCCGGTAGGAGACAACACGAATCGGTTTTATAAGTTTGTTTATAAACATTCGTCTAATTAACACCATGATTTTATGTTTGTGTAATTATTATTATCATACATTTGTATAGAAATCGGAGTTATGTTGAACATTCGTGTTCAACGGAAACATTGAATTTGTGTTTATCGTGGCCGTAACGGTCGGGTTAATACAATTTTATAAGATTTTCGATGTTATATTATAATTTGGTGCTCGAGGAAAGAGCGAAATTATGTGCCTCATCCCCCCCCCTCCCTTTTTTCCTCGCTAAAGAAAGAAAACGCGGTTGAAACATAACCTTGAACATCATTAAGTATTTAGTAAAAAAAATTCGATTAAACTGATGATGATTATAGATGATGAGACAAGTTAACGGACTTGCAGGGAAAGGGGAAAATACGTATAACGCACGTTTTCACTTCGACTTACTGAACATAATTAAAAAAGACGTGAATTGTATTAGATATTTAGTGAAATCTTTGACAAGCCACGACAATTGAGTTTTGAATTGCATCAGAACGGGCCTGTTAGGGTTGTTGAAGACCTCAGTCTTATTGTACGTGTCCGTGTTGTTCGGGTGCGTGTGTTGGTCGTCCAACTCGGAATCGTAATCTACAGGTGGTTCGTGCGGACTGTGATCGTAATAATCGAAAGCGTTGTCCACGGGCAGTACGTTGATCGGCGACGTCAGTATCCAAAAGCTGTTCGGACAACGCCGGCCGACGCAATAGAAACTGCAAGAACAAAACGAACGTAGGATAGAGGAGCGCGTTCGGTTTTTTTCGACTTTCGCCGAAACCCGCGGAACGCGTTATACCCGAATTTGTTTTTGGTGTTTAACATCGACAAGTACGTCCAAGTCACTATGAATATCATCCAGACGCCCAGGGTCATTTTCAGAAGCTTGTACAATTTCTATATATCAAGCGAAACAATGTTATAATTTTTTGTACATTGTACGTGTGCCTACACGATTTGACGTGGTGGTTACCACCAACTGGTGGTTGCCGAATCTCTCTGAAAATAGTCTCTAGACCGATTAATGCGGACCGTTAGAGCTCGTATCGTACCCGGGCAAAACGTATTTTTTACAGAAATTCGTAAACGTCCATAAAAATTTACCATATCGATTTCTGAAATCCAATTCCCGATTAATTTACATTCTAGATAGTGGATATCGCAATGGAATCTCTATTCTACTTATATTTTCAGAGATATTCGTTAGATACATATGGCAAGTATAATCGTGATGTGGAAAATGCAATAAAATATTTTGTACGAGTATGTCGTATAATAATTATGATGATAACCGATGATCTTTTACGCGTCATATGATAAAAAAAAACTCGCGATTTATAAGACCTAAAAAACCTTGAACATATTATTATGCGTACATGTGTTTGCAAAAAAAAAAAAAAAAATGATTATAATCTATAATTTGAACTCGATTCATGGTATAGCATATACATATGCCTAATTAATGGTATAAAAAATTATAATACCATTTGTGTAATATATTCGCGGACGAAAACAAAATCAGTTTTATCAATAATACTTACTCTTTTAATGCTTTGGAAAGCCATGAACCATATAATTATCAGAGAAGTCGCGAAGATCATACACATTTGGTATCCATCTACGAAGTTTCATTATAAACGTTCATAAAAAAAAAAAAATTAAAAAAATATCAATATATGTGTATAATAATAACGTCATTTATTATTTAGATATGTATTTTATCAATACGTTGTCTTGGGCAAATATACTATCTTATCTGAATATCATAATATAAATAGGTCTATTTTCTATACACGTTTTGTTTAACGAAACAGAATGACTTACATGAGTTGTAGTTCCTCCGTTCTGTAACGTTTGTCACAATTGTACATATACCCATAACCTTGATGATAAAACCATAACTGTTATTAGTTTATTATTAAAATAACACATATTGACATACCATATAATATGTATATGCTTAATTCAAGACCAGAATGCAACAGCATCTAGTGCCCAAATTTCATTAAAAAAAATATATACATATTATCACAGTTTGTATTGAAATAAAATCGTTTTCTATAGTATCATGACGGATACGAATATTTGGGTCGATAAAAACCGTGTCTAAACGAAATAAATTTTATCGCAAACATAATAATAATATCAGTTATATTGTACTTTTGATGATGTCAGAAATATTTAAGAACGAAAAGCGACGTTTACTGATATTTGTTTACCATGATCTGATATTTGACGAATCAATTAAATATTATACTTTTAAAAACGAAACTCTTACTATATAGTAAACGGATAATGATAAAATGGCTACTTCTGTCGGGTACACATAATCGTTTGATATTTTACTGGATGCAGGTGATTCCATTTTAATTTTTGTGTTATTTATTCTTGTAAACAGTTAATAAAAAACGTGAAAATTATTAAAAATTAACATTCATTGGTAATTGTGTTGTTCAAAAACACTTATAGAAATAAATATTTATTATTACTAAATAATTACACGTTTAGGTGATCATGGAAATGATGAAATAACTTTTAAATTCACAAATTGTAATCTATACAAATTTGACATTGACATGTAAAATAAAGAACCTAAAGAGAGGTACTATATTATTATTTTGTTATAAACTTTTAGACAATATTAAAATAAAATACATTAATTATTCTTTTTATAAATATTTTTTAATGCAACTTTAATATAAAATTGTCAAATTTTCGTGATACACCCTATATCTAATGATAACAATAGAAATGACTTTTCTTATTAATAATTACAGAATGTCCTAAATCGAATTACTTATTGCAATATTTTCATGAAAAATTAAAATTTTAGAATTCTGTTTAATTAAAAATTATTAAGTAAGTAATATATAAACATATCATACTATATAATATTACTTTTATTATTTTTTTTAAAAATGAGACGTCACATAAAAACATAAAAACATAAAACTTGTATTTTTCAAATATGAGAAATTCGAAGATAATCATATTAAAAAGTATATTTTTATGAATCGAATGTCAATTTTCATTAAGACTTTTGAGAATTGTTTTTATTTAATTGAAAAATAAAATACTTTATGTCATTCATTGTAATTATTTAAACTTTTATAACATGGAATAATCTATTAAATAATCTATTTAATCAACATCAGTGATAGCTGACTGTAAATTGAGTAAACTTCGGCCTATAAATCGACCTTTATTATTTATATTTTTTTTATAGGTATATAATTGTGTTACTACCCGAGAGATTTATTTATATTCATAACATGAATTTCGCATGCCGCGTGATATTAAAATATTATAATAAATGACGTAGAATATTATATTTTTCACTCAAATGAAAAACGATTCTCAAAAATTGCCATTCTAATGGAACTAGGAAGTCATATTTATCGATTTGACTATCTTCAAATTTCACATAATTTTTTAAAAAATAAATTATATACATATTATTATATAGCTCTTTGGCTAAATATTAGTTTAAAAAATCGAATTCAAATGTTTTAATTTTTCACGGAGATATTGCAATTAGTCAATAGATTAGAGACATTCTGTATATTTATTATGTAAAAATAATATTACATAAAAATACATTTAAAGTTTTTAAATTTATATAGGTATCATCCACTACAGTATAATTATCAAGACTGATCATTAACGAGTTAAAAAGTTATTTAAGTTAATTTTAATAAAGTTATGTGACGAGTTACTCTTTTTAAGTAAGTAGGTTACTTTAATATAACCTATACAAAGTTTTTTTTGTAAAAATTAATTATTATCTTATAATGTAATGATAAATAATATATCATTAAGTAAATAAAATATGTTTATATTTAACATAAATTTCTTGTCATAAGACAACAAGTTTTATATTTTAGCATTGATTAATTATACATATGTTATAATATATTATATAATTAATCAATGATTTTAAAAAATGTTAATTTGATAATATCAACATATAAATAAGTTGGTTATAAAAAAGCATTATTTAAATTTAAAACTGAAGGTACAACAAAAATATTTTTATTATATTTTCAATTTAACTACCTATATAAAAAAAATATTTTTAAAAACGAATGTACCTACTTAAATTTTTAATTAAGTTAATGTATTAATATTGATATTGAGCTTATACTAGTTAAATTAAATTAAACGTAACTCTTCCAGAATAACTTAATTCAACAAGTTTAAAAAATTAATTTACTCAGCTTTGGCAATATTACAATTTGTTGAACACCGTATTATGTCGAACAGACCACATCTCATTCGCTTTGATTTTTAAATTTAACAATTAATTCGGTGGTTGTGGCACAAACGAATGACTATTTTTCCAACGTATATTTTTGTGTTTACAGACTGATGGTGGAAATGCATATAAGGTAATAGTATTTCCCCCCCTCCCTCTATTTCCCTCTATTTTACCATGCATAGAGTACAGAATCGTTTTGTTAAAATACACATTATTATTTCATGAACCTCCAAACGCCAAAAGGTTTAATGACGTCGGAATATATTTTATATCTCACGGTATCGAGATAACGCTATATTTTAATATAGTCCGGCAATACGTATTATTTTCTCGTGATTTGTTAATTAAGTAAAGAAACTGTATATTATATTGATTTTTCATTTACGTGTGTAATTTTTGTTATTAGATACCGTATTTTAAACATAGTCAGTGCGATCCTATTTGTTTTTATTATTAATATTATTATATACTATTTTGTATTCCGTCGAATAAATTATGAATCAGACTAGTATCAATAATATCGTATAACGTGCTGGATATTTTTATTCCTTTAGAACATTTCCGAAAATTCAAAACTTATTTGAATAGAAATAAAAATGAATGAATTTCGAGTATTTTTATGTATTTATTTATTTTTTTGCAAGTCTGTTACAAATAAAATCATAACTATTAAACGTTATATTTAATATTTTAATATTTTATATGTTTTTAAAATATATTTTAATACTGTCTTCCGATTATCTCATACTATTGATAATTTGAACAATTCTACGGATTTCATACAATCAAATTTAATGGAAATCAGACAAACAGTTGAATGAATTATTGATGAATTTCTAAAAGAGATACACACACAATTAATAATTATTAATCAAACTAATATTTATATAAAAATGTGATAAGTTTGGGGCAATATTTGGCAAAGTGTTGTAAATTTAATTTTTTTACATTCTGTCGATTGTGCGTTTAAGTTCTTTCTCCCTTATTTTGAAAGTGCGTTCGTCTGTTATCATTAATCTCGTACATCGAATTAGAAGAAATAAACGTTATGATAAGAAATGATCATAAATAAAATACGAAAATTCATATCTTGATAAGATACTATTTACAAATATCTATAAGACTGCATTAATTCCATTCGAGTTGTTTAACATAAATCATAACATACAATATAACAACAATATTGTTCATTGTGTTCATGTTCCAATAGAAGAAACACTTTATTATAATTTTTATGACATGCCGTTTCATTTTTATTTTTAATTAATTTTACAAGTATTTACATCTAAAGTAAAAAAAAATAAAATAAAGACTATAAATTTAAATGCTAACGTATATTATGGGTTTATTTCATCATATAATAATGTAATATACTAATATTTTAGTGAATAAATACATTTTTATGATAATTAATCATGTCTGGGAAACGATTATATAGTATAAGTTTCTACATTGTTTAAATATCGTCGACGATGATTCAATTCCGAAATCAGAATAACTCATTATTGCATAATATTATATATACCTAGATAATATAATATCCTTGTTTTAAAAATTCTCGCGAAAAATATCAAAAATGTTTAAACTTAAATTGTGTTATTTAATTACGTCGTCGGTTTACAATTTAACGGTATGTCGTCGACGGTCGGTCCTGTTGCGTCCGTTATTATTGAACATTGTATTCCTTCTTTTTCTTCTTTAATTTAATCGGTTTCGACGACGGTGTCCGCCGCCAATGATAGTAAACTCTCCACGTCAAGAAATATATGAGCTCTATGAAACTCAACAGCGATGCGCCGAGAAACAGACCAGCGCAACCGCCAAAAGACACTGTAAAAACGTTTCACGACAATCGTACAGTCGACATCGTTTCGAATGTTGAAAACGTAAAAAACCGTATTTAAAATATACTTATGTAGGTTAGGTTAATATTTTTTTACTAACGTGACATCATTAGTCTCGTGCAATAGTGTGTTATGATTGTTATGAATAATAATATGTTGTGTAAAATAAATAACTTATATTGCGCAGTTAATATAATTATATAAAATACAAAATAATTGTTGAACAATATATCTGTTTTTCGGAAAAAGTTACTTAACATAATATAATAATTAAATAATCGGCAGTACACGTGCTTTCTTCTACTTCGCTTTACCTCACAACTATATGTGGTCAAACATACCTAATCCCTAAACTCCATAGATATCGATCGCCTAATCCCCTCCGATACCTAATCACCTAAAATCGGTATAACCGGCAGTACGAATAATATAAATATTAAAATAATTATTTACCTACAAAATCAATCTGTTAACGTACTCACCAAACGGATTTTAAGATTTCCATTTCATTTTTTATTGTATTTATAGATATTCCCCGAATTTTTTATAACATAATATTTTGAAAGATTTTAAATACCACACTTATTTATTAGTCATCAGGTATAAGAGGAGAATGAATAAAATGTTATTGTGTTGTTGGTCTCGAGTTTAACTGATGTATACGATAAGATTTTCGTTTTCAAACAATCGATAGGTGATAATATTTATTGTGTAAACAATCGTAACACGATGTTCAGTTTGGTATATTATGAATTTAGTAAGTGTGCTGCGTACCCATTATACTTCTATAGCGACATGATAAATAAGAAGCACACAATTTTTTTAAATATTATAACTGTGTTTTATATTTATATTTTTATATTTTATAGTTTTATATTTTTTTATAAATCTGGAGATATGTATATTTCCCGACCATAACGCGTTTTAAATAAAATAAATTTAATAATAAAAATTAATAATTATCTCTTATCTTCTCTTATATAATAGCTCTCGAGAATCTACATGAAAATGTCTTATATTTCGAGTCAAGGGGCCCCCAAAAATATAGAACAGGTGCCCTTTATATCCTCCTTTGAATATGGCTATAATAATTATAATATTTTGTTATAATAAATTCGAACCCTATGTTAATTCAGCCCATCTCGAGTTTCCTATCAGTCCGTAAAGGTATATAGAAATTAAGATCTATTAAGTAGTTTAATCATACCTAACAAGTCGAGCCATCCTAGTACCAAGTCGGATCTATAAAGTATGCACGTACTCTGTCTGAAGTGTATATCGATCAGTATTGACGATGACGAATTTCTGTAAAACAAATAAATACATACATTTTTTTAGATTATAAAAATAAAAATTTGTTTGAATTTACAACCAAGTATTTTTTACATAGGTCAGACAATTTTTTTTCAACTTTAACAAAATATTTATGAGAATGAAACGTTTGAAACATATATAAATTTGTCAATTATCAAATGCAAAAAGCTAAAAGGTCAATTTTGGACGGTCCTTCTTCGTTTTTTCGGACCTTAGAGAAATTAGTGGGTTATTATAGTTAAGATTTGAATGCAATGATATTGCGTTAAAAAAATACTATTTTGAGCGAAACTCAATATATTACAATATATTATATTGATAATCCATTTAAAAATTTTACCACGTATGTAAATTACCTATGCAAATATTCAAAAAAATTTTAAAGTCCCTTCGGTCAAAACATAATTAGTTATCACGAAATAAAAAAAAAATTAAATAACGGAAACCATAATTTTGCCAATTTTCCGCCATTTTTTGGTAGCTTTTCTACTCTTAAAGAAAAACACTTTAGAGAAATTTGATAAATAGGCCAAATAAAGTACCAACTAGATAAAATTTGGTATGGAAAGCATACCTTATTTGTCATAATCGGACCATTACTTTTACCCGAAAAAATGTTTTCATATATCAAAAAAAAAAAACTCATTGTAAATCCAATACGTTCCTTGATTCGTTTAGAATCTAAAATTCCAATAAAAATTTTAAATATTATTTAAATTATGCTCTGACTGATTACAAGTAAACTTGTTCATAACTTCAAATATCTTAATATTTTAAAAATCGTATCATAGGAAGTAGGTAGGTCTGATAAAAAAGTAGTATCATTTTTATCAGACTTTTTAATCTAGCTAAATCGACTAAAATATTTACCTCTTCCAAACCCTTTTACCACTATTATTATTATTTACGATAAGTTGATGTACTTACAACACCGACGAGATGGTCGGTTCCGCAATTGTCAATTCGGATATGTACATTTGGTGAATGCAATCGGGCATGCAATTGCATTTTAATCCGGGTGGTTCGTTCGTGAAAAACGAAGATTGTTCGGCTGGTATGAAATTATTGAAAAAGGCTATAAAATATATATCAAGCGAGCATTTATGATTTTTGATAATAAGTCATCCGCTCTAGATTTTCCGAATGTCTTCTTACCGTTTTTGTTAGCCAAACAAATTAAGTCTGCTGTGTTACACGGTCGCAACGAGTCGTTTCCTACAATGTTATTGTGAAATATAATATTATTTTATTTATCATTATGTGTACATATATTTCACACGTTATATTTAATATTAATTATTGTATTCCAATTGAAACGTTATACAAACCAACATTCGAAAATGATATTTAAAACCTACACATCAATCAACTAGGTAATATTATTTCTTCAGAACAAAATGTTCATACTAAAAATGATTTTCAATAGTATTCGATTAAGTGGTTTAAGAACTTTATTCTATTTTCTGTGCCCTTAAAACCGTAATCATTCGAACATGTAATGATTAAAATTTTAATAAGTTATATTACTTTTCATTAGGCCAAACATAAACTCCAAATAACATCCGCAGTGTTCCACGATGTGGTTCATGTAACACGCACCTTTGCAATTTCTCCTCAAGTAATAATCCGTACCCAATCCAGTAGAACTTTCTTCGGGAAAATAACAATTTCGTTTATTCGGATTCAGGCTTTTTGTTCTCGGGGTATTGTAAATTCTATCTCCCCATACGTGGATGTTACCAAAAGTACCCGCCATCACTACCATGTCCGTTCCTAGCGGAGCACCTCGAGGTTCGCCCATCATTACCTATATTCAAATAAACAATAATAACGTTTCTGAACATTACTCAGAGAGATTTAAACGTGTAATGTTATGTTTTTATTTCCATCTAGTCGTGTATAATTATTATTTAATATACTTGTACCATTTCAAATGTTAGAAATGAATGACAATAGGACCTAATAGAAAACAATTAACGTTAGCTTAACATATTTTATATATAGGACTCATAATTGTTGATATTTCGGTTAAAATACTAAATTTGGAATTGCAGCATCCATTACATTTTTAAATTTGATTAATGGCAAATCAATAATCCTTCCATCAATGGCACTCGCGTGCACGGTGCATATATAATGTAATATAAAAAATGTCAAACAATTATCGTTACATACCTAAATTAAGATATTCGTTTTGATAAATTTATTGCTAAATATATTATAATGCATATGCACACTTATTATTTTATATAATACATTTTTATAATAACATTATTCTTCAATATTACTATTGGCCAAATGACCAATGACAACAGGTTTATTTATTAAATGCGTTTAATTGTTAATCGTATAATAACTACTAGTTTTTGACATTGATACACTGTAACAATAAAATAACATAATCGTATACGTATTATATTAGTTAAATATTTTTAACACATTTCAAACGATTACCTATTATACATACCTATTTCAAAGACAAAACAATTAATTAACATCATCCCTATACCAGATATGGGACCCGTTCCGGAAAAAATTTCAAGGACTCAGGTTTCTTGACTGAAACGCGACTAACAATTATTCGATTTATCATACTTTAAAACACGTTTTAATGAAATACAATATTCCTATAGGGTTTTGTGATGTAATATAATAATTACATATTATAATCTTTTTCTATTTTTAGAATTTAAAATAATGTCCAAGTCTTTAAAGTTTATAATCAGAATATTGTTAATTAATTATTTTAGTTTATCAAGTGGAACGTCGTTAATATAAAATATGTTTATGTAAAATACACATCAGAAAATACATTTCCAAATTGTTCACGAGTTAACACCATGGACACGGCCACATATCACAATTTCATACTATACAAAATTATATACTTTTATTTTAAATGGTGTGCATTTTACTGTACTCGTATTCGGCCATTATAAAGAAATATGTTATTAAATAACTAAAACCAAAAAGTTACCATTCAAGTTTAAATATACCGGGTGCGTATACTTACCCGGATCGACGGATTAGCATTAATTCCCGGTGCGACTTGTTTTGGTGTCATAGTCGATACATACATCCTATAACATAAACGACAATATCGGCTGTAGAAGATGTATTATCGCAGTAACATTAAATTAAATATAAACCGCATTTATTAATATTAATTTGTCGTGTACCTGATGCCCGACCATTGACCTTTGTCGCCCGTCCTCCGAGGTCGGATCACTCCGGATTCCGTGTGCCAAAAACTGCCGATACGACCGGAATTCCCACCTATTCTCCTGCGAATCGTTTGGTGTACAATATTATGTTCGCATTTCGATTTTCATGATGATTATTTAATTCGCCATTAGTGATCACTTACGCTCTGCTGTACTCGGAAAAATCCGAATTGAACGAATGACATAAGCCGAATTCGGTGCGTTGTAACTCGAATATATCGCAACAGTTTACCTGTTTGAAATTCCACCAGCAGCCTCCACAACAGAACACTTCCTGGCATGGCCTCATCACCTGCGCGAGATACGAAACGAAATTTAAGGTTTCCGTTCACAGTAAAACGTTATTTATAACGATTTTTTAAACGATGCGAACCTTGACTAGAAGTTCGGTGAGATTCAACTTTTTTAGCTTGGACAATTCCGTTACGTTTCGCAGTGCGTTGAATTCGTCGAAATTTCCGTACGACAAAATTGAGAACGTTTTCAATACATTTTTTACGACGGGTAATAGGCTCGCATCAATCCCAGGTACGTCCCTATAGTGTTCGAATTATAGACAAAACGACAAGTATATAATATAATCAATCGACAACTGGCGGCGGACGTTTAATGAACAATCAGAACAGATAAAACCCCGAATGAAGCTCATCCCTTATAACACGGTTAATAGTGGATGGCGGTAGTCCGCATTCTGATTTAATCTATTCTGCGATTGGACAATCAACGTAATAATAATCAAGCCGTACGTGACTTCACGTCCTAATCGGCCTTTGACGATTACCCTATTGTTAGTTTTGTCACTCTTTCCCAATCCACTCTGGAACTATCGCATACAACTACCATCGGAAACGCAATGTCGGCATAATTAAAAAACGTCGTTTCTACCACCGTGTCTATCGAACTTTTGTTGTACGACTTCCACGACTCCTTAATCGCGTACGTGGCCAAAAGTACAGCGCACAAGACGGTTATGGTCCAAAAAACTCTGAAAAACACACAAAAACTGGAATTTACAAATATTTAAGATGTGCAATGTAGACTGTTCCTCCCCCAGACCTATCCTACTGAACATTATCCAATAAAAATATACAAGTTAACACTATAGAAAACAATATAATATTTTAAACCGTTACAAGAAAAAAAAAAATGTAAATAAATATTTAACGAGATCCCGACTTTTCTCCCGTACTCCTGTCCTTCTTGATTATGTGATTAAGACCGTGCACGGAACATTGATCGCACACGTCGTCCAAAATTTTCTTCCACATTGTTGTGTTGTTTTTCACGTAAGATTTGTTTGAGTGAGACAGTTTATTCCGGAAACGGACGAGTTCTACTCTTTTGGACACGGACGACATGTTATTTTTTATGTAATATTTGTCGGTAAATATCAAATTGATTTGAACGCCAGGCTCGTATGATAAAATAACTTTAATATTTCAAAACTACCTTTACTATAATTATGTTTGATAAAATATTGAAAGACTCATACAATAGATTGAATGGTATTTTTCCTATTCATAGTTCTATTATAGAAATATAATACGTCAACACAAATACAGTATACAACAATAGCCAAGATGACAGTCTTACAAAATTTTACAATACTATATTATAATCAAGGACGTATTTTAAGGGGAGCGATGAGGCGATTGTCCCACCCTGGATTTTTTAATAGTTGTTAATGTAATCAATAAAATATATATACAAACATTTTTTTTTATCACATCATTTACACTAATAATAGATTTTATAAAAATCGCCACCTGAAATAAGGACCAAGCAGAACAACCATATTATATTTATCTGATGAATACAATAAAACTAAACTTATTCGTATTTTATTATTATTTTTTGAACATTGATGAATATTATTCTTTTACTGGCAACTTTTAAACAATATTTTCATTTTACACCATTAACATACATAGAATAACATTTCAATTACAAACATAATTACATAATATTAATAATTAATTAAGTATTAAATTATTTCGTGCGTCACATTTCATGAAAAATCTTAATTAAAATATATAATAATTAGTTCACAATTGATTGTAATAAATTAGTATTATTAATTAATATATATATATATATATATAATCTATAAAACTTTTGTACTCAATTATATGCTTATAATGTTACGTGACATTTTTGACTGAGATAATATTATATAATTTTGCCAAGCCCATTACGATTATTAATTTATTACGCATCGTTATTTGTTTGTCAATTTTAAAATATAGAATTTTTTATTACATCGTGATCATATATTACAAGTTAGAATATATTTCAATTCATTAATAATAAATATAAAAGTAATATAATAAATTACTTAAATAAGTCACCATGCATATTTCACAAATTGTCAACGTTAAGATATCATAATCTTAATACTTGATAATTTCATTCTTTTGAGAAAAATAGTTATTTCTACCTATAAAAAGTGTCTTCAGTCTTTTAAAAATACAAAAATTAAACATAAATGTAAAATTTTAAAGTTTAAAGATCTATAAAAAACAAATTGACTTTCGATTTTTAAAATATTTTTTAAATATGTTGAGTATTATATAAGTAGTCTTCTGTACATTTTCAAACCGTTAAACCCAAAAATAATAATAATAAATTATTTTATATTAATCATAATAAACAATTTTGGAAAAACTTTCAAAGCTTTATACTTAGTCACTTAGTTAGAAAATCAACTAATATGTTCCAAAATTTAACTACGGGAATAAATTATTTATTTGAAAGCTCAAAACAATTTTCAAGTCCCTGCAATCAAAACCTAATTAGTTATCATGAAATAAAAAAAAATTTAAATAACAGATATTTTGCCGATTTTCCGCCATTTTTTGGTATTTTTTCTTCTCCCAAGAAAAAACATTTGAAAAATTAGAAAAATGAGTTAAATAAACTACATGCAATTTTTCATCGAAAGCATACACTATTCATGGTAATTGGACCATTATTTCTACCCAAAAAAAAGTCTTCAGACATAAAAAAAAAAATAACATCATTGTAAAACCAATACATTCCTCGTTGTTGAATAATAATATATGTTAAGATCAGGTAGAAATATGCACAAAATACACAAAACCCGAAACATCTCTGGTTTATTTTTACGTTCATTATTCAATTAATTATTCGTCAATAATTGTTATTATGGCTAATAAAATAGATTTATTTTTCAGTTTAAAAATGATTAAATTTAACTTTTAAATTTTTTAGTTTTAATTAAATTAAGTTACTTTTTTAAATAACTTTTAACGTTTTTAAGTTAACTTAAATTAAAAGTAATTTATAACGTTTAATTTTACTGAAGAATTTCTAAAATTGCTTAACTTAACGAGTTAAAAAAATTAGTTAACTTGCCTAGCCTTGCTCTACTCTTTAATGTTTAAAAATGAAAATTGATGCACATATATTGAATTAACACTTTAAAAAAATGTTTTTATTATAATTTTGCTACATCCTATATATATTCTACATAGTACATAGCATCTACATAGTATGATGACTGATAGCAGACTTCGTTTTCCTGCAGCAAGAATTAAATCTAAACTTTTTATTTAATAAAAAATGATCTTAAAAATTGTTTAAAAATAAATAGTATATATATTTATTAATTGATTATTAAAATACGATTACAAATATTATGTTATTATTAGTGTTTTTTTTTTTTATTGTTATTATATTAATTTATAATTTAGAAAAATAATTACTCGTTAAGCCACGTGCCTAAACTACATGGGCTGCTGTAATAAATTAAGAAGTATTTACTTCCAAAACCTATTTACCTCTTCCCATTTAAACTAAAATTTATCCCTATGCAATTTAATTATTTCAATAATATTTTTTACACACATCTCCATCCGAATAATAAATCATAATTCTATAACATATTTTTAAGGAATAACGAATTGCCATTATCATTTTATAACTATTATTATTTTAATCATATATTGTCTTGCTACATGATATTATAAATCAATAATAATCAATTATGGTCCTATAAGTCATGTATACTTAAACTTAAATCTTTAGAACAACGATGCGTAAATTTTGATCTTAATATTGTCAATAGATTATTGAATGGTGATGTCGATACTCCGCGTTTATTGACGTAACTCAATATTCTTGTACTCAGTAATATAGGTTTCAGAGTATAATTTTATTTACCTTTCAGAATCTTAAATTTTGCTAAAAGTGTTTTGTACGGAGGCTTATAATTATCTGTATTTTCAGTTGTAGTAATTTTATTATATTGTATTTTGTAATTTTATTGTACTGTTATACTTATTTTTATGTCTATTCTAAAAAAACCGATTGACGTTAATTTTAGAAATAAATAAACAACGATATGAGCAAATTATTAAACGGATAAAAACATCATCCTAATGGCTGTTTCTTTATAAAAGTTCATCCAATTATTGATTAAATAATAAATATGAAACGATTTCGCTTAATATATTTTTGATATAAATAATAATATAAAAATCAATAAGAATTATGAATTAATACCGTTACTTACGTCATAACTATGAAGTATTAAAATAACATGTTATGGCAAAGAAGTTATAATGGTATTGAAAATATGATATGGTTTTACATATGTATACTTAATACTATAAAAGTTGTACTGATTAAAGATAAAAGTACTGATTACAAAACAGAATTGTTTAAAATAATGAAATAAATTAATGTGTATAAATGAAATAATAGTAAATATTTATTTATTGAATAATATAAATTTTCAACTTCACTAAATAAAAATAAATTTATATTTTATTTTTGTATATTTCGTTTTACTAGACATTTTTATTTTAAAAACAAATAACAATCCTATAAATTCCATCTTCCTTATTTACGCGTATCAAATTTCTAATCTATAAAATGGATACATGACACTTCTAGATATTATAACCTACGTTTGTAGGTTTTATTGAGGTGTAGTTCAAATAATATTGATTCGAATAAAACACAAATTTATAAAACCAACTTGAGTAACAATAATATTTTTCTCTATGGAATCAACTAAACAATTTAAACTTGGATTTATTTCGAGCTGTTCTTCGGGTAGACTATTTACAATTTAACTATAATAATCAATTAACTGAAATATCGTGCAATTGCAGGTCTTTTTGAAGAAATAAATTATTTTTTTATAATAATCTTTCATTTCTAACAGACTGAAAACAATATAAATTCATATTCATAGAATTATTATGGAAAATGTCTAGGAATAATTCATAAAATAAAACTAAATCTGTCGATATTTGTATATTGTAAAATGAGATTTGTTATTTATAAACTATAAATATTTTAGTGTTGGAGAGATAAACAGCCACTGACCTAGTTGTCTGGACTGGACGTAATAAATAATATACATATAATAGCAGCAATATCATAGTGTTCTCGTACTTAGTATTAATATTTCTTTAAATATCTTTATATCAGTTTACAACTCATTACCGTTACTATATTAAGTTATTGACGATAAATAACGTAAATAAAAACAATGTACCAAATACCTAACGAAATATCATTATTTAATAATTACAAATTGGATAATTTACTATTTATATATTTATATATAATGGTTATTTAGGTATGTCGTATATAATAATATAATATACTTTATTTCATATCTATTTCAAAAATTTAAAAATTCGTTAAACATTTGATTATATAATATTATTTTAAGAGGAAAATAAATCTTTATGTGTATTATTCATATATCTATGAAAAACGACGGTGAATACATTATACAAAATAAAAACATTATTGTAATAATATAACATGCATAATTAACAATAATATGACTACACTATAGCTATCAAGTGGCAATTAATACATGTTATGATTATTTTTAATTTATTACAGAGAAAGATCTTACAAATATACATCACTTGCGTAGAGTAAACCATCATAATATTTGGTCGTCGTAATAAATACGTATTAAATTACGTATTATTCGATAATACGATATATATATATATATATATATATATATTTAAATTATAATTCGTAATATATCTAAATAATAATTTTCAATTGATAAAGTGTTGGAAAATCTTGTTTCGACGTCGACGATTCAACCAATAGTCGTACAAACGAAACGTTAAGAAATTGATGAGCTCAACGCAACTGATTAATGACGCGCCGAGAAAGAGACCACAGACTCCTCCGTAGCCAACTATATGAAAACGGAATAAAAATAATTAGATGATTATTTTAACATTAACGGTCAGATTCAGACAAATAGACAAATATTTTTTTTATATAGATATCATTATGTTAATATTGTGTTCACCTAATGCGTTCATAAAGTCGAACACAATATCAGTTTCGTAGAGGAAACACGCAGACCTGTGGAAAAATATGTCAACGGTAACTTGGTCGGCGTACTGGCTGGAAACGACAATGGAATTAAAACATTTCCGAAATTATTTATAAAAATTGGTTCAAAACAATATCTAAAAATAATATTATTATACTCACGTTTCATTTAACACGACTATATTGGACTTGTACTTTTGACTGTAACAGTCGCCTGGACAATGACATCTGAGTTTTGACGATAAATTTTTATCGCGGCCGTTGATGTTTATTAAATTAACTAAAAATACAAATGGGGTTAATCATTTTAATTACGTTTGCATACATTACACAATACTCTATAAAAGTAAAAAAAAAAAAACGAAAATGACGTATACAAATTACTGGTCGTTGTTATCAGTTATACTGTAGTAACATTACAATTGTAGAGAAAGAAAATGTAATTATTATCAAGGAAAACATAAAATGTAAGATCAAAGGCCGTATATAAACAATGTGGCATACCCTACCGTATTAATGGAATGAAAAAAATAATGACATTGACAAATGTTATTTTTTCTTTGTTATTATTTTAAAAACAAAATAAATTAGATAATGTTTTATTTTCTGAATGCGACCTTGAATGAAATTATCGATTTATTAATAAAGACGTATGAGAGAAAATATCATTATTTCTATATATAATACCGTTATTCAGGTAATAAATAATTCAAAATCAAATAGTTCACAAAAAGTACTACATATTTTATTAAATGTTCTAGGTAACATAAAAATAAAATCAATAATTTGATTTGATCATCTATTATTTGCAATTTTTAGGAAAATGTATTACCAATTTTTTATTCTATACAGTTAACTGTTGGATACAATGGAAAACTATGCACTTGTGTAATTTTAATAATAATTTCAAACAAAATTAAAATAATTTAAAAGCCATGTCAGCACACCTCACTAATATTATATATTATTAAAATTATTGAGTTTTAGTAAAAGATATACACATTTTCAAGAGAACTAAAAAATTTCAGAAGAATGATAGGTATTATTTGAAAATAATTACTTGAATGATCGGCTAAGCACACAAGTCCTTCTAGATTACACTCAGGATAATTGAAATCTGAAAATAGGTAATAATTCAAGTTATATAATGATTTGAATACATATATTTAGTATCGAACTAATCGACACATAATCATTTACAACTTTACCTGTGTCGTAAAGAAAATAATTGAAACTTGGCACACAACCACAATCGTGGTACATAAACCGTTCGTAACAATTAGACAAACAGTTTGATCTTAAATAGCCTCTGCCAAAGTATTTTTCCTCGTGAGGGTAAAGACAATATCTCTTTTCTGGTTTCACTCGTATGAGACGTTCAGTTGGCAGAACTTTGTCCCCCCAAACTCTTATATAGCTGCTAGTACCTTTAGCTACCATTATTCCTCGTTCGATTGGCAAAGCGCTCGGATCTCTGACCATAACCTATAAATTAATTTGAAAAATAAATACATTGTTAGTTTTTATAAACACAAATTGAAAATAATAATTATATTTAATACTGATATAATAATATGCAAGAGTGTATTTTAAACTCCGATAAAATATCGTAGATATTGGAATAATGTCAGTGTGTCAAGAAAATTTGGTACCTACTACCATTGATTATAGAATAGTCTATTCTATAATCAATGCTACTACTAAATATATCGGTCGAATGACCTCGTATTTGAATGATTATGGGATAGTTATGAGGGCATACAAATAGGTATTATATGGTAAATTAATTTGTTTTAATCCTTTCGGTGCTGTGTTCAAGCATAATAATACTTACATTAACTTCGGTATAGATATTCAATCTCTCATTTACCACGTATCCACAACCTCCATAAATTTTATTTTTAAGATAACTTCGAAATATCATTGAATCATCATATTGCATTGTTATAACTTATTAAATTTATATATTATACACATGATAATCATTTAAGCAAATTAATAATTACATTAAATATTATATTATATTTTTATCTTGAAGATAATTTAAAAATTAAAATTTACGTTATACACAGAGATGAGGGGAACTTTAATATTCCAACCTAAATTTTAAGAATTTGTCTATTGATGTACAAAAACATATAAAATTAATAATAAAATATGCTGTTAATATATTTAACAGACGGTTGTAAATTTGGCATAGGATTAACATTTTAAGAATTATATATTTGACGATAAATTGTTATAAATATTCAAAATTATTAATATTACTTATGTCAAACATGTAAAATACTTTTAACTCCCAACATTGTACATCTATTATTTTATTTATATTTATTATTATATTATTTTATAAAATCCAAATTTACAAGTGTATGACATAACTTTTAAATACATTTGCAATTTACCAACATACGAGATTTAAACATGATTGATTTATAATAAAAAACTACTTTGAATATTCCTTTATATAAAAATATAATTTATTTCTATAAAACAACTTTCAAAGTACATAATAAAAATGTATATGATGCTTAATGATGTATGAAAAATCGATTATACAAAACATTTACTATAAAGCCTAAGTTAAAATACGTAATAACTGATAAACATGTGAATTGAAGATGTAAAGGAAAATATTATATAACATTATTATGAATAATTTATTAGTGGTATGCTCGTAATAAAAATTATGATTGAAAGTGGTATGAAAAAAATAATTCTCTGTTACACAGGTTAAATAATTTAAATCGTATCTTGAAAGTTAAAATATAGGTATTATTATATAATTAAAATATTACCTATAAAGCATATTTTATAATTTATTTAGAAATATATTTATCGCGCAATGCAATAATATTAATTTATGTAATTATTTTATTGATTAAAAAATATTGTTACTATATATATATAAGGTACGTTTATGATTTTATTTTAAATGTATATTTTTAAAATAATTACAAATTTATCATGAAATCTTTAATTGATCTAAACTCCACCGATGGAAATATTAATTAATCTGTTTAAGTGTCAGGCCAAGTAAAACATTAGGATAATTGTTTCGTTCAATTCAGTGTAAACTACGCAACACATAATAGGTATGTCGTTGTTTAAAATTTAAATTTGGTTATTCACAATAGCTGCATACCTTCAACATGATGTTTTCATAATTTTACTACCTATAAAAAATGCGGAAGAGTTTATTCAACAAAAAAATATTAAGAAAAAAGTCGTACGAGTTTAATTAGATATTTACAAATACGACAAATTCGCCAATATCCTATTGCAGTAATTTGTGTGTGTGTGTGTGTGTGTGTGTGTGTGTGTGTGTGTGTGTGTGT